>CM042240.1:31420653-31620653 GCA_023566225.1 Romanogobio albipinnatus | reverse complement strand
CCTGAGCTGTCCGCATCAGGAGCACCGCTTAGCCTGGTGTTAAGTGGGCTGCGGGGCTGGAGCGGACTGGGGCCCCTTCCTACGGCATCCTTCACGGTGCGGCCCAGGTGAAGGCTGCTGCTGGGGCCAGGCGGGAGGGGCAGGAGCCTTAGGAGGGCACCCTCGGCGGCAGGCAGGCTGAGACAACTGTGCCGGGGAGGCAGCAGCTGGCCGCTGGGGCAGTATGTGCTTAATGGCCTCAGTCTGCTTCTGGGCGGCTGAGAACTGTTGGGCGAAGTGGAGGCGTCGAGGAAACAAGTCCGCTCGGCGTCCCGCATATCGGCCAGGTTTAGCCACAGGTGTTACCCAGGGAGCATGTGTCACCTTCGTCGCCCGGAGGGTGAGGTCGGTGGCGGCACGCAGCTCATCCATGAGCCCTGGGTCAGCTCCACCCTCGTGCATATCCCTGAGCATCTGGCCTGGTAGACCTGGAGGATGGCGGCTTGCCCCGCAGCTCTGTAGGACTTCAACACCAAGGTTGATGTAAATCTACAGGCTTTGGAGGGGTGCTTTGGGTCACCACGCCATGTTGAAGCATTCTGTGAACACAGTTGCATTGCAACAGAGCGTTCAACCGGGGGAACCCAAGTGTACCCTTTAGCTGCGGCCCCATCGAGGGCAGAGAAGGCGGAGGAGGCCACCGAACGATCGCGGGAAGACAGCAGGGACTTCCAGGATCACGTGACTTCCTCATGCAGCTCGGGGAAGAAAGGAATTGTGGGGTCTGACGAGTGTCAGAGCGCTGCACCCCCAAAAACCAATCGTCCAGCCGCGAACGCTCAGGACAGGGCGGAGGGTTACACTCCAGCCCGAGGCTCGCGGCTGCCCGAGACAGCATGACTGTCAGCTCTGGGTCCGACTTGGGCAATGCTGGCACACCGAAAGGCGGCAGCACAGCCGAATCATCATCCTCAGAGGACTCTAGCCCACCTTGTGGAGCCGTGCTCGCTGCTTCAATCCGAGCGCTCGTGGGTTGCAGTGCACAAGAGGGGGGCGTGGCCCAATGAACTAGCGTCAGGGCTTTATTCCACACCGTCACCCTCAGGTCACCCTGGCCACCAGCCAAAGTACCGCCTCTCGCGGAGACGGTACATTGGGGTGTGGCAGAGGGGACTCTCGCTTCAGGACGAGTCTCGACTGCAGCACCGCAATGATCATGTTCCTGCAGTGGGAACATGAAGCATCCACAAACGCTGCCTGAGCATGCTGAAAGCCCAAACACGTCACGCAGTGATTATGCTCATCAGAAGGCGATAACGACCGGATTTCGATATAAGAGAAGAGGAGCTTGAGTTTGTTGCCCAGCCCTATTTGTTTGTCAAAACTTACGCTACATCACGCCTGGGGTTACTCTTTTGACGTAAGTCGACTTGTGAAGATAATTTATTTATACATAATTTTCTTCTGTGTAAATGCATTTAAATTCTTTATATACTTCAATCTCTTAATCTTCAGCAAAAGAGTTTTGAATCACATTGGCTCTCTCGTGAGAAATGAATCACACGTTCTCCGTGTGAAAGGCATGTGATTGGCTGTTCACTGCTGATGTCACACTTTCATGTGCACCCAATCCACAAACTCAGGATCAAAGCCTGATTTGACAGAGAAAGCTGATGATCAGCATCATGGTACCAACAACGCCGGATTGGACTGGTTTGGTTTTGTCAACGCAAATATAATCCTGTAAAAGAGTTTGTTCATCTATGGTACAGGCTCCAGAAGTCTTTACAAACACAACAAACTCATGCAAAACATGTGCCTCATTGATAGGAGACGCGTGACAAATGAAAACGATGTGTGCTGGATGAAATCATTGTCTGAAGATAAAAAACCTTATATACATGAAAAAAAATAAATAAATAAATAATTTATTATAAATACTGCAATATTCCATAAAATGTTTGATTTCATGGCAACTTTATAAAGTGTGTGTATTACAGTAGGTGATCATACCTTTTGAAATAATTGTTTTCAATGTATCCATCCATCCATTCTCCAAACAGGGATGCTGAAATCTATAGTTTTCAATTGATTTATTATTGAAATGATCTCATCATTTGGCAGTGGACTTGTATCTCCCCTTCAAAGTACTAAAACCAGAACTGGAATCATTAAATTCTTTCCCACCCCTAGTTGTGAGTCTAGGCTGGTCTAAAACCTCATAGTTACAGCAGTTATTATAATACACTCAAACATTTATTCACTGCTGCTCCAATTGACCAAGGAACGCTTGCAAAATAAATATGGAGCATATTAATAATCTCATCTTATCACAGATTGGCTGCTAGAGAAAGAAAAAGTCAGCCTCCTCTGAGCCTTCCAAAAATACCCACAGCTGTCCTGTTCACTCCCCGCTCTCTTCATGATTAAAAGAAAATAGCTGTTCGCTTCTCATTAATATGTAAACGTACGGAGCAATGCCCAGGAGCGAAATAGTAATAGCGAGAAAGAGAAGGCGATGCCAGGGTGGAGTAAGACTGTGTGTTCATAGTGCTGAAAAGGGCAGTACCCAAAATGCCTGCATATGAGATGCAACGCAGTCTCACTTAGTATGACACTTTGCTGAAACCTCATGGCAGGGGAGGTTTTCTTGGAAAACTTCAAGATGATACATGTGTAGAGGAGAGAATGCTCTCAGGCAAATTCAGACTTGCATCGCTTGCTGCCTTATCAAGCTGTGATTTCTGCTCTTACCTTCGATGGTTCTCATGATTTGCTTGTTTTTCTTTCTTTCTTTCTTTCTTTCTTTCTTTCTTTCTTTCTTTCTTTCTTTCTTTCTTTCTTTCTTTCTTTCTTTCTTTCTTTCTTTCTTCTAATTTGTAATTTACTTTGTATAATACTTTGTGTATGCATTTGGGTAAAATCATGTTTTAGCTCGCTCTTCATTTTCTCTGTTGTGGAGAGGTCTTCCCTTGTCTCTGTCCTGAGGGCCAAAACAAATACACAACTAATATTGCACCATGATATAAAGTCTGTTTTTTTCCTGTGTATGGTCATTTGTGAAACAGTCTTGGAAACCTTATTATACAACTCCACAAACATTTCACTACTGACATTACCACAAGGCATTGTAGCTATCATTTGAATACATACATATTAATGCATTCACGGTTATCAGAGGCCATAGTAGTGCAGAAATACCTGTTAAAAAGGATCTGGGCATGCTGAGCAGCACATTAAATATGTCTGAAAAACTGTAGATGGTTTGTGCAGAAAAGACTCAAAATTCCCATCTCTAAAGCTCAAATATAGACTTTATTGACGGAAAAGCTGCTTAGTGTAATGGCATAATAGTGTTGACTATAGAAGTGTCAGGGTGGTGCTTTATCCATTAGATGTTAAATGAAACCAGTTGGATGCTAATGTGCTCTTCTAGCATACAGACCAAAGCACTATTCTTGTTTTTCTTCTAGGTTTTAGCTATATTCAGTCACTTTGGATAAAAGTATTTGATAATTGAACTGTTACTTTTGAAAGTACTGCATTACAATATTGAATCCCTTATAGAAATAAATGTAAACATACACTATACTAGATGGACGTGTTTGACTCTTGTGTTCACGTCTTGCATCTTTTACAGCATCTCACATATGATGCGGCATTCTGAAGTGCTTAAGTTAAAAAAAAAGTTTAACAAAAATGTCTCTAAACCTTGCACTTTTTTATTGCACTATCCCACATCTCGCTCTTTTCAGCGCAGAAACAGATTATGTGTGAAAGGCCTCTAATGATGTAATTTACAGATGAAACACCCATCACTAATTCAAATATTACCAAGTTACCTTCTCTTCGTGTATGTTTACAACCAGCCCGTTACAGAACACCGGACCTGCGTGCACCATTTTCACCCCTGCGTGCACCATGGACTTTCCAGAAGTCAAACTCATGTGCCTTGAGCAGGGAGAAAGCTCCCTCGAGAAACATTTAGAGGAATTTTTGGATCTCGCCCATCAGAACACCTTCCCGGACGACTGCGGGGAGGTTCTTCAGGGGAGCTTCGCAACATATGTGACCAGTCACGGAAAGTAGGAACACAAGTCGGTTCTAGGGCTTTTTGAGTTATATCACATATTCTATATATCTTCAGAATTCTATTTTTTTTTTTAATATTTATTCTATATTTTGTACTTTTCTCTGACATTTAAGGGTAACATAGGCCTACAAAGACTCTTTTAGGTCTAAAACAGTTTGGATAGTTGTTAATTCAGCGTTCCCACAGCTTGGTTAACTTTAAATTCAAGAACCTTTCAAGGACTTTCCAGGTCCAGCTTTTTTTTTTTTTGCATTTATTTTTGGCCATACGACAGAGATCTGATATTCTATCTGTCATATTTCTGTTCTGCATAAAACTGAAGAATATTCGGTACATTCGGTACTGTATTCTAAAATGATCTGATATTAACTTTTGCATGGATTTTATTGAAAAGAGCTTAGGCTCATGTAACCAGTCTATTTTTGCAATATTTCACAGTGTGTCTGTGAAACGCTGAGGTACCGTATAGTTTTGTGCGCGCGTGAACATCAGGGCAACGTACAACACAAAGTACCTCACGAGGGAAATACTTAACATACTGTAACTGCAAATGCAAGTAACAAATGTAAATCAAGCATAGTCCACGAAGTGTTGGTGAAATAACACATTATCGGACCGGAGAGAATAATATGGAATTTCTTCCAAAAAAGTTCTTGCACAAAATAAATTCAAGCACTTTCAAGGACCTGTATCTATGTTTATTTTCAGTTATGTCGTTGTACAGAGCCCTATCTTTCTGCACAAGGGAAAGATGATCGTGTGCTTCTTTACTGCTTCAGACTTTCTATAATTTGGGAGGTTTGCACTTCGTATCAGCTGCTCGTTATTGCTTTAGCACTGCCAGCAGAGATCTGTGCACGGCCAGCCACCAGGGTTGCCAGGTTTTCACAACAAAACCCACACCAATTGCTACTCAAAACTAGCCCAAAACAAGCCCAATCGCGTTTCAGGAGGGCTTCTCCGGTAGAATTTGCATTCCCGGGGCTAAATATCGCATAATTGGGGTCGCTTCAACCCGCGGACATGAAAAACAGCCCGCGGTAACAGTGTTGAAGTATCCCAACCGCGGACTTGGCAACACTGAGCCACGCTTCCATCTGCTGCATGCTAAAATCTCCGAAAAACAAGCCGATTTCAAACTCAAAGTGTATGCTTTTAAATATACCAATAGTGCTATCTCAAACACGGAGAGGCTTCTTTGTGTTCTCAACTAACAGATTCTTGTGTCCCTACTTTCTGTGACTGGTCACATATGTGGGTGCTACTGGATCAGTGTTCATCGTCACAGATGCCACCAGCCTCATTTCTGATCCAGTGCCCAGCCAGAACCACCCAGACAACGAGGATCGATGGCCTGAGCCCACCGCAGGTAGCCGACGGAGACCGCCGCGATGTACGAGTCCACGCTCACAAGAGCATCCGGGGATCACTTCGTCACAGAGCCTGAGCAGTGTGTGCCTGACCAGGTGTGTGAGCCAGCAGAGCCATTCATCACAGAGGGAGTGTTGGTGGACTTCGAGGGTTTGAAAGTGAGCAACGCCCAACCCCCACGCTACTGAGAGTGAGTTATTGGCTGAGACACTTTTTGATTTTAAGTTTGGAGAGGATATTTTTCTAGCCCCAGTACTGTTGCCCGAACCAGTCTATCTTCTGTCTGTCTTGCTGGCCCTGCCCACCTCCCTTCTCCTACCACCTCCCAAGACTATTGTTTTTTTTTTGCATGGGTCTTCAGTCTCTTCCCCAGTCTCCAGCCATCAGTGCCAGTCATCTCTGTCTCCCATCAGTCCCTTGGCATGTCGCCTCCACCTGGGTCAGACATCGCTTTGCCTACGCTGTAGACTTGTGGACCGTCCACTGCTCTCTGGTCCTCCACCTCTTTGGCTGCGGCTTGCTCCACCCTACCTCAGGCTCCGTCTCTACCCTCAGTAGCTCCAACTCGCCCTCAGACCTCCGGATCCCCTCCTTGGTCTTGGGAGGTCGTCGTTGCGGCTCCGTCGTGGCTGCTAAGATCTTTGTCATCTCTCCATCACCTCAGCTCATTGGCTGCACGGTGGGCTCCATCCTCGCCATCATCGTCTCCGATCATCCCCATGGCGACCCTCATCGATCTTCCTCCTTCCATCAACGCTGCCATGGGGCACTTCCCTGCCTGTGGCCTGGATGAATATCCATCAGCCCCTGCTCAAGGTCATCCCTTGGCTCACTCCACATTGGACTCTGTTGTTCGTCCTCCTCCCGGTCGTCCATCCACCTCTAGAACCTCCTCCTACCTGTCTGTGCCATCCCTTCACCAGCCCCTCATCCTCTTCGTCTCCTCTTTGTGTTTGTGTTGATGATCGTGTGGATTTATTAAATATTACCAAGTTACCTTCATCTTCGTGTATGTTTATACAACCAGTCCATGACAGTAACCATGTCTTGAAAATGTAAAAAAAAATGGATTAAATGGGATTTAAGATAATGAAGATGAAGACAAAGAAGAAATAAGAACGTTAAAATAAGTTCTAGGTCTAATTATAGCCCATATAGTTGTGGAGTAATCATTTAAACTTTGCAAATAATATTTTATTTACAAATATGCACACACTTACTCTTGTTAGTATGTCTAATATGTCAAAAATGTAACAGTTATGAAAGGCATCAATAAAATGATTGCATATTTTCAATTAAAAATGGTGAAATTACATTAAAAACATTGAGTAGATTGCATCCCCACTGTATGTTACTCTGGGTCATTAAATGTATCCATCATAAATAAGATGTAAAACATTATATCGTACCATGCACGCACTCTTAAAATAAAAGCAGTGAACATTAAGCCCCGCCTTCTTCGATCTGACTGGCCATTATTTTGACATTGACGAGCGCTCTTAGACCACTCAGGCAGACCAGCCAAAAATGTAACCTTTTTAAATGTGTGCCATTTTAACAACAAACAGAGCGGTGCGTAATGGAGAGCAGAATTACAAAATATCAAATATTGTGGGGACAATTTGACAATTAGTGAGGAAATGGACAAAATGTCCCCCCAACATAGAAAGCATGTTGAAAACGGAGCTTTTTTTTTTTTTTTTTTGACCATTATTAAGAGAAGAATTTAATTTGGCAACCTAGACATTACTTTAAATTGTGTCTAGCTGAAGTGTGAAAACAGAAACACCAGCAGTGTGAAAGCACAAGGCAAACTTGCTCACGTGCTGTAGACACTGTGTGTGAAACAGACCGTAGGCTTAATTTTATGTCACATCTGAAGGAATGATGAAGCTTTTGGCAAGACAGAGAGAAGATTAGGTCAACCTGATCCTGTCTGAATGTGTGGCTGATTTCGCTTCAAGAACGCCTACGCCTACTCTCTCTGCTCTCCCTCTGGGTCCGTGCACCTCACACCCCTCCCTGGAGAGATGGGATTCTTCCAGAGTATCCCCTTCATGAGGGCCAGGCCAAGCATAGTGCACCCCAGCTGGGATCCTGCCTGAAGTCTGACAGCCTCTGTTTCCCCACACCCGGATGACAGGAACCATCCTGCAATTCCTCCCCAGGGTCAGATAAAAAAGAGAGGAATAGAAAAAGATACTCACAAAAGTTTTCATTTATTAATTTATTTCTTTAAAGATATATTTTGACAGCTGTCTCCACACTGCAGAGGGGTGGAGTGTCTAACATGAAACGAAGTGGGCAATAGAGAAAACTGTTCTCATATCTCTAAACTTTTGAGACTGACTATTCAAAGAGAGTTTATTCAATTGCGTCCCTTTCAGTGAATAAAGATCCTCAATGGCTTTTTTTCCCTTTTTTGTGTGAATCGGTTGACATTGACTGTAATAAGTAACAGAGGAATTCAGTCTTTAACTCCCATGTCCTCCTCGAGACTTGTCAAATATGTTATTTCATAAAGGGCTTTTAGTCTAATTGACCACAAATTGACCACTTGGCTTTTTTTCTTCTTGTGGTTAAAAAAATATTAAGGTCCACTGCACTGTAGTCCATCCCAGATTTGGCAGTGTTTAAGATCATCACATCAACACATCAAAAAAAGATCAATGTTTTATATAATTATTGTTACGCACGCGCGCACAGGTTTTCATGTTTTATGGAGACTTAACCTAGGGTTTACCATGAACACATACATTTACATAATGCATCTTAGGTAGTCTCTAATAATTTCAAATTTAACATTTGATAAATATTTATATACCTTTTTAAATGTGTAATTCGGTCTTAAAATTTGGCATTATTTTGCATTATCACCACCTAAAATGGACCAAAATGACATAAAACTATGCAAAAATTAACACTGAGTCTAAGAGTGGCCATAATCATGACTAGCAGCACTGTCACCATCCACCACAGCCCTCTAGGCAAGTGTAACCAGAGGGATGACACACCAGAAGAACCCAGTGACAGCTCCACACTCCCTCACCGGCAGGTCTGTGGAGTGTGGGGGTTGGCTTTGCAAAGAAGGAGAGAAAAACTGATGGACAAAGGGATGGCAATGTCACTTTTGTTTATTCTTTCTCTTGGCGTAAGCAAATGACTCATTAGTGCTTACGAAGACTCTGTTGTCTGTGGCCTTGGTGTTTCTTTAACAAAGGACGAAAAAGACAAAAACAGCATGCTTTCTTTGAATAAACCTTTACGATGAAACCAATGCGAGAATGCACACCATCCAGCATTTGAAAGTAACGAAAGTGTGTAAAAAATATAATTGGTGTGACTCTGATGTGAAAAACAGAACCTTGACCTCCTCTCAGATGAAGTCCAACTTTACAATCAATGTGGCTTTTAAAAGATGCAGAGGTATAATTAATAAATTAAATTATTTGGCAGCAGCAGCAGTCTGCTGAGGACAGTCGTGGATGAAGAAAGAATAAATGGAAAATGGAGGACAAAAAAACAGTTAGAGAGAGAATGTGATGTACATGTAGAGTTCAGGGAAAATGTGTCACATGCCATGTACAGTAGCATGTCAAACCTGCTGGCATTTTTAAGACTAGTACACCCAGAAATGAGTCATTCGTTCCAAACCCATATGGCTTTTCTTCTAAAGGTGACATTTTTGAAGAATATTCTGTACAAACCTTTATTGAAAAGATATAACTCTAAATAATGAATCCAGACATCACCCTTATAAACTCTCAAATTATCGTATGGCTTTATATGATTTAGAATGTACCATTTTGTATATGGTTCATGCTCATTTTTCATCTCATTAGCTTTCCTTACATTAAATTTAAATTAGTGTGCCCAGAATATTCTTCAAAAGTTCTCCTTATTTTCACAAATGAAAAAAAGTTGGAGCAATTTGAGGGAGAGAAAATTATTTATTCCGAATTTTCATTTCATGAACTATTCCTTTACACACATGCATGCCTGTATATGGTGTACTTTATGACCTCACATTCTTTTTGCTATAATCACATTTTATAGTGGATTTATATGTATAAGATGTGTGTGTATATATATGTATACTACAACCATTAAAAATTTGGAGCCAGTAAGATTTTTTTCAAAAAGAAATTAATAATTACCAAATTACCCTTTTAATGACCAAAAACGCATTAAAATGATTGAAAGTGACAGTAAAGACGTATATGTTACAAAAAATAAATAAATAATAATAATAATTATACACTCACCTAAAGGATTATTAGGAACACCATACTAATACTGTGTTTGACCCCTTTGGCCTTAATTCTGCATGGCATTGATTCAACAAGGTGCTGAAAGCATTCTTTAGAAATGTTGGCCCATATTGATAGGATAGCATCTTGCAGTTGATGGAGATTTGTGGGATGCACATCCAGGGCACGAAGCTCCCGTTCCACCACATCCCAAAGATGCTCTATTGGGTTGAGATCTGGAGACTGTGGGGGCCATTTTACAGTGAACTCATTGTCATGTTCAAGAAACCAATTTGAAATGATTCGAGCTTTGTGACATGGTGCATTATCCTGCTGGAAGTAGCCATCAGAGAATGGGTACATGGTGGTCATAAAGGGATGGACATGGTCAGAAACAATGCTCAGGTAGGCCATGGCATTTAAACAATGCCCAATTGGCACTAGGGGGCCTAAAGTGTGCCACCATTACACCACAACCACCAGCCTGCACAGATGTAACAAGGCATGATGGATCCATGTTCTTATTCTGTTTACGCCAAATTCTGACTCTACCATCTGAATGTCTCAACAGAAATCGAGACTCATCAGACCAGGCAACATTTTTCCAGTCTTCAACTGTCCAATTTTGGTGAGCTTGTGCAAATTGTAGCCTCTTTTTCCTATTTGTAGTGGAGATGAGTGGTACCCGGTGGGGTCTTCTGCTGTTGTAGCCCATCCGCCTCAAGGTTGTGCGTGTTGTGGCTTCACAAATGCTTTGCTGCATACCTCGGTTGTAATGAGTGGTTATTTCAGTCAAAGTTGCTCTTCGATCAGCTTGAATCAGTCGGCCCATTCTCCTCTGACCTCTGGCATCAACAAGGCATTTTCGCCCAAAGGACTGACGCATACTGGATGTTTTTCCCTTTTCACATCATTCTTTGTAAACCCTAGAAATGGTTGTGCGTGAAAATCCCAGTAACTGAGCAGATTGTGAAATACTCAGACCGGCCCGGCCTTATATATATATATATATATATATATATATATATATATATATATATATATATATATATATATATATATATATATATATATATATATATATATATATATATATATAAACACAGTTTTTTTGGACTTCCCAAGATTTATAATAATAAGAAATGTTTCTTGAGCAGTAAATCATCATATTAGAAGGATTTCTGAAGGATCATGTGACTCTAAAGACTGGTTTAATGATGCTGAAAATTCAGCTTTACCAACACAGGAATAAATCACATTTTAAAATATATTACAATAGAAAAGAGTTATTTTTAATTGTAAAAAAATATTTCACAGTATTGCCGTTTTGCTGTATTTTGTATCAAGTACATACAACATATATTTGCTGCCTATATATTTCTGTCTCCAACATTTTGAAACTATATCTTCAACTGTCTGAGGATTGAATGGAGGAGAATGAATAGTTGGATGCATTACCCACACTGGGCCTTTCCAGAGTGCAGGAGGTGAGGCCAGCCTGTCTTCCCCATCACTTTCGTGTATCTATCTATCCATTTTAAAGCACAGAGAGAGCACAGAGGCAGTGCAGGTGCTAATGTCCTACATTTAGCTTTCTATTTTAAAAAAGCGTGCCTCTGCCCTCCGAATAGTGTCATTCAATCTGTAAAATCTTTCAGCTTGAGCAAAATTGTCTCGCTTTGACAGGCTGAAAAAATGCTTGTTGTTTATTGGCGACTGCCATATATTCTGCTTGGGTCTAGGAAGTCTTTCTTATTCAGTCGTGTTCTTCTTGCTTTCATTTGCCCTTACACAGACATTCAAGTATACACACATAGGTAAATGCTCAAACTGTCTCAGATATACAGTAGACCAGCCCCCAATGGCCACATCCCTCTTGATGTTTGCGGTTCTCTTTGGTAAATATGACCCTATCAACGTTACAGTATTACTGAATAATCTCTAACAGTTTCTATGAATGCAATGGGTTTTTTTTTCTTTCATAAAATGGAAGCGTTTAATTTCCCTTTAGAAATGTAATCAAATGAGCTACGTGGGGTGCAGAGAGGTTGTTTTTTTTTTTAAAACTTGAATTCTCCACTGCGCTATTAACAGATCCTATTCACGTCTTACTGACCTTAACTGATATGTTTACTTTGTGCTCTGTCCTATGCATCACACCTTCTGTTCTGTTTATCAGCCTATTTCATAAAGTAAATGTTTGTCTATTAAGCATAACATTTAGCACAAGCATTCAATGTGAGTTGTGACTTCAAATCAAAAGCCAAACTGTGTCTGAGCCTCCCTCTCTGGTCATTCTCTGTACCTCAGCCCTGCTCTGAAAGGAGCTCTTTGATAAGGCAGCAGTCAGGAAGGATACAGAGAAGCAGTCCAAGACATTAGGACTGTCTTTGTATATAATGTTAACTACCCCCCCCCCCCCCCCCCCAACAAAAAAAATCAGTGCTAAAAGTGATCTATTCATTTGTTCCTCTCAAGCTCTATATTTTTCTTATTTATTTGTTAAATTCCTTTTCAACCATTAGCTCTTTAAAGAGTCTCCAATCTTTTTGTCTTGCGCACTTTATTTGGTTGCCATGACAAACATGGATACGAGAGAGTCCTTTTGAGACCCTTTTTAGTGCAGATGGTTAATGCGTAATCTTCAGTAGGTGGAGATATGAGTCCTCTTGCTCTCTGTCTCTTGTAGTGCTGGGCTCCTAACAGCACACAGATCAAAGGCTAAATAAACATGCATCACTTGTGTCCTATGCATCGCTTCATTTCTTCTGACTTTGCTTTCACACACATCACATCTTACAAGTGTCTTGTTCTAAAAGACTTGGTCAAATCAATCAAATTATTAAGAGGACCGCAGTTCACTTATGATTAGTATCACTTATGTTTGTTTGTTTATTTGTATATAAATATTATATACATTACTGTTTAAATGTTTAGGGTTATTAAGATTTTTTTGGGAAAGCAAATACTTTTATTAAATTGATCAAAAGTTACAGTAAATACATTTGAAATTTTGCAAAAGATTTCAGATAAATGCTGTACTTGAACTTTTTGTTCATCAAAAAATCTTGGTTTTCTAAAGAAACATTAAGTAGTATTTTTCAGCATGGATAATCAAAAGAAATGCTTTTTTGAGCTCCAAATCAACATATTAGAATGATTTCTGAACGATCATGTGAGACTGAAGACTTGAGTAATGATGCTGAAAATTCAGCTTTGCCATCATAAAAACAAACAACTTTTTTTTTTTTTTCTTAAACGCATACCTCAGATCCTTAGTGACCAAGGATGTCATTCACTACCCTTTTCCTCATTAATTTTTTTAAAAGTTCATCAACCTTCTTAGTATTCCTCAATAAATTCATTATAAACAATATAACAAGAAATTTTTTTTTATAAAAGAATGCCTGTTTTCCCATACATTTTTGGTAAAAATTGTATAGGGTCGCTAATGACCCAAGGTGTGTAACAGTGTAAGTATATTTTTTTCTGCACAACAATAATTGAATGTTTGATGACTGACTAAGTGCAATTCACCTTTATTCCACAAGGTGGAAATGTTCGATACACAATGATGAAGTGACGTTTCACTCATAGTTACCACAGGCAGAAAGCAAAACAATAGGAAGAATCATCAGCAAAACATAAAACATAAAGTGCTGAACGCAATCAAATATTAGTGTCACTATCACTTGATGGTGGAGCTGTTGAAGAAGCTGTCCGTGATACAAATATTAATTTTAAAGATAATTGTTTTGAGAATATGTTTGAGATCACAAATATGAGCCAGATGCCGAATGTACTGGGAAAATGAGCTCTGACGAGGACAGTGCTCAAACTGAACCCTTCCAAGCTCCAAAAGGTAACAAAATATGCTTTATTTTATTCTTCTGTAATTGTTACTCTTTTGGATCTTTTACGTTTTAGAGTAATGGACTTGGAGGGACAGAAATTGAATTCATTGAATGCTGAGGAATTAAATGATAAATACATATCTGATTTGAAAAGTTATATGCTTGCATTAATATCTTGTCTGGCTGTTCTTTGGCTCCATTTAATTCTGAGGAATTAAATAGTGATGTAGTGTATCTTTGTGTGGTGGAGGAAGGAAGAAGATGGGGTCGGCGTGACTGGGACTGTGTCTTTTATTACTCAGAACTGCTATAACACAAAACACGCACGTGGGCGTGGACTCAACACACTCAACAATCGTTGACTCAAAACTTTTCTCTCAGATACTGCTTTCTCTCGACAGGCTCCTCAGACACGTGTGCACAGTCCCAGTCCAGGTCTCTCTCTCCCATCTCTCTCTCTGCTGCAGCTTATAAGCAGTCTCTCCAGCCAATTACTGCAAGCAGAGACAGGTGTTACTCATTTGCACTTAACCCACTTACCAACCGCTCGGCCCTGCTCTCTCTCTCCCGTTACAGACCTCGCAAAACCACGCCCCCTCCGCCACATACCCCCACCGCCCGACTCAGGCCGGGGAGCCATCCGGCCTGCAGCCTCCTCCCCCCCCCTCCTGGAGAGGAAGTCAGCCACAGCCATCTGAGCACCCGGCCTGTGGACCACCTTGAACTTAAATGGCTGTAAAGCTAGATACCAACGGGTGATCCGCGCGTTGGTATCCTTCATGCGGTGGAGCCACTGCAAGGGGGCGTGGTCCGAACAGAGGGTGAACTCCCTCCCCAGGAGGTAATAGCGAAGGGTGAGAACGGCCCACCTGATGGCCAAACACTCCTTCTCAATGGTGCTGTACATAGTCTCTCTCTTAGAGAGCTTGCGACTGATGTACAGCACCGGCCGCTCCTCACCCTCCACCTCCTGGGACAGGACCGCGCCCAACCCTCTGTCTGAGGCGTCAGTCTGTAGAAGAAAAGGGAGAGAAAAGTTAGGAGCCTGCAAGAGCGGTCCACCACACAGAGCAGCCTTTATCTGAGTAAAAGCCTGCTGGCACCGCTCCGTCCACTGAACCGTATCTGGTACCTCTTTTTTAGTTAGATCAGTCAGCGGGCTAGCGAGGTCCGAATAATTAGGTACAAACCTCCTGTAATATCCCGCTAGCCCCAGGAACTGTCTAACCTCCTTTTTGGTCTTGGGTCTCGGACAGGCCGCAACAGCTGCGGTCTTGTCAATTTGGGGACGCACCTGACCATGACCCAAGTGGAAGCCCAGATACTTTACTTCCACCCGCCCAATTGCACACTTCTTCGGGTTGGCGGTAAGCCCCGCCCTTCTCAGCGACTTCAGGACAGCTCGCAAGTGCTGCATATGACGCTGCCAGTCTGCACTGTAGATGATGATATCATCCAGATAGGCAGCGGCATATGCAGCATGCGGCCGGAGAATTCTGTCCATCAGACGCTGGAAGGTTGCGGGAGCCCCGAACAGGCCGAAAGGAAGGGTGACGAATTGGTGTAATCCAAACGGCGTGGTGAAAGCGGTCTTTTCTTTGGTCATTGGAGACAAGGGGATCTGCCAATAACCTTTAGTCAAGTCCAGCGTCGAATAAAAACGAGCAGTCCCTAGCCGATCAAGCAATTCGTCAATCCTTGGCATTGGATAAGCATCAAATTTCGACACCGCGTTCACCTTACGATAATCCACACAGAAACGGACCGAGCCGTCAGGTTTAGGCACTAAAACAATCGGGCTCGCCCAGTCACTGTTGGATTCTTCTATCACACCCATGTCAAGCATAGCCTCTAATTCTTCCTGAACCACTTTTTTCTTATGTTCAGGCAAGCGGTACGGCCGGCTGCGAACCACAACTCCCGGCTCAGTCTCAACGTGGTGCTGGATGAGATCGGTGCGACCAGGTAGGGGCGAGAACACGTCAGCGAACTCCGCTTGTAAATGTTTTACGTCAGTGAGCTGCGAGGGCGAGAGGTGGTCTCCCCCCGGGGCCAGAGCGAGAGATTGAGGTTTTTGAACCGCCTCCGGCCCGAGATCATCCTCTCCGCTCACCACCGTCGCGAGCATCACTGACTCCGCCTCAGACCATTTCTTTAGCAGGTTGAGGTGGTAAATTTGACGTGCCCCATCCCTATCTGATCGAATCACCTCATAGTTGAGATCGCTAACTCGCCATGTGACCTCAAAGGGTCCTTGCCACTTTGCGAGTAATTTCGAGCTCGACGTAGGGAGTAATACAAGTACCTTATCTCCCGGAGTGAATTGACGAAGCCTAGCGCCTCTGTTGTATAGCTGTCTCTGTTTGTCCTGAGCCTGTAACAAATTCTCCATTGACAGCCGCCCCAAAGTGTGGAGTTTTGTTCTCAGGTCCAGGACATACTGAATTTCATTTTTACTCGCTGAAGGTCCCTCCTCCCAAGCCTCCCTAAGGACATCCAGCACCCCCCGGGGCTGGCGCCCATAGAGAAGCTCGAAGGGGGAAAACCCCGTGGAGGCTTGCGGGACCTCGCGAACAGCAAACATCAGAGGTTCTAGCCATTTATCCCAATTTTTGGCGTCCTCGTGAACGAACTTACGAATCATGGATTTCAACGTGCGATTAAACCGTTCCACCAAGCCATCTGTTTGTGGGTGATAGACGCTTGTGCGAACCGATTTAACGCCCAACAACTCGTAAAGTTCGCGAATCGTTCGTGACATGAACGCCGTGCCTTGATCGGTGAGAATCTCTTTCGGGATTCCCACCCGGGAGATTAATGAAAACAGTGCGCTCGCAACACTTTTCGCCGAAATAGTGCGGAGCGGGACTGCTTCCGGGTATCGCGTTGCATAGTCTACCATAACTAATGCAAAGCGATGCCCGCGTGCTGACCGCTCTAATGGCCCGATGAGGTCCATACCAATTCTCTCGAAGGGGACCTGCACTAGCGGGAGTGGGCACAATGGTGCTTTTGGGGTGGCCGGTGGATTCACCAACTGACATTCACGACAAGACGCACACCATCTGCGTACATTCTCGTGAATGCCCGGCCAGAAGAAACGGGCCATTAGACGGTTGAGTGTAGCCGTTTGTCCTAAATGCCCGGCCATAGGATTACAATGAGCCGCCTGGAAAAGCATTTCCCGACGGCTTTTAGGTACTAATAACTGGGTTGTATCCTGCTTTGACTGGGCGTCTTGGGTCACCCGATACAACTTATCCTTTAAAATACAAAAATAGGGATAAGAGAGCGGCTGGTCAGGCTGGAGAAGGTGGCCGTCGATGGAACGGACCTGATTAAACGCGTTTTTCAGCGACTCATCCCGGGACTGTTCCAGGGGAAAGTCATCGCGGTCTGTGAGAATGGGCATCTCCAGACCGCTCTGTTCCCCCGGACCGGCCCCCGGAGGTCCCGAATCCACCTCTCCCGACTGAGCAACCGTCTCTTTCCCCTTTACACGTTTTCCCCAAGAAGCATCCGCACACAAATGCCCCAACAATTTATTAAATGCTGGCCAATTGGTCCCCAAAATTAGCGGATGCCGGAGGTGCGGGTTAACTGCCACCTCCGCACTATGCGTTTGTCCCCGAAATTGAATATCCACGGGCAACAACGGATAGTTCACCACTTCCCCGTGCACACACCTCACCTTAACCATGCGGCGGTTATCCAACACCTTAGACCGAATCAGGCTTTGATGGATGGAGGTCTGGTTACAACCCGAATCCACCAAAGCCTGATAAGTACCCCCCTCGATACGTACAGGTATCTGGTACAGGCCAGCTTGATCGGGGGCGGCTTGTGGCGCGTCGGGGACCCGGATCAGTGTCCCCACCTCCATCACCGGACACCGATCGATGAAATGGCCGGGGTCCCCACAGCGCCAGCAAGCCGGCCCAGACTTCCCCGCCGCTCTAGTGGCTGGCAGTGAGTCCTGTAATTGGCGTGGAGAGAGTGCCAGAGAAGATGAGGGAAACTGGTCAGTCGTCGCTCCCCCTCCCCGGGGCGCCGGTCTGGGAGCCGCCGTAACGTCGGGCGGAAACCCCGACCTCCACCTCTGTGCCGGTCTCGGCAGCATTCCGGCACGCGACCTGGGAAGGGGGACAGGTTTGGGGAGAGAAGGGGAAGAAACAGCAGGAGGGCGAGAGAGAGAGAGAGAAAGAGAAGCCGATGGCAGGGGCTCGCCGACCCCGGTGCACGCCACCATGTGGTCCTCCGCCAACTGTATGGCCTGGGTCAGCGACGTCGGGCGGTGGCACTGGACCCACTGCGCGGTCTTCTGGGGAAGCCGCGCGACGAACTGTTCCAGTACCACCCTGTCGATGGCTCCCTCGACGTCGCTTCCGCCGGCCATCAGCCACTTGCGGCACGAGTCCCGGAGCTGGTGCGCGAAGACGAAGGGCCGGCCAGAGTCATCGAGGGTCAGGGTCCGGAACCGCTGCCGATGTTGTTCCGGACTCCGGCCGACCCGCTGCAAGATGGCGCGCTGCAGGTCTTCGTAGTCCAGGAGGTTCTGGACTGGCAGTTGGTGGGCGGCTGCCTGCGCCTCCCCAGACAAGAGCGGCAGGAGCCGCATTGGCCAGTCCGACCTGGGCCACCCCCGGGACTCGGCGGACCTCTCGAAGAGGTCGAGGAACGCCTCCGGATCATCCTCCGGGCCCATCTTCGAGAGGCTGATGGTAGCGGCCGAGTCGGTGTTACACGGGGGGGTGGCCGGAGCCTCCCGGACCATCCAGCTCCGGAACAGCTCGCGGTCTTCATGCTGGGCCCGGATGAGGGCCTCGAAGCGCCGGTCCTGCTCCGCCCTCACGGCCAGCAGGTCCTCGTGGGTCTGTTGATGAAGACCGGCGAGCGATTGTACCAGGTCCGCAAGCGGCGTCTTTGGCGGGGTCTGCATCGCGGCGGCACTCTTCTTCCTACCCCGGGTTTCGGCACCAGTGTAGTGTATCTTTGTGTGGTGGAGGAAGGAAGAAGACGGGGTCGGCGTGACTGGGACTGTGTCTTTTATTACTCAGAACTGCTATAACACAAAACACGCACGTGGGCGTGGACTCAACACACTCAACAATCGTTGACTCAAAACTTTTCTCTCAGATACTGCTTTCTCTCGACAGGCTCCTCAGACACGTGTGCACAGTCCCAGTCCAGGTCTCTCTCTCCCATCTCTCTCTCTGCTGCAGCTTATAAGCAGTCTCTCCAGCCAATTACTGCAAGCAGAGACAGGTGTTACTCATTTGCACTTAACCCACTTACCAACCGCTCGGCCCTGCTCTCTCTCTCCCGTTACAGACCTCGCAAAACCACGCCCCCTCCGCCACAAGTGACATTTCTGAAGAAAATAAAGGACTTTGAGAAAGCGCATTAGAAGTTACTCGAGGTGGTGACTGCCCCTTCTTCAAGGACCTCCATGACATCCATTGTCTTTGTGCCCTCAAATTATTTGACTATTGTGGGTGCAAGGGCATGTGGTGCCCCAGTCGGCGGGCTATCTTTCCCCTGGGAGCTCATCGTCACTTAAAAAGACAACGCTCCCCACCAAGCCATGTAGAATAACATCCACGCTGGAGGGGAAGGCGTTTCAGTCAGTGGGTCAGGCTTGTGCTGCTCTGCACACTATGGCAGTGTTACAGGTATACCAGGCTGACCTGCTGAAAGATTAAAAGAAAGATAAAAAGCCTCCAGGACAAGGCACGTAAAAATATATCTAGAAGCTCCCTCCCAACACCCTCACACAACTACTGTAACATCCCTACCACCTCTAGTGATTCAGGGGGCAGCGGTTTCTATGTTATGAATGTTCTGCTGCTTCCTGCTATCTTCCAGGACACAGAAAATTTAACATCCCCCAACAAGAATTATCGTAATTAGTACAACTTTACAGAGAAGTTGGCAGTATGGAAACTACTGCCAGGTATCTGTCCTTGGGTCCTACAGACAGTTAAAAAAGGTTACAGAATACAGTTTGCGCACCGCCCTCCACGTTTCAACGTCGTGAAACCAGAGCTGGTGCACTTGCTGTTGCAAGAGCTGCAATCTCTTCTGGGCAAAGGGGAACATGTTCCCCTCCCAGAGAGAGTCAGGCTACTACAGAAATTCTGCCCCAACATAGGAAGTTCCTGAGGTTTGCTTTCGGAGGCGAAGCTTACCAAAATTGGGTTCTTCATTCGGCCAAACCTTGTCACCCCGCACGCACGAAATGCACGGATGCAGCTTTGGCTCCGCTGCGACTCTAGGGTATCTGCATTTTGAATTACAAAGGTGACTGGCGGATCCTCTCCCAGTCTCAAGAGCTTGTACTTCGACACCAGGATGTCGTCCTCGCTCATCTTGTATCTCTGGGGTTGAGACGTCCCACTCTAGGTGTGTGTTGTCATCACAAGACTGAAGACTGCTGAGAAGATCATCAGGACTCCACTGCCTTCTCTGCAGGCCGTTTACCATCGCACAGGAGTCCACAGGAATGTTGCCTCCATCCTTAAGGACCCCACCCACCCCCAGCATGGACTGTTCACACTTCTACCCTCGGAATGGAGGTATAAGAGTGTGAAATGCAGGACTTCTAGATTGAGGAACTCCTTCTACTCCTCAGCTATCAGATTCTTAAACAGATAGCCAGTGGACAAGGATTAATCTCATCTATCTCATTGATTAGTTGGTTTAATTGTTGCATCAATTTGCACATTTGTTAAAGTTACTACTGCTGCTATTATCATTGCATATTTACTACTTTAAATTGCATTACTACTTATTAAGTAGTCTCATCTCAATTTGTACGTTACTGTATTATTGTTTTGCATATAGTCAATATTGCACATTTGCATATACACTCACCTAAAAGATTATTAGGAACACCTGTTCAATTTCTCATTAATGCAATTATCTAATCAACCAATCACATGGCAGTTGCTTCAATGCATTTAGGGGTGTGGTCCTGGTCAAGACAATCTCCTGAACTCCAAACTGAATGTCAGAATGGGAAAGAAAGGTGATTTAAGCAATTTTGAACGTGGCATGGTTGTTGGTGCCAGACAGGCCGGTCTGAGTATTTCACAATCTGCTCATTTATTGGGATTTTCACGCACAACCATTTCTAAGGTTTACAAAGAATGGTGTGAAAAGGGAAAAACATCCAGTATGCGGCAGTCTTGTGGGCGAAAATGTCTTGTTGATGCTAGAGGCCAGAGGAGAATGGGCCGACTGATTCAAGCTGATAGAAGAGCAACTTTGATTGAAATAATCACTCGTTACAACCGAGGTATGCAGCAAAGCATTTGTGAAGCCACAACACGCACAACCTTGAGGCGGATGGGCTACAACAGCAGAAGACCCCACCGGGTACCACTCATCTCCACTACAAATAGGAAAAATAGGCTACAATTTGCACAAGCTCATCAAAATTGGACAGTTGAAGACTGTAAAAATGTTGCCTGGTCTGATGAGTCTCGATTTCTGTTGAGACATTCAGATGGTAGAGTCAGAATTTGGTGTAAACAGAATGAGAACATGGATCCATCATGCCTTGTTACCACTGTGCAGGCTGGTGGTTGTGGTGTAATGGTGTGGGGGATGTTTTCTTGGCACACTTTAGGCCCCTTAGTGCCAAGTGGGCATTGTTTAAATGCCACGGCCTACCTGAGCATTGTTTCTGACCATGTCCATCCCTTTATGACCACCATGATCCCATCCTCTGATGGCTACTTCCAGCAGGATAATGCACCATGTCACAAAGCTTGAATCATTTCAAATTGGTTTCTTGAACATGACAATGAGTTCACTGTACTAAAATGGCCCCCACAGTCACCAGATCTCAACCCAATAGAGCATCTGTGGGATGTGGTGGAATGGGAGCTTTGTGCCCTGGATGTGCATCCCACAAATCTCCATCAACTGCAAGATGCTATCCTATCAATATGGGCCAACATTTCTAAAGAATGCTTTCAGCACCTTGTTGAATCAATGCCACGTAGGTGAGTGTAGATGTACTATAATTTATATTACAGTCTACAGCATTTTTGTTTATTATGTTTGTGTTATTATATTTGTCTTGGCATTCACTGAGCATATGACAATAAACGCTTTGACGCTTGACGCAAGATGCTAGCGACAGATGCTTCCGATATGGGCTGGGGCGTGGATGTAGTTGGCTGTCCAGCACAAGAGATCTGGAGAGCTCATCATCTCGATTGACAATCAATTGCCTCAAATTGATGGCTGTATTTCTGACCCTGAAGTACTTCCTCCAGCAGTTAAGGGTCTACCATATCCTAGTGCAGGTGGACAACACTACAGTAGTCGCCAACATAAATCGCCAAGCCTTTCCGTATGAAAAGGCTAGTGCAGCAGGTTCTGCTTTAGGTTCAGGAGAAGTTCCTGTCCCTTAGGGCGATTTACACCATTGGGCATTTGAATGTGGGAGCAGATTTGGGAAAGATTTTACGAAGCAGAGGTGGACCTCTTCGACTCTCAAGGGATAGCATAACGTCCATTTTGCTTCTATCTGAATCATACACTATGCTGGAGCAGGAGAAACTTCACCGACTGTGTCCAGTCCGCACTCTTGAATGTCTCTTCAGTCCACCGTACTAGCCAGTGGCGTAAGTCAGAGCAACTCTTCATTTGGTATAGGTGTCGTAACCGAGGGCAGCCACCACCAAGCAAACAATGTCCCACTGGGTGAGGATGTCATTCCCCTAGCCTACGAGGTGCATGGTCAAGCTTCACCTCTAGGAGTTACAGTAGGGCTCATTCTACTAGGGGGGTTGCTTCCTCCAAAGCTTTTACAAGGGGCGCCCCCTTGCAACAAGTATGAGATGCGGCGGACTGGTCCTCTCTCCACACATTCATCAGATTTTATAGTTTGGATGTTCATGCTACTCTTGGGTTACTTGACTGTAACCCTGTTCCCTGAAAAGGCATTAACAAGATTCTGTGCTAAATTTCCACAATGGGGGGACATGTCCAGACATCTCTTTAGGCAAGTAACAAGTAAGTGCAGTCAAGAAACCAGAGTCCTCTTCAAACATTCAGTTATTACTGGAGTAATGTGAATGTATTAACATGTGGGTCTCACTTTATATTAGGTGTCTTTAACTACTACACTCTAAAAGAAATTGTACTATTTGGCACTAAAAGTGGTTCTTGGTTCGTAATCATAGGGGAACCTCTTTAAGTGCTGTATAGCACCAGTCTTGGTGCTTCAGTGGTTCTTCAGCGGTTCTTTGGCTGAGGTGCTATATAGCACCACTATCATATACAGAACATGTTATATAGCACCAAAAGTGGTTCCCCTATGATTACGACCTCTTTTAGTGCCATATAGCACAATTTTATTTTATATGTACTTACATTTAAATTAATAATTTGATACAATGCACTTATTGGGAACACACACGTTTTTACATAGTACTTATATTTAAAAAATACCTGCATGTAATTACTGCTGTAATTAATTTCTGTAATTACATCTAGAATTACACTCTTGACACCTTCCCTTACATCTTAATCCACCCTTAAACCTACCCATACCACCTCAATATCCCAACTCAATAGCAGCAAAAATGTTTTTCAATATAACACAAACACAATGCAAGATGTAGGTATATAGTAGTCAAAGACACCTAATATTAAGTGTGACCGACATGTGTATCCAATGAATTCTTGGAAAATATTATTAGATCACTGGGTAAAACTGACCAGTGTAAACGGTTGCAGTCCCTTACCAATAAATGTCACCACACCTTTCTCTTTTCAATCACACTTACTTTACAGAACCTATCAATGGCAATGAAAACATCATCAGGTCATATATTACCAGTGAGCACACAGGATCATCACTGTCTTCCTTTCTTGCCTTTCAGTTGCTCCCTCTATCTATTGACATCTCTATCTTTCATTGCTCCTTTATTTCTCACCTTCTCTCACTGTTTTCTCTCGGAATCTGAAAGAGACTTTTTTTCTGACTAAATAGTCAATGATACACACACAGATTTTTCTTTTGGATGCGTCACATCTACACTCTTTGAAATCTTAACAAAAAAACCTCATCTTTACTCACATCACAAGCTGTGATTTAAGATCATCCGACATGATCCAGAATCCTGCAGTTCTTCGTTGCTTTGGGTAGAAATGTCAGCTGTCTAGTATGAACCATAGAGATAGATTTTTTTTTCCACACAGGACCCTTAATTCAATCAAAGGACCGGATCAATAGACACCATGCTCAAAAACACAACAGGCCAATAACAAACCATTTCTGAACAGGAGGAGGAGGTGGGAACATTATTGACAGCCAGGGAAAAAAAGTAATTGAAATATAATAAGACTCTATATGACATACACTCAGAGTCAAAGACACATACAAAGGGAAATAGCAAGTGAATTTTCTTCTTAAATGATCTTAATAATAATAATAATATATATTAATACTATCTAAAATAATTATTGTAGCACCTCAATTCAATAACATCATCTTTATGTGTGTGTATGTGTGTATTGTATTGCTTGGTTATATGTCTATTAAAGGGGTCATAACATGTATTATTAGTAGTTGTTTTTAATAAAGGGGAATTTTAAATGATTATTATTGAATTATTAATTATGTTTATTGTGCCAAATGTGATTCCACGCGGAAATGTCCTGCACAAACCGCTAGTTAACATTGGGATCATCTTAAGGATTTGCAGAGCCTTATGCCTAGTTCACACTGCCCGATTTTAGCCTCGATTTTGACTCGCCGTCAGGTTTTGCAAAATCGCAGACAGATGCCCTAAATCATAGGCAAATCGGTGCTCGTGCACGTGAGTGACAATCACGCAGTGTGAATTATCAATGACGCAATCTGAGAGAATGGCCAATGAGTCGCCGACGCCCGTGAGATATTTGGCATGCTAAATATCTGGACTGGTCTGTGAATCAAACTCCTGCTGTGTGAGATGTGTTCTGACTGAAAAATACATCGGCAATGACCGACAGCCAATGACAGCGCAAGATACAAGGCAGCTGGAGGTTCGGGGAGGAGTTATAGACCAGAATATCAGCATTTTAATAGATATTTACAATTATTCAAACAGAAACAAAGCATGCGCGATCTCGCGTTGTTTACTTGTCACATCTCACGTGTGTTTGGTACGGTTGTGAAACGTAGTTTACGCACCGGAGAGAGTTGTCGGTGATTCTTCCTATTGTAAAGTCATGCAGTGTGAAACCTCCTTTCGCCGATTCATCATGCAGTGTGAACACAGCAGTGACTGAATGCTACCCCAGATAGTCATGCAGTGTGAAAAGAGTAGTGATCCGACGAGTTTGAAAATCGTGAAGTCTGAAGTCGGCATAATCTGCACCCCCCATAACTTTCAAGGCACCTTCACACCAAGGACGATAACTATAATGATTGTGTTAAAGATACAGTTGTAAAAATTATTCTAATGATGAAAGAATGGCAAAGTCCACACTACAGCTATAATTATACCAGCACAGAGGAATGATACTGTTGGAATCACTTTCAGAATGACTTTTCCAGTTGTTGAATGATAAAAACCTTGACAGCCAATCAGAATCCACCCTGCTTTAAAGAGCTTGAGTATTTAAAGCAGCAGATTAGAATAAACAGAACGATATCTTAACACTAATATAGTTATAATAGTTATCTTCATAGCTATCGTTCTTGTTGTGAACGGGCCTTTACTCTTGTTTTTACTAGAGGACCACACAGAACCTCACCATGACTTGGTGGTGTAAATGTGTAGGAGGATGTTTTCAGTTCTGAAAATGACTGTTTCCAGTGTTTTTATCTTCAAATATAAATATATATAACCTGTGTCAAACACTTTAAATCTTAATGTTTCCTGTGCGCTTTTTATGATAAGATGTTATCTTTCCTAGTCTATTCTTTATATCCTTTTATATTTTCCTGTGTTGTCCCCTCCATTCCGCTCATTTACTTTTCTTCCTTTCCCCTGGCTGTATCGCTGTGACACAGAGAAGGAGAAGAGAGGCTGTGTGTGTGTGTGTGTGTGTGTGGTGGGGGGGTTACTGAGTATAAAACCCTCAGTCTGAGAAAACGCCTCTGCAAACATACCCTGTCTCTCCTCTATATCTGCTTCTCTCTCTCTCTCTTTCTCTCTCTCTCTCTCTCTTGCGTACACGCTGTCCTTCACTCCTATGCACACACTCACTCACTTCATCCTCTCTACCTCTTTGCAGCCTCTGCCATCCCTCATTCTCGTCATTACCTAGTGCAACTCTGTCCACCAGACAATGGGATCGACTTTTTGGGAGCGTGTGTGAGCTTGTTCGCATGCATGCGCGTGCGTGTGTGTGTGTGTGTGTGTGTATGCATGTGAGTGAGATTGAGCGGATGTGGGATCTGTATGAAAGCTCTTTCCAGCCTGCCCAACGGATCCAGTGAGCCAGCTTAGCAAACCAGGCGTGCACGGAGCTAGGAAAGCGTGTGAGAGCGTATGCATGTGGGTCTCTTTCACCCTCACACGCTCCTCTACACATTTGGGATCCTAGGGCTTGGTGCCTTTCCCCTGGGACCCCCCTGCACCCCTCTGTCTCTTTCTCTCTCTCTCTCTGCGGTCTCCTCTTCTCCAGCAGTCACCATTTCGGCTCCCGGCAGACCCACGCTGGCTGCCCAGCCACTCCCGCGCCTCAGCCTGGGCAGGAAGACCCTGGTAGCAGCTGCTGTAGGGGTCATGCTGGTGCTGGTGCTGGTGGTGCTCATCCCTGTGCTGGTCAGCTCCGTGAGCAATGACAACAGCCACTACGAGATGCTGGGCACCTGTCGAATGGTGTGCGACCCGTACCAGAACAAGGGCACCACCACGGGCATCACCAGCACCGGCTCTTCTGTGCAGGCCGAGGCCGAGGCTCTGGCCGACCACAGCAACATGCCTCCACCCTCCACGCTCCTCCAGGGGCCACAGGGGAAGCCGGGCCGGCCAGGCAAACCCGGACCTCCAGGGCCACCAGGGGAGCCAGGGCCCCCGGGTCCGATGGGGCCCCCGGGGAACCGGGAGGACAGGGGCCAAAACGGGGTTCTGAGTCTGGGCAATGATGGAGCTATCAGCACGGTTACATACAACACGCACCCACGGGTGGCTTTCTATGCAGGACTGAAAAACCCACACGAGGGCTATGAGATCCTCAAGTTTGACGACGTGGTCACCAATCTCGGCAACAACTATGATGGCACTTCGGGAAAGTTCATCTGCAGCGTGCCGGGCACGTATTTCTTCATCTACCACGTCCTGATGAGGGGAGGTGACGGAACCAGCATGTGGGCAGACCTGTGCAAGAACGGACAGGTGAGTGCCAAATTCTTTGCATTAGTGTTATTTGTGACTTTTTTGTTTGTTTGTTTTTGGGTTGTTGTTTTTTTGCTGTTGAAAGGTTTAGCTATCACACAATCATGATTATATATATATTAAAATAAAATATTACCATACGTTAATAAGTGTATATATATGTATATATATATATATATATATATATATATATATATATATATATATATATATATATATATATATATATATATATATATATATATATATATATATATATATATATATATATATATATATATATATACATACATACACTTATTAACGTATGGTAATATTTTATTTTAATGTTATATATATTAATATGAGTTCATATTTTCTTTCAATGTTGTTGTTTTATTCTTTTTCAGTTTTATATTTTATTCGGATCTTTTTCAAGTATTTTTTTCTAAAATCGTGTTGCATATCTATAAAGCGCGCTGGTGGTTTGAGCTGGTATTCACAGAGCGGATCTAAAATTAATTAAGCTGTTGATAATGACCCCACAGAGGACAAAAAAGAATGTCGCTTCTCTCTCTCCTCTCCTTTTTTTTTGTTTCGTGTGAAACTGGTGGGAGACGCAGTAACATCTGCTGTGAGTTTCTCGTCCCCCCAGAGCACGCGGGTGAAGTTCGCACAGCTGCGGCGCCACATACCCAGCGAGAAGACACGAGCTGAATGCGCTTAATGCGCTTAATGCGCGCTGACATTGTGCGCGTGTCCCCGTTAACAGAGGACAGAGATTCTCTCTCTCTCTCTTTTGAGGAATTGTCTGATCATGGGACACTTAAAAGTTTGCCCCTCGAAACTTTTTTTTATGAAGTGTCCATTGTGTTTTAAAGCGCATAACTCTCTTTTTGCATCTTAAGAGAATGTTGTTTATTGATGTATAAATATTGCAAATGTTACATTTAGTGTTATCAATTTTATTTAGGCTATTATCATTACAGATATTAAAGGAGAAAATATATCGGCTACTACTCGAGTCAGTTTACACTAAGCCATGCCCATTTATTGGTTTGTAGGCTAACCTAAACGTTTCACCGCGAATTTGGCTATTTCCCCCACGCAGCTTATTGAATGCTCATTGTTAGGGGGCGCGAACGAAAATGCCAAAATTTGACAAAATTCGGCGGCGCGTGCCAAAGCGTGCAACTTCATGAAGTTATAATCACAGTGCCAAGCTACAGCCACATACACATCTTATTATCTCAGCATGTCGCAGGATTTTTTTTTTTTACTCTTCTTTTTCTATCTGTCATTTGCTGTGCGTGCGTGTGCGCATGTTTTCCCCTCTGTTCAGAGCTTTTGTTTGTTTGCGCTATTTTAATAATAAAATGTGGAGTTGTGCACGAGATACAGTGTCACAGTGACATGTCAGAAAGTGCAGAGAGAAATAGACAGAAGTGGAACGGGTGATGTTTAAGGATCTAAGATTATTATTATTAAGGTTTTGTCGAGACGGTTGTAATTCCTGATACAGTATTTATTAGAAGACCGTTATATTTATTCCGTTGGAGTCGTTTGGCACGCAAGACCAACTCTCAAGAGGGAGAAAAGCGCACGCGCAGCGTCAACCACAGAGTTCTACCGTACGCGCAACGGGGGATCTCGTGACAGATGGAATAGAATTACACAGTAGACTTAGTCTCTTCAGGATCTACTGAATAAGAATCCACATTTTCAAACAGGCCTACTTATGTGTTACATCGTCTCGGAAGTGCACAAGGACACCAGCCCAAATGCCAGTTTTGACTTTTAAAAAACTTCTGTTTACATCTGTCCTGCCATCAGGTAGACATTGGAAAACATCTTTCATATACGTAGGCTATTCAATCACACTAATTCCGGGCACTTTAACTGCAATAGCAATTCGTTATTACCATAATCAAATAATTACATAATAATTAAATATATTTTATTTGACCAAACTAAGGTTTATCTGCTCTGATGTGTCCTTATTGTGCGCTTTTAGTGCTTATTAACTGCCACCAATGTACAGCGTAGTGTGCGTGTTTTACATAAACCAATCAATTAATAAATGTCTCTCAGACATCTTTGACGTACAACCTGTGATTTCAAAACTATCAGACTACTGGATGATCAGAATACACTTCATTTCAAGGTCTTTAATTTTAGGCGCGTGTATTATAGACAACTTTGCCTCACTAAAAGAGACAAAGCGACCCATAAAGTATATTTGTCAACTTATATTTTTAACTGTTTAGCTAGAATTGCACCTGGAGTTGAAAACGGGGTGAGGAGAGCATCACCGGGAGGGCACGTGTGTTTTTAGTCTTTCTGTGGCCCGGCTGGGTCAGCGCGCTCAGAACTCAGCGTTGCCGCAGCAACCGGAGCTTTCGAGAGACAGCCGATATTTCAGTCAGATAAATACAATTACCGAGGGTTATCCGACTGCCGCCGTGAACATCCAGCAGCCGCTCTTAGAAGATATAGTTCAACTTCCATAAAAAAATTGTCACAGAGGAAAGACCGCCAGACGTTTAAAAGCTGGCCTCGAGGGTAAGCGGAAAAACGAGAGATAATAAAAGGAAGCTATAACGGTCACTGTAATATCTGAAATTGAAATATGTTTCTTTTTTGTTCCCAACATGTCTTGAATTCTCTCTCCCTCCTCTGCTATTCCTCCACCATCCCTCCCTTTCTATCTCTTTTTAAATCTTATAAAGTTAATCATGTTCTTCATTATATCAAACCAGGCAGTTCGCTGAGACAGAGCTCTTATAAGCGCTGCCTGTCTTTTATGCTCTAGTTGCCATATGAATTTAACTCGTCTGGTCCCTTGGTGGCATGACAATGTGGGAAGATCTTTTCCTCTTGATTAAGATGAACACTTGCTTCTGCCACAAACACATTTTTAATTTGATTACTTATGCCTTAATCTGAACACAGACCTATCAATCAACCACAGTGAAATGCAGTCCCTGCAAGAAACCTAAAACAGCACTTGGGAAGAGTGCAAGTTAGCAGACACATTTTTTAGTTGTACAATAGAGACGTTTACCGTTGCAAACTTCTCTGTTGTACAGCTAAAAAGTTTGTATGCTAACTTGCACTCTTCCCAAGTGCTGCTTTAGGTTTCTTTGTTTTCCCTGTGTCCTAACTAGATTGCCTAAGCAAAACCATAAAAGAAGTACGCTAATGGCAAAGGCGAGAACAGGCAAAAACTGCTGGGAGCACAGTACAGCATTTATGGAGTGTGTGAGGGAAGAGCATTGGGAGAGCATATGTTGTCGTAAAGCACCGTCTGTTGAACACAATGGGTCCTGATCTCTAGAGACCCTCCTCACAGACACTTTAGGCAGACATGGGCGACGAGCCTTACTCCTGAGAGCAAGCTAATCTTTATAAAGTGGTTACCGCCTCACTAATTAAACCGCTATTCCAGATCAGAGGAATTGCAGCAGTGCGTGTGTGTGTGTGTGTGTGTGAGAATGGGCATATAGGACCTCAGGCGAGCTGCTGCTGAATGAGCTGTTGTCGGAGTCTCACATCGTTCGCTAACAGTTTAAAAGTAACTTTCACTATGTAACTTTGTTGTAACCCTCTTACTCTGAATGTGTGTGAACACAGTATAGAGTTTCTCAATGGCAGTGATGGAGTGCTAACAGACTTTCAGCTAGTCTGCTGCATCCCTGTGGACTTACTCTATTCTTCAAGCGGCCACTGACCATACCGCTATACAAACCCACACAGCTGGTGTGCAAGGTGTGTACGTGAGTGAATGAGAAAGAGAAAGTTTTTTTTTTTTTTTTGTTCTGGTGAGACTGCATTCTGTGTGAAAAATATTGCTGTAATTATTTATATTTTATGGATTTTATCTTTAAACCACATGCACGTACACAGTACACACAGGACGCAATTCTTTTCATCCCTTTCCACTCCTCTTTCCAAACTCCTTCTGTTTAATCCTCGCCATCAATTTTTTTTTCTTAATTTGCCAAATATTCTCCCCCCCCCCCCAAAAAAAATCCCATTTTTGCCAGATGGACATGTACAGACGCCTGTGCGTTCCTTTTGAAACTCCGCTGGCTTTACAAGGAATTCCACTTCAAATGTGATAAAGGAGTTTAAAAAAAATGAAAGACTGGGAAAAGAAATGGCATTTGTTGTGTGCCAGAGAGTCCTTTTAATCGTAATTAAAAACTTTGAACCACATCCAGATTGTGCTGGCACCTGTCCCCGTGTTCCTTCTGTTGATATTGTCATTAATCCACCCAAACCCATTCTGACTTCATTATAAGCAAATGCATCCAGACACTCTTTGTGTTTCTCAAGAGGCTCCTTCGGGATAATCTTGCTGTCTTAGACCACACTCAGACGAACCCACACACTCACGCATGCGCAGATGTGCACAGTTATCTGAAGATTCACATGCTTGTTTAAAGCTGATTTATAAAGTGCTGAATATGTTTAACAATGAGTTAAACTCATCATTTACTCACCCTCATGTATAACGTTTTCTTTTGCCTTGCACAAAAAAAAAGAAGAAAAAAAAAGATATTTTGAAAAACTTTTCATCCATAAATTGTACAGACAATAAACACATTTTTCAAAATAATAACCTGACAGAATTTTCAATTTTGGATGAAGCATCCCTTTAACCATCAATCCCTCCTTCTTTAAGACGTCTTTGGGTATTGTGTATGCTTAAAGGGGCTATATGCGTTTTTCTGAAATTTAAACTCGCGACTGACACCTGTGGCCAAAAAACAGAACTGATCTTCATTTCTGCTCGCTCTCGCAGCGCGCGCTCGTACGTGTACACTTCACAAGTCAGCTGCTGCAAGGAGGTCAACATTATGTTTACAGAGGTAAGAACAGTCAAATACATATAATGTTTGAGATAAGTGTTCTCTTATCAAAACGTCAAACGTGTAGCTGACAAACTACACAAAAAATTAATACATTAAATAAATAAATAAACCCATTTCGCCATTGGCATACACGCTGATGAAGGGCGCACAGACCGAAACTTTCGTAGAATATTAAAAACACAAATCTGAGCACTGTCCTTGACGACTGAGCACTGTCCTTGACCACTTATTATACACAAGTAGCTTACTATCACCAAGTATGAAAGACACATATACATAATACTATTTAGCAATATTTATTGACTACATGTCTTATGTGAAATAAAATGCATCACACTTTACATCTTCATTTACCTCTTATTTTTTGTTAAGATATACATGGCTATATAATAAATAATCCATCAGTTTTATATAGCGCTTTTCTAGACACCCAAAAAGACTTTACATTACTGATGCACTATTCATATTTATTTTTGTTTATATATATATATATATATATATATATATATATATATATATATATATATATATATATATATATATATATATATATATATATATATGCATGCGAAGTCAAATGCGAAGCCGATGTTCACTCTAGTCCTTGCAATGCGCCGGTCTCTCTCAATCTTCGACCTTTTTTGGCCACTTGTCAGGGGTTTAACTTTTTTAGTCTTCTGTGGAGTTACTGTTGGTGTCCGAGTTGTCCTGGGTCTCTTCTGTGTATTCGTTAAATCCATTGCACTGCTTGCGAGTGTAGGCTACTCGCTGACTAGCGGTGGTGGCAGGCAGAGTGATCTGAAACGTTTAACATGAACGCGCTTGACGTCACATCCGCAGACAGCGCGGGAAAAGACGACCCGTCAGAAAATATGAAAAATAGGATACAGGCTTATAGGTGCACCCACTGTGAGCGGACAAGGTGTCAGTATGCTCATCAGGAGATGTTTGAGTCATAAATGGTAAAATAAAAAGGCTATAGTTACGTTTATTTTGGGGAAAAAGTTGCATATAGCCCCTTTAAAGGCAATTGTGTTTACATGCATAAAATGTTCTAATAGAGTTAATATGACTAGGAGAAATATGAATAATTTATGTGTACAGTATGTCTGTGTGTGTGGGGGGGGTGGTACACTTCACCATCTGGAACAGCAAAACGTGTTTTTAATTAGTGTTCAGTGTTCAGTTATTAGAGCCAAACAAATGACTTATGTTTAATTACACATTATACATAAACTGCAAAATGTTGGGTATTGGTATTTGGATGAGGAGAGAGACAAGAAACACGCTGCTAGAGGGAAAAAAATAGGATCAATACTATTTTTTGCAGGAAACAGGAAAAAATAACATGCAGTACAGCATGTGCAATAATTATTTTGTAAACAACATTATAAGTAAACAACATTTGTCAGAAACAAACTTATTATCCTCAAAATAATCTCCTGAAGAAAGTATGCAGAATCTTTTAACAAGTCCAATAAGCAGTCCTCTTCAATAACAGCTTGGTCATTTGCGTCGGAGTCGGAGGGTGTACTTGTGTTTCAGTCAAACACACTTTTCTTGCTCTCCACTCTTCTAATCAGCTGTTGAGGCGCTGGGGCGGGGCCTTTGCCCCTGATGTGATGTCTAATTGGACACTAAATTTGTCACCCAGTAGAGCAGAACATTAAAACCAGTCTAATTGGCTGCTGTAGGGTTATTAGCACTAGATTTTCCCGTGCTGCGAAGAAATGCCACACGTCACATGTGTCTGGGTGAGATGGAGCAAACGCTGCGGAGGAACCCATCATTTATTTATAGGCGAGAAACTATACTTTTAAAGCACAGTCCTTCGGCACCTCAAATATCCAGCGGAGAAAGACTTCAGCGGTACTGCTGTTAGCGTGTGTGTTGAATATAGCTGCGCCTCCTTATCTGAGTGACTGTGGCCTAGCCTGTGACTCAGGAGGAGACCCTTTACTTCTTTTAATGAGCAGGAATCAACACACTCTCACTCTCATGCGGTCACACTGATACCCGAACCCCCTCTCGGCTCATGTTTTCATGTGCTCAACACACACAGACTTGCACACGCACACACTCATGCTGTCCCAGGGAATAACAACTTGCCCCTCGGCAAAGTTCCTCTGTAAACATCTTGATGCTTCGATGATGCTTTCAATGACTCCTTCCACTCAATTCCACTCAGACGCTACAAACCCACGTACGTCCGCTGCGACTCCCTCGCTCAGCCCACTTACTCGATCGAATTAGTCAGCGCGTGTATGTGTGTGTTTAACACCTCGATCACCTTGGAAAATAAACAACGGCTACTGTAAGATTATAGCTCTCCGCCCAGCGCCAAATGATGAATTGGGCAATTCATGAAAAATGTATGCTGCAGCAAAAACCGTGCGTTTCTCCCTCGTTCCCTCTCCTCATCTTTCTCTCCCTCTTCCTCAGTTTCCCCTAAGACTAGAATTACTGCACTCTCCTCATTATGGTACTGAGAGGAGGTGAGACTACTCTATCACGCGATAATGCGTTATAATGCAGCGAGATGTTTCATTATGCAGCTGCGCTCCTCAGAGACTTCAGAAGGGGCTTCGCGTTGAGGTCAGGCCACTGTGTGCACATCAGGAACGATTCCAGGAGTTCAGCTTCAGGGGGATCCACCACTTGTGATTTATTTCTTGTCTTAAATGTGAGGTCGCTAGTTTACTAGTGCCACTTTTAAACAAACCAATTAAACTGCATCTGTTTGTCAGCTATATCAGTAACAGTTTGTCACTTTCTAGAGGGAAGAATAGCACTTATTCTAACAAACCTTTCTGAAATCCTGTTAAAACAACCTAAGGCAGCAGGAATTATCATGAATTATCCATGATTTGAATTATTATTGGCACTAATTAAAATATACCTGTAAAGGCAGGTATATATTTGGATGCATAATGGCCCTTTTATATTGTTAAAAGTAGTAATATTAATTGTTTGCAAACATAAGAATTTGCTATTTAAAGACCAAAATATTTTGTTTGTATTAAGCTTACTATTTATCTTTTTCTTCTTGTATGATGTATTTTACAAACCTACTTCTACAAAGGTGACAACAAAAGCACAAACTGTTGCCTGACAAGGAAACTCACCATTGACAGTGGGATAAACGGTTGTCTTTCAAATTCCCTCTGCCCGCAATTGGATAGTGCCATGAGCGCCACAACCAACCAGAGCAAAGAAGAAGGTGAAGCCGAGCTAACGTTAGTTGATAGACTTTCGCCGTATCCGGTCGGCAAAACTTCGAACACATCTTCTTTTCTTAAGAATGATATCAGTGCTGTTCTTTGTTCTTTTCTCAAAGAAAAGCTTAACTCCAAGTCTTCCAGAGTCACGGCCAAAGCCGATTCAAAAGACCGCTGTTCGCCAGCTTCTTTGTTTACGAGTAGCGTCATACACGCACACACCTTTACCTTTGCGTCTAGATTTCTAGGCTAACAAACTGTTCTTTCAAAAGTTCAAATGTTATAAACAATTAAAAATGTAAAACATATATATTTCTCGAACAATATGCGTGTGTATTCATTGCTCAATGTTAAAAACTAGAAAGCAAAATAAAATCTTTATTTTTTGCAGACCACCTACTGCTGCACTCCCAGTTTGAAAAACCCTGATCTTTACTGCGGCTGATCCCCCATTGCAGATTTTTGTGGGGCTGATGTGACAAATATATCCCCTAAATAAGGTCTAGATTCACCTATGCTGTACACCACAGCCAAAACTTTACGAAGCTCCACAATGGATTTGGTTACAAAAGACTGCACATGATGTTGCCTTTCAGGCAAAAAACCTTTAGATGACACGGAAATGGCTTTTCCAAGCAGTCTCAAAAATTCTGTAAATCATTTTTTCAGAATCGTCTTTGCGGGGGCTATTTTATGAACCGTCTTCCTTGACTTCAGCTACTTGAACTATGCATGAATCAGCCTGTTTAGATATATTTTAGATGCACAAGTGTGAGTAACTGATGGAAAGTTGCTCTGGCATTAGCTGATGGCATCCTCTTCTCTAGCCAGCTGGCCCTCGTCTATCATGGCCATCAGCAGACGACATGATTATTTAAACTCCTTCTCAGTAATAACTTTATTAGGAGCACTTCTGAAGTTTCCTCTCTTTTTCACTGCTATTCATCTTTCATTCTCTGTGCAAACACCACGGCCCGTTCTTCTCAGACAGATTTAATCATTGTTTAAACATTATATCAATGTTATTTAAGTATTCCTGTAGATCGCTGACAAGACAAAGAGCAGCTGGGTAGATTAATCTCTCCGGGTGTCTCTGCGACAGATGGAAATGAAAGCGTGGCACCTCTGCTTTTGTTCTCCACAACTTATCTTGCCTTTAATCAGGTTTGCTTTGCTAATAAACCCAAGTCAAAAAGGAACACACGTAAGTCTCTAATGTCCTCAGGAATTTCACACAACCAGCGAGCATCTGGATCGCTCTCGGCGACGAGGGGATTTTTCTCAGAGTGCTGTGTGAAGTGCTCTGCTAAGCCTCGATCAGAGATGCAGCTCACAGTCCACCTTTTAAGTATAATTAGAGGCAGGCGCATGCTTCAATTGAACTACACTACCGTTAACCTTCCAGGAGCCTGTAATGGGGTAGGAGAAGTCAACTGGTGTCAGTCACAGGAAAAAAGCAAGAAAGAGAGAAGGAAACAGGGGGACATGGAGACAGCAGGATGTGTCCATCAGGATTAGTTTGCTTTCCATAGATGAAATGTTTCATATCGTTCAGAGACAGATCAGTCTCTGGCAGGGAGACGCTGCTGACATCTGTAAGAATATCCACTGGCTACTATTGCGTTTCAGTCGCAGCTCGCTTAATCTCTCCATTGACTGCATTAAGAAATTGAACCAGGAAATTCAAAGGATAAGGCGTAAGGTTTGGTTTACTAAGGTGCAGTTTTGCTACTTAAATTCCAAGGCGTACGTTTGATTTTAATAATACATTTCAACTATACAGATTTACTTGATTTTTACAGCTGATCAGAAAAAAGATGACTTTGATGACTCAATTTAAAACAGCTCTTATGTATGTTTTACAGAGAAAGCATTTTATAAAAATGCTGTTTTTATATACTGTATATTATTATTAAAGGTTTATGTGACACTGAACTGAAGTAACTGCTGCTGAAAAAAAATCAGCTTTGCCATCACGGGATTAAATTACATTTAAAACATTTATTAAAATAGAAAACCGTTCATTTAAATTGTAAAAAGATCGAACAATATTAATTTTGACTGTATTTCTGGGGGGAAAGCAGTCTTGGTGAGAATAAGAGACTTAAAAAAAAAAACGTTTTAATGGTAGCGTATATAAAATATAAAATATTGAAACATTGGAGATTATTCAGTGATTTCTTGACTTTGCTACAGCGTAAAAATATGGCACAATGTACTGTATAAATAAGAAGGGATTTTCCGTATTGTTTTTTTATGTCCTATACACCATCCATCTACACACATGCATACAATTGACAAAACAAATTATTTATGATTATGTCAGATTATCTACATGTTTAGACATTTAGGTCTTTGATCAGTCACATAAATCTCACAATATCACCAGAGAGGTCACTCTCTGAAAGTCAAAAAGCTGTTCCATGATGAAGTCTTTAAACGCATGGCATGTATGTGCTCTGAGCACACACCGACTGCTTTCTAAAACAGAGACAAACAGATGTGTGTCAGAGCAGGGTTGCCAGTTTCCGTCTGTCCCCCTAACCCAGCCCTAAAGCCCAGCAATGTCTTTGGACTTACATTCTTTGACTTTGCCCAACTATACCGCCTCCCTCCCTCATTTGTTCCCTATGGACCTGTTTTCCAGCTATTTCACTCCATGTTAAATTAATATTCTAGGATAAATATACTGTGCTGTGCATGGCAGCATCTGTGGCATGTTGTTGATTACCACAAAATATCATTTCAACTCAATCTTCATTTTGAAAAAAACGAACAAAATGGATAGTTATTGACTTATAAAGCAAGTCTATATAGGGCAACGGTTGCCCCATAGACTTCCATTGTAAGTGCACATACACGTTTTTAGTTTGTTTTTACAACTAAAATACAAACAGCAATTATTCTCTGTGTTAATTGACAGAATCACACAGAAGCTTTCGAAGAAGAGCCCAGAATATTTATTTAAATCTCAATGTTTATTGCAGTGACTGTCTTTGTTAATTATTTTGTTTAGCACTCGGCTAACACAGAGTCTCAGAGGGCATCATAAAGGAAGGATTTACCATGGACCTCTAAGAGGCAATTGATTTATCCGTCTTTCTATTTGATTTCTGTTTACGCAGAGTTTGAAATGCCTGTGGTGTCCCGTTGCTCTGGATATCATTTATAGACATTGTGGCTTTACCAATTAAATCAGTTTTATAGTATTTTCAATCAGAACACAGTTTCTGTCACAGTTAAGTCTTTATAAGAGTTTTTTTAAGCTTAGATTTCAACCGCAGTTCAATTGCTTTTTAATTACCCTGAAATTATATCCCAACACAGCCAGCAACGGAAGTCCGGCCTCCCAGAGGAAGCTAATATTAAAAATAAAAAAAGATTTAAACGCGTTTCATCGAAATCCTCTCCAACAAATCCCACGCAGTCCCCGGGCACTAAGAGCTCACCCTTTAATAAGGCCGCCATGCAGGCTGTGTGTGCTAAAGGCGGATTATTTGATATTAATATGCACCGGACGATCGTCACCATGGATTCAGTATAGCAGACTTTGTTTGCACATCGATATTAGACTCACCAGATTTAATCAAGAAGGTAAACAATGAATAGAAAAAGGATAGAGAATAAAAAAGGAGAGACAGGGCGACACAGAGTCATCTGGGTTGAGTGATGGGCAAGTCCTCTTGCATTTGACCGACAGAGACTTTATGCGACGACAAGGCGCCATAGAAGCTCTGCAGTTGCTTTATTGCACTGAATGTGCCATTCAAAGCAAACTTTAATTCTGAATAAGGTACTGAATTAAATGCTAGCACAATATTTTCTGAACACTTCTCTAATGTTTAATGTTTTCTTATGGATTTATAAATATTAATAGTATTCACCAAAAACTATTTATAGCCACAGCATACACTAGTAATTATGTAAAACTGGCTCGTAAATGTATAAGGCACAAACTTTGAATACAAATCAGTTCTTTCTTTTGTTCTAATTAACATCTTTTCATTAATCTCAATAGTTCAAAGCTAAATGTCACTCACTCTTTTTACCCTATTGGTTATATTAGGGTTGTGTGTGGGGAGAATGTTGTTGATGGCCAATATGAATCTGCAAATTTCAACCATTCACCTTTATCTCACCTGGTCTCGGATTAATTGAAAAAGGATTGAGAAAAATGGCAGACAGAATATTCATGCGAGTCTGGGTCTCATCTGCATCTTCTGATTATACTACTTGATATAAAGACTGACAGAACTTAAATACAAGTAATTTACAGCTTTTGGGGTGGCAGACAAAACTATAAGAATTATGTAATAATTCTTTGAAACTTCTAGATGACGACAGAAAAATAAATTAATTTAAAAAGTAATCGATCAATAAAGGTGTTTAAAAGAAGATTAGTAAAATTAACACAATGGTTATAAGGTAGAATGTAAAGAATGCAATGCAACACTAACTAGAAGTGAGGTGGGGCGGTGAAGATGGTGGACAGATGGCCACAGGGTCGGTGTCTATCTGTCTCTCTCAATCCTTTCTCATCTACATCACCGGCCGTCTGCTCTTCTTACCTGAGTTATTGATCGTCTGCTCTCGACCTCTCAGACCTCAAGACATGGATATAGATGGAAATAGAAAATAGAAAGAGGGGAAAAAAAGGGGGGAAAGAGAACTGAAAGTCCTAAGATAATTAAGAAAATGAATGGGATGGAAGAAAAACCAGACATGCATGTGAAGAGATTTATAAATGAGAACATAATCTACTGAGAGGAAGGATGTATATTCAATATACAGTGTTCTTAGTATTTGGACAATTTAGCCACATTTAAAAATATATGAATGTGACACAAAACCAAATCAAGCAGCATTTATTTCAAAGAAATACACTCACCTAATAGCCTGACGTCGTCATACTCAATTCTAGTCAGAATTTGAGTCTGATACTGCTCCGTTGGGCTGTGATTATGGGGTGTTTTTCAACCGAACCAGGAAAGACCTCAATTGGATAGACCTACAACCAATCAGAGCAACGGAGCGACACATAACGTTAGTTGTCAAATGTCAACAGAACTCAATTGCACTGTTGCCAAGTCCGCGGGTTGAAGTGACCCCAATTATGTGATATACAGACCCAGGAATGCGAATTTTTGCAGGCAGCCCTGCCAAAATAACACATATTTTACCCCCCAAATGCCTTTTTTTTCCGGAGTTAAAATGTTGTGGGTGGGGCTAAGTTCGGCTGGCATCCAGGCTACTCACCTAAAGGATTATTAGGAACACCTGTTAAATTTCTCATTAATGCAATTATCTAATCAACCAATCACATGGCAGTTGCTTCAATGCATTTAGGGGTGTGGTCCTGGTCAAGACAATCTCCTGAACTCCAAACTGAATGTCAGAATGGGAAAGAAAGGTGATTTAAGCAATTTTGAGCGTGGCATGGTTGTTGGTGCCAGATGGGCTAGTCTGAGTATTTCACAATCTGCTCAGTTACTGGGATTTTCACGCACAACCATTTCTAGGGTTTACAAAGAATGGTGTGAAGAGGGAAAAACATCCAGTATGCGTCAGTCCTGTGGGCGAAAATGCCTTGTTGATGCTAGAGGTCAGAGGAGAATGGGCCGACTGATTCAAGCTGATAGAAGAGCAACTTTGACTGAAATAACCACTCGTTACAACCGAGGTATGCAGCAAAGCATTTGTGAAGCCACAACACGCACAACCTTGAGGCGGATGGGCTACAACAGCAGAAGACGCCACCGGGTACCACTCATCTCCACTACAAATAGGAAAAAGAGGCTACAATTTGCACAAGCTCACCAAAATTGGACATGAACATGACAATGAGTTCACTGTACTAAAATGGCCCCCACAGTCACCAGATCTCAACCCAATAGAGCATCTTTGGGATGTGGTGGAACGGGAGCTTCGTGCCCTGGATGTGCATCCCACAAATCTCCATCAACTGCAAGATGCTATCCTATCAATATGGGCCAACATTTCTAAAGAATGATTTCAGCACCTTGTTGAATCAATGCCACATAGAATTAAGGCAGTTCTGAAGGCGAAAGGGGGTCAAACACAGTATTAGTATGGTGTTCCTAATAATCCTTTAGGTGAGTGTATAGCACAAGCACACATTTCAAGCAAACCATTTATTTTGTTATCTACTGAAACAACATTGATATAATTCAAGTGTGGCTTCAGTGTGCAAATATACTTGTGTGTATACTTGGGGTTCTTGTAAATACAGATGTGCAAAAGACTTTGTCCAAGAATCCTGAAGCTTTCTGGTAGCAGTCGAACTGCCATATCTCACTCTTTTCCATGGCCCAGTCACATTTCTCTCCATTCCGTTTTGAACTGCACTCTGTCCATCATAATTAAAGAACACATTACATTCTCTGGCTGACAAACCCACTGCCATTCAGCACAAAATGAAAACTAATGAGAGGGCTCCACTGTGTTTTCTTATCCTACCGTGTCCCAGAGGAGGGCTGGTCAACCTCTCCGGATGATGGAAAGCTCCAGATCTTTCTCTCTCTTTGGCTCAGAAAGTGGACACTGAAAGAGGAGGGCGAATTTCGGGCAATGTCACTCACGCCGCGCAGCACTCTTACACTGGCACATTCTGTAAACAATGTGTCCGATCAATAAGGAATGATTCTGGCAACAGCTGCCTCAGCACAAAACGGAAAACACAGCAGAATCATTCGATTTGAAGGAATCGACAGCTCTTTTCAAGATAGCTTCATAATATTCTCTCTGTTTCTTTATTGCATTTTCTTTCACCATTTGCTTCATCACTAAAATCATAAGCTGAAATGGTCCTATAGAGATTTTAGTAGCTATCTCTGCTGAAATTCAGAAGACCTGATTTGGTCAAATGTAATCAGTCCAATTGAACCTTTTGCAATATTCAGTGTTGGCCTTGTGTGTCTAATGCAGAGTTCAAAACATCAGAATTCATGATTTTCAAACGCGTCGGATCACTGCTCTATCACACTGCATGACTATCTGGGGTATCATTCAGTTGCTGCTGTGTTCACACTGCACTAGTGATGGGGAGTCGACTCCAAAAGAGTCGATTCCTCAACTCTGAATAGCCTCAGATTCGGGGTCGACTCTCTGTGTCGACTCTGTTGCTGTGTCCAAAATCGCTCACTTGTTTACTGATTCTCTAATCCCTATATAGTGCATGGCAGTTGAGTACAATATATAAGCAAGAAATGAACAAAATTAAGTGAGAAATCCGGACACTGACGTATTACACCGTGTCAGAGAGCTGTCGCATATACTTTGTCACATACATTTATACTACATGTACTGTAGCTCACTTTAGAAATAGATAACATCCATAGAGACTTTAGTTTGTACATACCTCCATGCCAGCTTTAGTTTAACTGATGGTATATTAATGCAAAAAAATATATACACTCACCTAAAGGATTATTAGGAACACCTGTTAAATTTCTCATTAATGCAATTATCTAATCATCCAATCACATGGCAGTTGCTTCAATGCATTTAGGGGTGTGGTCCTGGTCAAGACAGTCTCCTGACTGAATGTCAGAATGGGAAAGAAAGGTGATTTAAGCAATTTTGAGCATGGCATGGTTGTTGGTGCCAGACGAGCCGGTCTGAGTATTTCACAATCTGCTCAGTTACTGGGATTTTCATGCACAACCATTTCTAGGGTTTACAAAGAATGGTGTGAAAAGGGAAAAACATCCAGTATGCGGCAGTCCTGTGGGCGAAAATGCCTTGTTGATGCTAGAAGTCAGAGGAGAATGGGCCGACTGATTCAAGCTGATAGAAGAGCAACTTTGACTGAAATAATCACTCATTACAACCGAGGTATGCAGCAAAGCATTTGTGAAGCCACAACACGCACAACCTTGAAGCGGATGGCTGCAACAGCAGAAGACGCCACCAGGTACCACTCATCTCCACTACAAATAGGAAAAAGAGGCTACAATTTGCACGAGCTCACCAAAATTGGACAGTTGAAGACTGGAAAAATGTTGCCTGGTCTGATGAGTCTCGATTTCTGTTGAGACATTCAGATGGTAGAGTCAGAATTTGGCATAAACAGAATGAGAACATGGATCCATCATGCCTTGTTACTGATATTCTGGTCCATAACTCCTCCCCAAACTTCCCGCTGCCCTGTATCTTGCTCTCTCATTGGCTGTAGGTTATTTTCAGTCAGAACACATTTCACACAGAAGGATTTTGAACCGCCGACAGGTCCAGATATTTAACATGCCAAATATCTCACGGGCATCGCAACTCATCTGCAATTCTCTCAGATCGCGTTTTTGATCATTCACACTGGTGATTGTCACTCGCATGAACAAGCATCGATTTGCCTATGATTTCAGGCATTTGTTGCTGATTTCGTAAAACCTGTTGGCAAGTCAAAATTGGGGCTAAAATCGGGCAGTGTGAACTCGGCATATTTTGTTGGCTACTTTTATATCTGCATTTCAGATTGAGCTTGAGTAAAGTGTATTCAGCAGCAGCTGGTCAAACCAGCACTGCACCGCTACCCATTACACTTCAGCACTGCAAGCTCATGTGTCCCTCTACAGCCACCGTACCACAGCCCAAACATCCATATGGCCTTGACCTCAGGGAATCCCCTCTGCCAGAGTATTTACAGGGTGTTTGTGTGGATGAACAAAATTAGACAGCTACACATGCGCATGCATACTCACAAACACCAGCCAACATTTCAATGGGACAGGTGGTGATATGTGCCTGGCTAATCAATCCAGCCATTTACTCAAGCAACACAAATATACTATCTCTGTTCCAAAACCTAGAGAGCCGCCGCACTGTCTACATAAGCAGCTGCCTCATACAGGCATAGGCAGCAACTCGGCACACCACACGAATAGCGCTACACTGCAGAAGATGCATGTATGATCCAAGCAGTTGATTTCAATAGAGTCTTGAATGAGGAAATACAGAAATCTCAAAAGCTCACATATAAATGACATTTCGAAATAGCAATAGAATCTGACATGAACTAACCCATAAATGTTGTTTATTAATTAGAATAAAAAACAACAACATATTTTTAAGTTAGATAAAGCCAATGCACAAGTGCAGTCCCAAGCATATGTCTCAGGTCACTGATTGATTCAATAGGAACTCGACTTCTAACAGCAGCTGCAGTGATTCAATGACTTTACCAATCAGCGATTGGCTCTTTTATTTAGAAGGCGGGAGGTATTCTGTCATATTGTTGCACTTTGTCGCATTCATAATCTGGGTGCATTTGTCAGATTCATACATCCTCGAAACTGTCTCATTTCAGAAAAGCAACCATTCCGAAGTAAGATAGAAATTATGGTAGCACTTCATTTTACAATCCTGTTCTGCATGAACATACAACAGTATATATTTATTGTAGTAAAGACACTAACTGGGTTATAACTTAACCTACCCCTAAACTTCAACTTAACCCATGTAGTTACCTAACACTACTCAGTACTTTTGTGGGTAAGTACACTGTAGGGGTGTAACGGTACACGTATTCGTATTGAACCGTTTCGGTACAGGGCTTCCGGTACGGTGCACGAGTGTACCGAACGGTTATGAATGTAATCTTTAACAGTTAACAGCCGGCTTGTTGTAAGCGCGGAACACACTTCAATCCGAGTTCCCACACGAACATATTAAGTATTCAGTCCATTTTATCAAGAAATTCAAACGATAAATGCAGTTTTAACGCTCTTTAATGTGACATGACTGATAGGCCCGTATCAGTTCAACTTAAAGCGGCAGCGCGCGAGTCAATGCGATCATAGACGCGTATCAGTTCAACTTAAAGCAGCAGCGCGCGGCGCGTGAGTCAATGCGATCATCTCTTCCTAAAGAATAAACATAAATTAATACATCTTAAGGTATGTTGAGGATACATTACAACTTACTGAAATGTATCATATGTGTAATCGCTCCATCTGTGTTTCAACCGCGGAAAGACCATAAAACAGCTTGTAAACAATGTCATGCAGAATCACGTTTACTCAGAAGTCATTCAGTGTCCACAGCTGTTAGTTCACTAGAGAAATCAACTCTTTCACTGAATACATGCACTATATTAGCCGTTATATTCATTATATTAGCCTATATATATTCCTTATATACTACTAAGCCTGTTAGTGATGTCTTGTTTATTTAATGTATGTTTAAATAAACCTGTCATGAAAATTACAGCCACTAAATGATTATATTTCAACAACGAATAAAAATAATTAGATTTAGAAGTTAATGCAAAAACTGCCTTATGTGAAGCTTATGAGTGTTGATTATTATATCTAAAAATAAATAGCAACTGAATTTAGGCTAATAGTTTGGGCTCTGTTGTTAATCTTTAATAGCTTAATGTAAGTAAGGGCTCCCTATATCGTTTACAGCATTATCTTTAAGAAACTTTTAGTTATAATTTAATTCATTTAAGGACAGACACAATTTTTTTCATTAAACCACTGTTGAATAAAAATGAATAACTGCTGTACCGAATCCATACCGAACCGGGACTTCAAAACCGAGGTACGTACCGAACCGTTAGTTTTGTGTACCGTTACACCCCTAGTACACTGGCATTCAAATTTTTTTGATCAGTAAGATTTTTAATGTTTTTAGAAGAAGTCTCGTATGCTCACCAAGGCTGCATTTATTTTTATTAAAAATACAACAAAAAAAACCAAACTGTAATATTGTGAAATATTATTAAAATGTAAAATAACTGTTTTCTATTGTAATATATTTTATAATGTAATTAATTCCTGTGATGGTAAAGCTGAATTCTCAGCATCATTACTCCAGTCTCACATGATCCTTCAGAAATCATTCTAATATGATGATTTGCTGCTCAAGAAACATTTATGATTATTATCAATGTTGAAAACAGTTAATAAATGCTGTTCTTTTGAACTTTCTATTCATCAAAGAATCCTGGAAAAAATTCAACATTGATAATCATAAATGTTTCTTGAGCAGCATATCATCATATTAGACTGATTTCTGAAGGATCCTGTGACACTGAAGACTGGAGTAATGCTGAAAATTCAGCTTTGCATCACAAAAATAAATTACATTTTAAATAGAAATAGAAAACAAATATTTTACACGTTAATAATATTTCACAATATTAATGTTTGTTTTTGCATTTTTAATCAAATAAATACAGCCTTGGTAAGCATAAGAGGCTTCTTTAGAAAGTTTAGAAAGTTACACATTGAAAGTGCATGTATACTGTAAAATAAAGTGCAACCAAAATTACAATAATTTATGCTTCACAAGAAATGCTATATATACCTCGTTGACGTTTGTGGCTAACAAATGGAATCTTTGAAGGGTGTAGCTTTTGAAATGAGACAGCAAAAGTAATATAAGTGAACAATTTTGATGTATTCACAATCTTGACATTAGCATGTTTCTAAGTTAATGACGCAATGTTTAGCACACACGTACTGGAATTTTTATTTTTACTAAACTAAAACATCAAGACTTATTTAGCTAAATGAATTACAAAATAACTAAGTTATTTACAGAATTTGCCTTTTTAAATGTGTATTTTTCACTGCGTTCTAGAATTGCCTTTTTCACAAAAGAAAGATGTAGTGATATCTTAAAATGTGGCTGAGCTGGGTTAAAAAAAAAAGTTTTCATAACTGAAAATCCTGACACTTTCCAAACCTCTCTTTATTTCTTCTGAAAGTCAATGAGGCTCCTTGTTGTTTTGAATTCCAAAGACCTTTATTCTATGAACAAAAACAGTTTGTCAGAATGCCTCCTTTTGTGTTCCACAAAATAAAGAAAGTTATACAGGTTTAGAACAACATAAAGGAACAGGACAATTTACTTTTATACAAAAGGCAAAGCAATAGTTTGTTAGTGTGCGTGAAAGCATCAGACAGTACATTTTACTTAACAAAGTCATTTGTGAACCTCCCCTTCCAGAACCCTGGTTCCCTCTACATTTCTTAGCAGTATTGCCAAAAAGTGCAAGCCACACTTTGTGGGAAGGACACACTTACACACACCAACTCTGCCACGCACACTGGTGTTGATTATAATAGTGAATCAGGGTTTGCTCTAACACCTCGGCCTACGGAGTCTCTCCCTTGAGTCTGGAAAAATCCTTTCAAACAGAACTCTTAATTAGATGAAACAGAGGTCATCTAGAACACACAAGGACACACAAATACACACCCACGCAAACACCTCCTTCCTTCTTTCCTTCCTTCTTTTTCTTTAATAAATAACATAGACATTAGCACTTATCTGAAGCTGAACTTTCTGTGTGAACTGAAAGAAGAAGAAAAAAGTCAGCCTGTCACATTCACTGCTTTTAAAACATTTCACAGTTTGTTGTGAGCGAGATCCAGGCTGTCAAGCTGCACATATTCATGCCTTTACCAGCTCGAAATTTAATTCACCAGACAGATTACAGAAATCCTCTGCAATTTCCCTAACGCTGTTGTGTGGTACTTGAACAAATCCACACATTAAATCCATCCGTGTCACAATCTTTTCCTTGCCTGCTCAGGTGAATGGTAACAGTTGTCATCAATTTGAAGCCAATCTGAATGTGTCAATGCTTGCGTGTGTTATGTGCGCTTATGTGCTGGTAGAAATCTGATACTTTCTGTTTAATGTGGGAGATTTAACCTTCGCAGAGGTTGCGGATTTTAAGTATCAGTGTCAGAAAAGGAGATTGGCACTACATTTCATTCATTACCTTGGTGTGAACCGTACAACTGAACTGCTTGTGTGTTCTCATCACGTGATTTGTTTTTAATAGCTGGAGACAGCTATCTATAGCATTCCCATACATCCCAGTGGCAGTTGCTTGGCTGGCGCAGGACCTCCTATTTTTTGAGCCAATCACAAAAATTTATTTAGTCAGAATAAACAGCTAATTGTAAATGGAGTAAGATTCCTTTTGGATCCAGTTGGTTAAAATATTCAGCATCTAACAACCATCACAGTGTAACAGAACCATGCCAACCAGCTAAACCTTGACCGACTATGCCAGACAGACATTATTTTTTGTTACTGAACCTTTTTTACTGAACGTTTTCTCTCTCTCATGTAGGTGCGAGCCAGCGCGATTGCTCAGGATGCCGATCAGAACTATGACTACGCCTCGAACAGTGTGATTCTGCATCTAGACGCTGGCGATGAAGTCTACATCAAACTGGACGGTGGCAAAGCCCACGGGGGCAACAACAACAAATACAGCACCTTCTCTGGCTTCATTCTTTACGCCGACTGAATATGTGAGCGTAAGAGAGAAGGAGTGGGAAAGAAAGAGATATAGCGAAAGGAAAAAGGAAGCAAGGGAAGGAGCATTCATCATCCCGGCGCTTTATTTTATCAGGATCTCTCCATTGCTTCAGCACACATTTTCACAGAAAGAGACTCAATGGAACGAGGGTTCAGTAGCTTTTCTTCAAATCACCTTATTGATTGATAAAAGACAAGGAAATAAAGTGATAAAAGTGACGTCTTTCTCTTTCGATGTTGAAAGGGCATCTTTGCCTTTCTTGTTTTAAGACTCCAAGAGTGACTGGCAGAGATCTTTAACCTCATCATCATGTGCTTCTCCTCAGTAAAACTTTCTTTACCCACAGATATCTAATGTTAAAAATATACCTAGCACCCTGTGGAAAAAGTATTCATAGAATTGTAACGCTCATGTCCAATTCGATCTCTTCTTACCTCTACATTGGACACAGCACCCCCTGTTGGTTACTGTTGGTAAATTATTTCCATCCGCATTCTTTCCATACGTGTTGTACTCTGTTGGGACTGCAGTAGCTGATGAGCATTGCGAATGAATGTCATACCTTAAAAGCACTTGATACTCAATTTAAACAATTGATACTCTGCTACTCCCTCTTCCCATGACTCCTTTCCTCCCCTGTCAATTAGCACTCGACCCGAAACTCCCTCCTCTCAGCCAACTCCTGCCCCTCTGCGCTCTTGCGGAAACTGCAGATGACTTTCTCTTTCTTATGAACATGAGTGAGTAAATGATGACTTAAAGGACACTTATATTTTAGTATTAGTTAACATACTGTAGAAAGAACGGAGAGCCTGTGATGGACAAAAACTTATATTTTTTTTAAGCTAAATTAAAAAAAGCTAAAGAGTTTGGCAAATATTAGATGGTATTTTGCATTATAAAAACCACCAAATCTACAGTAATACTACTTTATAGCATTTTTTTTTCAGTTTTGCTTGAGTTGTCATTATAACCTGAACATTACGGTGAAATACAGAAGTCAGAAGTGTTTGTTCAAAAAAGTTTTGATTTTCAAGAGGGGTGAGGGATGCATATCTGGGGAGAGTTGAGGTGCTGTTGAGGGGCTTCACTCAATCATTCCTGCTAACAAATGTAACAACATTCAGTGAAAACCTTTATTTTTATTTATTTTGTTCTGATAAGACGAATGAATGTGTGCAAATGAGGTTTATTTGTAAGCGTGCATGTGCGTTTGTGAGTGTGTGTGTGTGTGTGTGTGTGTGTGTGTATCAGTACCAACACCAGAGCATGAACTATATTTTGTCTTTGCCACATTATTGGTTTGAGAAATGTTCTCCGCTTTAGCTGGTCAAAGATGTGATATAGAACCAATGAGATTGCATCAGACACGTTTAGCTAAGCCTCTACAGAGAAGCTATAAAAGAAACAATAAAGCTGTAAATTAAATAAATCTATGCTATGTTTGTCAGTCCTACTCTATCTTTTGGAAATGTTGAATAAATTTAAATAACAAATGGGATATTTGAAGTCATTTGTGGTGTAATGATTGTTTTTTTTGTTTTTTTTTACCAATGCAAGAAAACAGTTTTTGGGAAATAGAAGCCCATTTGCGTAAATCTTCCAATTTATCTAATATTTCACATTATGGGCCATTTAATACATGCTCTAGTCATTTGAAATGACATCAGAATAAATAGGAAGGCAACAAAGATTCACATTTATGCCTCCGTTTCTTTTCTGTCCATGGATTCCTCCCTCCAATCCCTCTATTTTTATCTCGTACCTGTCATCTGGCCTGACTCACATAAGCACACAGGGAAAAAACACGGCTGTAGACTTAACAAAAGCTTTCATTAAGTGTACCTCATTGCTTGATTCACGTTGTCACCTCTGTTGCATCTTAGGACACTTTCTTCCAGAGGACACACAGCAAGGGCTGTTTTTTTGAGCAGTCACTCCCACTGAGACAGAGAGAGAAAGAGAGAGAGAAATATTGGCAGGCATTTGCAAAATACATCAAATTAACTGATATTCTGAGAGGGATTTAAATGAATGTGCTATTCCGCTCATAAGTTGACAGCATCTGCAAGATGTTTATCTTTCAAAAAATTATAAAAAAATAAAATAAAATAAAAGAGCATCATAAAAAATAAAAGGGCATCATAAAAATTATTTACTTTTTATATTCCACAAGAGAAATGTCACCTTGTTCAGAAGTTTACTTGCAGTAATACGTGCTGAGCAGTGAAAATTTGTCTATATGATACTGAGATACAAGACACCACAATATTGAAAAGGCTACGGAGAGAAAACTTGTGTACATTAAAATTATCTTTTCATCTTGTGAAATATATTTGAAAAATATTTGTTTAATCATTTTTTGTTTAATTAATTATTTAATTTATTACCATATCCATTTATGTTTTATCTTTTAATGTAAAACAAATTCTAAACATATTCTATAAACTTATAAGCACACCTGTAAATCATTAAATATTTTCATATGATGTGAACTGAGATCGTAAACCCCATAAAAATCTCAATTCCCATGTTTTGTTCCAGTTTTTTCCCCCTGCTCTGGTCCTCTTAAGTGCTGAGAGTCTTTTCTCATTCTTAACTCTCTTTACTGAACATCAGCACAGATGCCTGACAATATCATGGGTTAGAAGACCCTTTTATTCTCCCTCCATTTCTCTCTCTCCAAACGAAATGGTGCTATTCACACACACCATGTACTTGGATGTCTCTAGGGAGCCACTGGAAAACAAGAATAAAACAACAGCAACAGACATCCTGTGCTGCTCTCTTCCTTCATGAGCTCTAACCTTCCAGAGCTTCGACATCTCCAGACTATTGTCCTGGGATCTGTCCTGCTCCAAAATGCCATCAAAGAGCTTCTGAGTTTAGTCTGATCACAGAGTAGTTTAAAAACTGTCAGACAGGCAGCAATCCAGCTCAGAGGAATTCAGCACACCTGTCTGACAGGAACTGAAAGATTTACTGATTCCAGGTTTATAGCTACACAGGAAGTGCTGCTGTATCAAAATAGGTGACTTTTAGTTTTACACAATATTTTAATAATACTCGATAACAAGTACAACAATAATTAAAGCTGCAAGCAGCATTTATCGGGGTTCAAGCAGTTAAAGGTCCCGTTCTTTGTGTCTTTTTGAAGCTTTGATTGTGTTTACAGTGTGCAATATAACATGTGTTCATGTTTCGCGTGTAAAAAAAAAACAGTATTTTTAACACAATTTACTTATCTCTATACCGCTGTTTTCACTGTCCTAAAAACGGCTGATGACTTCCTTTATTCTATGAAGTCCCTCCTTCAGAAATACGTAACGAGTTCTGATTGTGCCAGCGGTTCCCGTGTTTTGATTTGACAGCAGCTTAGCGAACGTGGCACGGTTCCTGTGTTGTGATTCGACAGCAGCTTAGCGCACGTGGATAGGTCACGCCTCTTAACGGGAGATATATGCCCGCTTAATGATCTCTACAGCGTCCCTGGGAAAGCCAAACAAAGGTGATTTGACTCTGGGATGAAAATAACAGCGTCTCGATGACATGGCGACAAACACAGTCAAACGCAACACTTCCTTTTCTCCACGTGACCGTCCTCTTCTCCACGTGGGACAGCAACAAGACCACGCCCCCTTTTTTCGGGTAGTCTTGTGGGCGGAGGTTAGTCTGTTCTACTGTTCTACTGACGTCATTTATGAAGGAAGTACCAGGATGTAGTCCAAGCCAGCCGTTCACTGTAGGCTTTGAAAGGGAACTTCTGTTAAATAAAATATCTCGCTTGGCATTGAACTTGAGCTTTATAATTTTACAGGTATTATTTATGCTCTAACAGCAACATTACACACTAACTAAAGTTTGAACAATGGGATCACGAAGAACGGGACCTTTAAGGCCTTTAAGCACACAAGCATCAAAAGACATTAAGTTTAATTTAGCAAGCATTTAACAACTGCCATCATAGATGAAAAAGTCAATTTACAGCCTATACAGGCAGTTTACCATAGGAAATATATGGTTTTAAAGCGTTTTTACAGTTATAGCACCTTTTGCCTGAGTCTTCTTATAGTCTTGCCTGATCTCCACCACTTTTATTAGTAGTACTCAAAGTGTGCCCATACTGTATATATGTGTCAGATTTGTTGTAAATATGTAATTTTAATAAGGAGTTTAGACAATTATATTCAGTGGCGTAACGAACGAGCCAACACCAGCCCTTAAGTAGGATTATCAAAGCGGGCCCCTTGATGACGCAATTGATGACGCAATTGATGACGCAATGTCCGCGAGTAGGCTACCATGAATAGAGCAGGATATGATCATACACAGCATATAAGAGATGAGATGACTAACAAAATCAGGAGTAGCCTACGCTCACCAAAAACAAAACAAAAAAACAACAAAAAAACAATGGGGACTATAAAACATTGTTAGGCCTAGGTCCAAATACATAAAAAAGATGTTTTCTTACATTATAGTGGGATTTTCCGGGCTTTCCTATGTGCAACTGCAAAGTTGTCGATTAGATCAGGATTGTGCGCACACTGTGTAATTACAAGTTACAAGTTAATCGCAATTTACAGATTAGAAATATCTTTCAAATGATGTAGGACATATTAAGAATTTTTGTTCATCCTAGCCCATAATTTAAGAATATATATCCTCCGTTGCTCCGTACAATAAGAGGATGTCAAAAGTTTATGTAGGCCTTTATTTGTTGTTTGCATAAACCTTGCACCACACAAATTTACTTATTATAATTATTTTTATAGTGGCTTACATGACAGTGAACTCAATTTATACAGTACAATGGGTTAAATGATAAGATAAAACATTATTCCCTGACCACGATAAATTGTTTAATTTATCCAAGCATTCTTTTTGTGATCATTCATTATTTGCCTCTGTCCACTCACCTAAATGCATAGTTATGGTCTCCACATTTTGCTGTGTTTGCTAAGTGCAAAAGCCTTCTTGCCATTATTGTCAGACTAGCTATTCCCCTTAAAAAATCTAACCTGCCACATCTGGGAAAGTCAACAGGCACAGGATACTTACATTGTTTGGTTTTTGAAAAAACGAGGTGATTGTTTTTTGTCTCTTCATTGTCTTTATGCGGCATTTATACAGTCGATTTTTTTCAGTTCAGAAAATCACAGACTCAGCTCAGTCATAGATGGTATATGATCACTATGGTTACCGCAGGCACGATTGAGGCAGCTACCAGCTCCTCATAGGACCCCGGCGTCACTCAGTCAGGAGAGCGAGAGCGAGAGCGAGAGAGAGAGTGTGTGTAAACATCGGTCGATCGTGTGTTTATTGACAACAGAACAGCGTGTAGTGAGAACGTGGGTACAAAGTAATAGTGACCGGTGTAGATTATTATTGTGTGTCACCCTGCGTCTGCCCCGTTTGTAGGGATAGTGAGGGCGGGGGACGGATCGGGTCACTATGAATCTGGGGGGGACATGTCCCCCCCGTCCCTAGTGCCATCTGCGCGCCTGGCGCACAGACAATAGGCTTGTTTGAGATGCACCTTGCCTCGCCTGAAATGTATGCGAGAGTAGGCGGCTGCAGTGAGAGGAGGAGTGAAAAAAGCTCAGGCAAGCCGGACAGTTCTCTCTACTCACAGTGGATCTGACACCTGCGAGATCAAAGATGGATATCGCGGGATTCACGCGATTCACGCTCGTGCACAGTTTTGCTAATAAACTGGATGTAATTCAAGTTATGTTGCTTTTATATGACAATAAATAAAATGAACAAGACACCCAAAGTACTTGTTATTTAATTCCATTCCAAATACATGTTTATCAATATTTCTTTCTTTAATACAGACATATGTGTTTTTATTTATTTTATTTTTTTATAAAAAATAAATTGCATAACCCAAAGAGATCGCACTGTCAGATAGTTTGGGAATATTCACAAACAACATATACACATAAAACATGATATTAGAGTTTTAAAATCAAACATTTTAAAAGAGAACAATACATCACAGTTGTTTAAATCAATGAGCATTAAGCTGTGTCGTCAGCAAGTCGTTTCCCATCATGCTTTTGATCAGTGCAGTCGGTGGAGAGCAACTGCGCGCGACTGCAGAATCCGACACGTGCGCCTTGCGCTCGCGAGATATTTTTGACATACATCAGCATGACATCAGAGCAAGGCGGACCGCACTCGGACACATTTCTAACCGGCATGCATCTCGCACTGATCACCGGTGATCGGTTCTGCGCAGATTTTGCTCATCTCAAACAAGCCTATTCTCAATTGACCCTTCGCAGGGAGTTTGATTGACAGGCGATCTGACTAATCATAATCCGCCATTTTGTCTAACAAAGCAGTCAGGAAAGTTAGTAGATTAAATTTGAAAAACAAAGTGTACTGACGTCTTAGCACTTTAAAACAACATTCCTTTTATGTTCATTCATGTTCATTTTAATGATATAAATTAACTAGAAGGCAGAGATGATCGGTTCACAAGCAGATTTAACTTAGCCTCGAGTCTACAGCGATCTATCAGACACATTAAAGAGTCACAAAATGGTATTTATTGTTTAAATGTCTCTAAAAAATGACTACATTTGAAAGATGAAACTTTGTTTCATATCAAAAGTACTTGTCTGTCAGCGCGCAGTCTTTTCTCTGATCCGCAATGTATTTTTCACTGAGTGAGAACTTGGTGTGGTGTGAGAGTGGCGTCGCTTGTCAGACATAGCAACAGTAACTAAAGTGGGTCTTTGCGAACAGTCATTGACAGTATGGACGGGGATTCGCCAGTCCCAATTCAAAACAAATTTCATCACAATCCATCATTGTTCGTTTCAAACATGTGAGAGCATCAAAATGATCCATGGGTGAAATTGATTGAATTTAATTTATTTTTTTGTCAGTTCCTATCATAATTGTAACATTTTGGCGTTATTGTTTAGCTATTTACCTATGTTTTCAAATTTCCTTTGTTTTTTTGTTGTTGTCTCGATCAGACTAACGGCTTTGAAGATAACCAAAATGGCTCTGGTTCTTATTATTTTAAATTAATATATATTAACATTAATAATAATATAGAATAATATAAAAATAAAGTTCTCGCACACGTCTGAGGGGGACACATCGTTTGGCACTGCAAGGACGATCAGCTGTCCTTCCTGTCTCCTTGTTGCACTTAGGTGTCTAACATTACGGACATTGCAGTTTATTGCTTTGTTCACATCTGCAGTCCTCATGCCTCCCTAGCAGGTCTATGGTATGTTCACACAAGTGATCACGGACCCAGGGCATCTTTCTCCTGTTGTTTTTCAGAGTCAGTAAAGGTCTCTTTAGCGTCCTAACTTATTGTAACTGTAACTGTAATTGACTACCGCCTGTAAACTGTTAGGGTCTTAAGGACACTTCCACAGGTGCATGTGCAAAACAATTTTGTGGTTTATTGAAAAAGCATGAAAACATCTCGGTTACTAGTGTAACCCTTGTTCCCTGATGGAGGGAATTGTGTTGAAATACTGACATTAGGGGTTCTCATTCGAAGCTCGAGAGGAAGATCCCCCCGAATGAGAACCCACTCGCAGCATCAGAGGGCGGGCTTATGCTTTCTGATTCGGATGACTTGTCTGTGATGCTCGGCCAGAGTGCCTTTTTCCCCTGTGCACAAGGAGATCTTAAAATCTTGAAAGGCACCTTTCTCTGCCAGGTCACACTTCTCAGGCTCCTCCGTCCTCACTACCCTCGATGGTGGGGCAGTGCAGGGGTACTCAGCCATTCCACAGGTAAAGCGTCTGTTTGCGGTGCATTTATGCCCGAAAAACACCACCACCTGATGGAATTGGCTGAGGCTCCCATCCAAAGTCTTGTAAGTTTACCTTTTCTCTCACGGCGAGGGCTTACAATGCGGCTGACCAGGCCGCCTCTGCCTTGGCCGCTATGGCAATGGGTAGTCCTGTGGTCGCATCCTGTGGTCGCAATGGGTAGTCCAAGAATCGCATTCGGTGGGGGGGTCCCTCTCGAATCTGCAGTGCGATCGAAAAGGACACTTTCAATTTCAAAGGAGCACGGACTCAAGCCACATCAACCCCCCACCACCCACCCCCATTGTGCACGCCACTGACATATGATGCTCATGGCCCTTGTCTGCTCGACAGCCAGACCTCCACATATTCAGCTGCAACTGGTCTGCACACAGCAGGTAAGTGTGACAAGTGAAGCAGGCCCAGCCTCATTGAACGTCACCAGAACATCGGTCCCAGGGAGCAAAGTGTTTCAACATATCATTCACCATGAGTAATGAGGGACGCCTAATGAGTAATGAGCCTCCTGCCCTGGCTTCCCTTGCTCTGGCAAAGGACACAAAAGAGCCTTGCCCTCTGGCCGACATGAAGAAGGGGTTTTAAAGCTCCTACTTCATCATACCAAAGGAAGGAGGTGGGTTGAGACCAATCTTAGTTCTCCAAGTTTTGAATAGGGCTCTGTACAAGCTTCTGTTCATGTGTTCAATATCAGGACCTCAAGGACACATACATTCATGTCTCAATCCTTCCACGGTAAAGACTGTTTCAACGGTTTGCCTTTGAAGGTTGTGCATATCAGTACAAGGTCCTCACCTTTGGGCTGTCCTGACTGCCCTGGCTAATCCTAACTCAGTCGTGAGAGTTGCTGTGCGCACACAGGGACCTGGTCCTTGAGCACCTAGCCTGATTGGGATTTCGGGTCTACTGAGAGAAGAGCAAGCTTTCCCTTTTTTCCCTGCGTGGAGTTGGACGTGATCGTATCAAGACATTTCTCAAGACCGTGCACTGCCAGTGCTGAACTGTTTGAGATTGTTCAAGCTCAAAACAGCGGTTCCACTTAAGTATTTTCAGAGGCTCCTGGGGCATATGGCTTCCTCTGCCACGGTCACATCAAATGCCTCGAATTGTTAGCCATGCTAACAGCTCTGAGTAGGTTTTGACCGTTGATTCAGTGCAAGCAAGAGTTGGTCCGGATACACAACATAGCGTCAGTGGCATTTATAATTTGCCAGGGTGGTCTCCGCTCCCGTTGAATGTCACCCGCAATCTCCTTCTCTGGAGTCAGCAGCAAATTAAGTCACTGCACGCCACTCAAGTCAAGTCACCTTTATTTATATAACGCTTTTTACAATACAGATTGTTTCAAAGCAGCTTTACAGTGGTAATAGTATAATAATGCAATAAAATTAGATTCGGCTGAACAGCTGCTCTGGAGAAAACAGTGATGTGGCTGTCCAGCTCAGTTCAATTATCATGTGCTGTCAATGCAGGCAGATCAGTAACATAGTTGAATATTTAATGTCCCCAACTAAGCAAGCCAAAAGCCAAAGATGACAGAGGCAATGGTGATAAGGAATCAAAACTCCATCAGGTGACAGAATGTCTAAAAAACTTTGGGAGAAACCAGGCTCAGTTGGGGTTCTCCTAGGGCAGTGTGCTTTGGGATGTTCTGGAGGAGACTTGACAGAGTGATTGACTCTTGCATTGTCAACACATGATCTTGACCAAAAATGAATGAACCTCTTGATAAAAATAAATGCAGTGATGTTATTTCCATCAAGAGGTGCATACATTTTTGGTCCAGATCTTGTATTGGCAATGCAAGAGTTAATCACTCTGTCCAAGTCTCCTCCTGCACATCCCAACATGGTTGTATAAGAAATGAAAAACTACACACTCCAACAATTAGGGTTGGAAGAACTGTTGCCAAACATGTAACATGCTAGAAACATAAAAATCACTACAATAATGATCCAATCATTGACTCTTAAGCATTTGCCAAATTAAATCCAAACAACGACTTCTTTTTTGGCCGGACAGTGTGTATATATCAAACAATCATGCAGCCTAGAGGGAACTTCTAATGTACTTAGACTCTCTCCAGTACAAATCTTCAGGCATCCTTTCATAAGAACAGATGGAGGTTTATCTCTGGGAGATAAGCTAAGGGCTGATGAGGCAGACAAAAAGGGGAAATGATAATTGCGTTGCACAAGTGTGATAGGAAAGGTGTTGTCGTGTCTGTCTGTGTGTGTATGTTTTGCTTAAAGGCCACTGCATCACTGAGGGAGACTCACAGAGCCATCTGCCCAATTAGGCAATGCACTCGCCGCAACACACTTCTTCAATTACTACACTGAAGGCAACACACCTGTACAAGGCCAACAGGATCAGCATCCATATTTGTGTGAACGACAGCAAGACACACATACACACAATCCATGCCAAACTCTGAGAGCTGGTGACTTTCTTCAGAGTTTCTGACTCAAAGGTCAAAGCCACACAAGTCGAAGGCTCCTGACGTCAAGAAGTCAATGGTTTCCATGATGATGGGTGAAGTTTGGTCATCAATTTCTGCCAGCTGAAAAGGCCACAGTGCCCTGGCATCTTGGTTAGTTAACTCCTTTGCAGTCAAAGATCACAGACGACCCTAGATTACTATTGTTCAACATTCACTGCTTGTTAAAACATCACATTCTAACTTCATCTGGACAAACTCAGTATCATTAGACAGATTAAAGACTACATCTTAAATATTTGAACACTGTTTATGATAAAACTGGGTTGCAATGACATTAATTTCTTAATTTATGTCAGGAGTGCAAAATAACCGATCTGTAATGAACAATATTTTGAATGGAATATCACACGCAAATGAATTATCTCTTGTCTGCAGCGGTTACATTGTGTCCACACAGCTCGCAAATAACACATTTTAGTTCAGCTCTTAGTTAAAAAGTGCACATATTTGGAGAAATATTGATTTATCACATGTTTGCAAAATATTTTGTCATACAGAATACAATTTCTATTAATTTCTCACTGAATTATCCGATCTTTATTCAGCTGAAACATGTACACAGCTCTCTCTGTCTCTCCTCTTCCCGATTTGCGTCAGATATGAGTCATCGTGCGCTCATTCGCCTCTACAGTTGTCAATCATCTTAAGTGCTCGATCCAGCCCTCTGCATGACGCTCTTCTGTCTGTTTACTTCCTCATTCTGTCTCTGTGAAGAACGAACCAATTCTAAATTTCTACGCGTGAAGCTAAGAAGCTAATAAACACACGATTACTATGGCATAAGGTTTTTGTGTGATTTTGCATGTGATTTCGTCTATTTTATATCAATAATGGATGTTTACATTATAACTGCTAGCAAGTGTAGTGATTAGCCCCATATAAAATGCTAAATATAACATGTTTTAACATCACCATATGAATGAAATCCCCATTATATGGCGACAGGAAGCTAATACAAACACTCGATGGAGGTCTAAAATGACATTTTGAGTGAAAAAATCATTTTAATATTTATTTTGTGTTATGTAGCTTGATGCTAACCGTAGCGCTAATGCACCTGTTGGACCAGGAGCTGTGTCTATTTTGTTACAATAATTCGCATAAGGTTCCATGGATGCGTTTTATTTATTTTTTAGAAAAACTTCAGATAATATGTGGATTACTGTGACGTGCTGTTAAATGGACCATTCTTGCTAGCATAAAGGCTATAATGGCTTTTAATGAGGCTATTAAAAAACAAAAGAATAACGATTATAGTATAATGAGGATTAAGTCTCATACACTCAAAGGTGTAAAACGATCGTCGATTGACGTCATTGTAGCATTAATTGAGCTGTTCTCCTCGCCAGATCTTAGACAAAAGACTGCAAATGGGTGTTTGGCCAACAACATATTTTGATAGCATTTTCTCTAAAAAAAAATCCTGACATGGTCTTAGAAAATGTTTAATAAAATTCATAGTTTTGGACATAACAGCCTCAGATTAGAAATGAAGCATGACCGCACTTGTGGCTTCACTTTAGTTGTGGTTATAAGTTGTTATACTACATTCACATAATATTTTTATACATTTAAATCTATGTTCTTAATAATTTTTTTTTTGTTTTTATGTTTGAGCCTATATATCTCCATATTAATAACTGTCTTAGTAATTCTTAGTATTCAGCTGTAAACTCTCAAGTGTTGACTTTCTAGAAATATATTGGTCTATTCAGAATAACTTGTGAGCAGCAGCCTTTTTATTATGGTTATGTGTCAAAATGCCCCACTTGACAAAATTGGGGGGGGGGGGGGGGGGGGCAAGGGGTTAAAGATCTACTGTGTATGTATGTGAGTACTAAAAAGCCTGAAATACTTTAAGCAAATAAGATTCAGCTCCTCATATTAAACACTTTTAACCTTTTTCAAGACATTTGCACCTTGGAAGTTCAGTGTGTTTATATACTAAAGTAACTTTCCAACTGCTTGCAAAAGTAAATATTAAAGTGATCTTTGTGTAATATTAAGAATCTGTATTTATAGATCTTAAATATTAACTGACATTTCAACAGAGAGAACATTATGACAATAAACAGCTGATTAGTCAAGACTCGCATTACATTGCTCTCAAATATTCCCATCCCAACCATTTCCCAAAATAAATCTTTTATGTTCATGAAGGCTGCATTTATTTGATCAAAAAACAGTTTTTTTATAATATGTATATTAATATGAATATTGTTTACAATTGAAGAACTTTTCTATTGTAATATATTATACAATGTAATTTATTCCTGTTATTGTAGGTCTGAATTTTCAGCATCATTACTCAAGTCTCCAGTGTCACATGGTCCTTCAGAAATCATTCTAATATGCTGGTCAAGAAACATTTATTCGTATTATGTTAAAAACAGCTGCTTAATATTTTTGTGGAAACCATGATACAACTTTTTCAGGATTCTTTGATGAATAGAAAGTTCAAAAGAACAGCATTTATCTGAAATATAAATATTTTGTAATAATGTAAAAAATATTTAGTCACTTTTTATCAATGTAATGCATCTTTGATAAATAAAAGTATTAATTTCTTATTTCTTCGGTACTTTAAGTACAGTACTATATATATATATATATATATATATATATATATATATATATATATATATATATATATATATATATATGTTACAGTAACATAATACATGCATGTACATACAGCACATAAATATACAGTACATAATACATATAAGTAAACCGAGTGTTATCTTTGATGACACTGCAGGTTTTTCCAAATAAACAAATTTTGTCAAGTGAAGTGAACATTTTAAGATTTGCCCCGTCAAGTGAGTAGGAAGCACTGAACAATCTACAGACTGGAGCACAGATTGGGTTATGAATACTCTTACAATGTACTCCATTGAAAACCTGAACAAAAAAGGAGAGAGAGAGAGGGAGAGAGGGAGAGAGGGAGAGAGGGAGAGAGAGAGAGGGAGAGAGAGAGAGAGAGAGAGAGAGAGAGAGAGAGAGAGAGAGAGAGAGAGAGAGAGAGAGAGAGAGAGAGAGAGAGAGAGAGAGAGAGAGAGAGAGAGAGAGAGAGAGAGAGAGAGAGAGAGAGAGAGAGAGAGATCAGATCTGGTGCTGTGACAATGAGTGTCATACATCCACTCCACACACCTCCTGAACCCAATGTGATTATGGCACATCCCTCTGCAAACACAAATACTGATAACCACACAGAGCAGGAGTGTTTGCCTCTGGCATCCTGACAGACGGGTCATCACAAAAGCGTTCATCTGTATTTGGCCGCCACCAAGCACAGCATCATGGATCATGATAGTACTGCACAAACACTGGCTACTAGGAAAGGGTCCAGAGGGGAATCCAGGGGAATTTAACATTGTCCTTAATTGATAGTCAGATGTGCTGATTATGTGTTTTTCCCAGCAGATAGCATGATCTGAAATGTATTTGTTTCATGTAAATGTATAAAGCTAATCCCAGAAAAAAAACAGTGAATTTTGAGGTGAACTAATTTCAGTGTAACACAGAATGACATGGTCACTTATTCCCTAAAATCTACTGTTGATTTCATTAATTGGCTCTTTGGTGTTTCATCAGTGTGAGCGTGTGAGTGTGTATGTATGTGTGTTCAGGCAACAGAGAACAGAAACCCTGCACAACAGAATAATATTCAGTTTGACCCTACTTGATTTGATTTGACATTACCAGAGTGCAAGCAATTACGCACATTTGCCTGTTTGCAGCATTTCTGGCTGGCTGCAAAGGGACAGGCGTGATGTCTTTACACTGACGCTCGGCCGCGTACGCTCATAATGGAGGTCAACATCAAATACGGCCTCGCAGCATCCATGCTTAATGAAAACAAGTGTGTGTGCGAGTGTTTGAAGTGCGTGAAAGCCCTATCACATGCCATAATCCAAACACATCCTGAATTCTGTATGCACTGTCAACAGACTTAAGCAGAGCGCACACAATCCACTGAAGGAGAAAAGGGCAGCCTCTGACTTTGATAAAGGGCAGCTTCATCTCGTTCTATCTTTCTCTTCTCATTCACATTTGTACATGTTGCCCTTAATCTTGCTGTTACACAATGACATCCAAAGACCCATATGATTAGCAAGTTGGCAGGTCAATGCCAAGGAGATCAGGCATATCATACCAAATAATATGTGTGAACTTCTTTTAAGGAGTTGTGTTAAAAGTTATGTCACAATTAACCATTTAATAAGGCGGGGGGGAAACCTAGGTTTGGCTGGTTAACAAGCCCCTGCAGGTTGATCCCGTATAACTGCTTCCAAAAAGGATCTTTCTCCACTGATATACCTTCTAAAACAACAGTTTATTATGACCAAAAAATTTTTTTGCAAGCAACATATACTACCGTTCAAAAGATTGTGGTCTGTAACATTTTTTTGCAGTCTCTTATGCTCACAGAGACTGCATTTATGTGATAAAAAAAATTATAATAATATTGTGAAATATGAATTGTCTAATATTGTCTAATATTTTCTATTATATTCTTATTTGAATATACTTTAAAATGTAATTAATTTCTGTAATGACAAAGCTGAAATTTAACTTAAAAAAAGATTTTTTTTTTTTTTTTTAAATGACGACATGACAACATGATAGCATCACAGTTGCTGCAGATTTGTCGGCTGCACATACATGATGTGAATCTTTTTCAACCCCACTGAAAACCTCTGGAATGTACGCAAGAGAGTCCTCAGCCATTGAACCAAGCCGCCTGATTTTTTTCGCCAGGAGGGAGCATGCCAAGACGCATGAAAGCTGTGATTGAAAATCCGGTTTATTCCACCAAATATTGATTTCTGAACTCTTCCTAAGTTAAAACATTAGTATTGTGTTGTTTAAAAATAAATATAAACGTGTTTTTTTTGCATTATTCGAGGTCTGAAAACATGGCACCTTTGTTTCATTATTTTGACAAGTTATCATTTTCTGCAAATAAATGCTCTAAATTTGATTTGATATTTAGAAGTGTTGTAAGTAGTTTGTAGAGTAAATACAAAAATATATAAATATTTTACTCAAACAAATATAAATAATAAATCTAGAGAAACTGCCAATTTTGCAGTGGTCTTAATTTATTTTCCAGAACTATATATATATATATTAAGAGAACACTTAACATTGAGAAGTCAATGTTAAGTGGTCTCTTATTTTTTTCCAGAGATGCAGTGCACAGCATAAATGAGTACACCCCCTCTGAACAAAAACAAAATGTTGCATGTTTTTTCTTAATGATCACTAATACAATTCATGGACAGATGGCACAAATTTATTAAACATATACTTAATAAAACCAGAGAAATATATGTCATTAATATCCGTAAAATAAGTAAATCAGCCAATTTTGTTTAAATAAAGGATTGCAGAAACGAGTACACCCTAGATTTCATTCAACAAATGTATAATATTCTAGTAGTTAGTATGTCCTCCATAATTTTAAGTATACTGCTCTGGTTGCTTCTTGGAATGGAGAGTACAAGTTCATGATAAATTGTCACATATGTTCTGTTTAACTCCTGGATGATGACCTCCTTAAATGCCCTGGTCTTTAATGGGGAGTGTTGCTCAACTCGTCCCTACAGAATCCCCACAGGTGCTTAGGAGTGTTAAGACTTGGTTAAATACATGTCCACAGAAGGGTTTTCACCTTGGGAGAATGCATATAGTCATTGACATGTTGAAAAAAATACCGAACAACGCAGGGAATAAGGAGAGAGTAGCATCTTCTGTTTCAAGTTTTTGTATTACATCACACAGTGGTGTGTGAATTCAAGACAGCGTTGATAAATCACAACTCTCTCACACATCCCTATATAAGAGCTTTAGTATCACTGAACTTCACTGTGGGAACCAGGCACTTCTCACTATACTCCTCCTCTAGCAACATCAGGTTGTAGATGCTGTTAGATTCAAAATGATTGACTTGACTGGTCTCATGAGACCAGAGTATGGATTCCCAGAAGTCTATAGTTTGTAAATATGGTTTTTGGCAAAGGCTAATTGACTTTATTGTGCTTTGGCTACAGTAAGTAGTTCCAGTGTGGACAACAACCATGCATGTCACTTCTGCAGGCTGCATCTTACTCTGTGAGGTAAAAACTCACTCTTTTCATAGCTTTTGCTGGCTCTGTGACACTCACTTGGAATTTCTCTTACTCTTTGCTTAGCAAAAATAAATAAATAAATAAAATTAAAAATTAAATAAATGAAAGCTTACAATGAAGGCCTGATTATGGCTTTGTCACAAGTCCATTGTTTGTGAATTTCTGTTACCTTTGCTATATTTTCACACCTAAAACGTCTCAGTTACGTATGTAACCCTCCTTCCCTGAAGGAGGGAGCGGAGACGTACGTCAAAACTGACCGACGATTTGAGATCTGTTTTCAGAGACCAATCTACTTCAAGTGATTAAAAACGAGCCAATGGACTTGGCATGTGGTTCACACATCCCACGCACCACCCTGCTGCGCAGGTATAAATACGGAAGTGGAAAACCGCATCATTGCTTTTCAACTGAGGAGCCGTGATAAGTGACTCTGGCCTTCAGCTGAAGCACAGCACCTGGCGACGGGATGTACGTCTCCATTCCCTCCTTCAGGGAACGAGGGTTACATACGTTACCGAGATGTTCCCTTTCAGTCGGTCACGTTCGACGTATGACGGAACTGACCAACGAATTGGGATCCCTACCAACGCGCCAGGGATGTTGGCCCTTCCAGCGCCCTGCCTGAGCTCGCTGGACCACTCCGATGTTGGAGTGGGAGTCAGGGCTCCCGGCAGGGAAGGACAGTCACTTGCTGATCCTGCAAGACCCACTCAGCGTGACTACTGGATAACGCTGGGAAAGCATGCCCGTCTCGAGGAGATGGCACGCTGCGGAGCCACGTCCTTCAATGGAAGGAGAGGTGGCGAAATACACATAAGGACTAACTTATCAGGGTAGTGCTACCAAGGTTTTTTTCGTAAACAAAAACTGAAACTAAGACTAAAACTATTGGTCAAAAAACATTTTCGTAAACTGAAATAAAATTAACAAATCATAAATGAAAAACTAAAACTAAACGAAACTAACAACTCTTACTGAAAAACTAACTTAAAATAATAATTAGCAGAAATAAATATTCGTTTTCATAATTAATAAGGTCTCTTTACTGTGGCAGAAAATCCAGTAACTGCTGTTCTCTAACGCGACGTGTGCAGTGAACACATCGCTAGAAACGGCTGCTCACAAAAAATGCATTTGCGGCAGTGTAATGGGAAATGACACAAGGTAATGAGATGCACGTTGAACTTCTTTTAACTTTAGCTCACTGCTTTTAGAACACCGTTTCATACGGGATGAGAGATGCAGGTGCAACAGCAACTATAGTAGCAAGTGCTATACTAAACTGAAATTTGTAGCAAAATTCAAAACGATAATAAAATAAAAACTAATTAAAAAATGCAAAACTATAATAACCTTGAGTGCTACCTATGGCAGTCTCTGGGGTGGATCCAACCTGGTCCCAGGGGGGAAGAACACGCCCAGAGACGACAGAGCAAGCTTCCCACCACCACAGGGACCAGACATGGAGATTCCAGAGGTTCTCTTTTTTTTCTTGGGTACAATGAAGTAGGGCCTGTAGAACCTTGACTTCATATCGGCTGGAGGAACCGTCTTGACCATGTCTTTCACCAGCAGGACATTGATCTCTGACCGCAAGACATGGGCATCGCTGCTCCACACGGTGGTGAAGAGGATGCCCCTGTACTTGGGAGGCCGGTGAGCGAACTGAATCGCGTAGCCGGGTCTGATGGTACAGATGAGCCAGCGAGACAGCCTGGGGAGGTCTAGCCGGGCCCCCAGGGACCGAACAAGCGGGACCAACGGCACCACTGAGAGACAGTGGGCATGGCCGCCAGACTCGACGGCGCGCTGAACGCTCAAGCCCCTATGAAAGGGGCAGGACGAACAACGTGCCGACATGGCCATGTTCTCATGAGAGAACATGAACCACCCACAAACAAAGTCTCAGCATGCTCATGATGCGATAGAGGAGTGGGGGCCCAAAGAGATGTACCCGGTGGGGATGCCCCACAGTAATCCTCAGGTCACCAAGGCTTATTAGCCAAAGTAGCCCTTTTCTGGTGTACCAGAAAAGAAACTAGATCGGGGAATAAGCAAAGGGATCCGTTTGAGGCTTCATAGTCTGGACTGCGCATCTAGAGCGCCGAGTGATGCACTGGGTTGCCGTGACGACCCCCGCTGTCAGCCGGTGCTCGACGGCACACGGCACGCTGAACGCTCAAGCCCTTACGAGAAAGGTGAGACGAACATTACCACGTTCTCCTGAGAAAGCACAGATCACCCACGAAAGCAATCGTACAAGTTTATATGTGAGCGAGATCGTGGCTGTCAAATGAGGACAGGAAACAACCGCATCCAGAAACACACGGTTTGAATGACATCTTGAAAAAGACGCAGAGTCAAACCGTGTTTCTCTTTTAGAAGGAAGTGCTCTTTTAGAAGTGCTGAAGCACTCAGGCAGATGACCGCGGCTCACAGCAGTCCGATAGCAAGCCTGCGTGTGAGCACTCAAGAACGGAAACGCCCAGCCAACCAACACAGGAACAAGTGTATGTTGCAGCAGCCACTCGCTGACACACCAGCTGTCACACCAGCACCCGAGAGCAATCCTCCTCGAGACTCGTCTAAACACTCTTCGTGGAAACAGCTTGGTACAGCAAACCGTTCGGCTCCGAAGTTATAAAGCAATGATGTGGAATTCCTCTTCTGTATTTATACCCGCGCAGCGGGGCGGTGCATGGAATGCGTGAACCGCATGCCAATGTCCACTGGCTCGCTTTTAATCACTCGAAGTAGATTGGTCTCTGAAAACAGACCCCAATTCGTCGGTTAGTTCCGACGTACGTCGAACGTGACCGACTGAAAGGGATCAACGATTTGGTAATCCTCTTGTACCACTGTCCTCTTTTGTGCTAAGACATACGTCTTCTGACAGTTCTCTCCCAAGTGGTTCAATTGTTGTCAGCATTAAGTCTGTGAATGATTCAGTGGGCTATATAACACTTTTAATGGTCAAGAAATTACTTCTCTTTAAATTTTTTGGTTCAACATATTTACCTGTTGATCAAAAATTGCCTTTAACAAACACCAGAAAAAAATATTTAGTTTAATTTAGTAACTTTCAGGAGGGTGTACTCATTTTTGCAACACAACATTTTATCACTTTGATAAGAAAATATTATAATAATTTCAACATGCTTCTTTGGTAATTGCTCAAGCAGACTTCCTGGAACATTATATCTCTGAAGAACTCTAACATGTCTAACAAGTAAAGAGTAATTGTACTCATTTATTTATGCTGTGCACTATATACACTCACCTAAAGGATTATTAGTAACACCTGTTCAAATTCTTATTAATGCAATTATCTAATCAACCAATCACATGGCAGTTGCTTCAATGCATTTAGGGGTGTGGTCCTGGTCAAGACAATCTCCTGAACTCCAAACTGAATGTCAGAATGGGAAAGAAAGGTGATTTAAGCAATTTTGAGCGTGGCATGGTTATTGGTGCCAGACGGGCCGGTCTGAGTATTTCACAATCTGATCAGTTACTGGGATTTTCACGCACAACCATTTCTAGGGTTTACAAAGAATGGAGTGAAAAGGTAAAAACATCCAGTATGCGGCAGTCCTGTGGGCGAAAATGCCTTGTTGATGCTAGAGGTCAGAAAGGAATGGGCCGACTGATTCAAGCTGATAGAAGAGCAATTTTGACTGAAATAACCACTCGTTACAACCGAGGTATGAAGTAAAGCATTTGTGAAGCCACAACACGTACAACCTTAAGGCGGATGGGCTACAACAGCAGATGACCCCACCGGGTACCACTCATCTCCACTACAAATAGGAAAAAGAGGCTACAATTTGCACAAGCTCACCAAAATTGGACAGTTGAAGACTGGAAAAATGTTGACTGGTCTGATGAGTCTCGATTTCTGTCGAGACATTCAGATGGTAGAGTCAGAATTTGGCATAAACAGAATGAAAACATGGATCTATCATGCCTTGTTACCACTGTGCAGGCTGGTGGTGGTGGTGTAATGGTGTGGGGGATGTTTTCTTGGCACACTTTAGGCCCCTTAGTGCCAATTGGGCATTGTTTAAATGCCACAGCCTACCTGAGCATTGTTTCTGACCATGTCCATCCCTTTATGACCACCATGTACCCATCCTCTGATTGGGTTTCTTGAACTGGTTTCTTGAACATGACAATGACTTCACTGTACTAAAATGGCCCCCACAGTCACCAGATCTCAACCCAATAGAGCATCTTTGGGATGTGGTGTAACGGGAGCTTCGTGCCCTGGGTGTGCATCCCACAAATCTCCAACAACTGCAAGATGCTTTCCTATCAATATGGGCCAACATTTCTAAAGAATGCTTTCAGCACCTTGTTGAATCAATTCCACGTAGAATTAAGGCAGTTCTGAAGGCAAAAGGGGGTCAAACACAGTATTAGTATGGTGTTCCTAATAATCCTTTAGGTGAGTGTATATATATATATACATATATATATATATATATATATATATATATATATATATATATATATATATATATATATATATATATATATATACACACATACACATACGTACACACAGTGAGGAAAATAAGTATTTGAATACCTTGCTATTTTGCAAGTTCTCCCACTTAGAAATCATGGAGGGGTCTGAAATTGTCATCGTAGGTGCATGTCCACTGTGAGAGACATAATCTAAAAGCCAGAAATCACAATATATGATTTTTTAACTATTTATTTGTGTGATACAGCTGCAAATATGTATTTGAACACCTGTCTATCAGCTAGAATTCTGACCCTCAAAGACCTGTTAGACTGCCTTTAAAATGTCCACCTCTAAATTAGATGCACCTGTTTGAGGTCGTTAGCTGCATAAAGACACCTGTCCACCCCATTCAATCAGTAAGAATCCAACTACTAACATGGCCAAGACCAAAGAGCTGTCCAAAGACACTAGAGACAAAATTGTACACCTCCACAAGGCTGGAAAGGGCTACGGGGAAATTGCCAAGCAGCAGGGTGAAAAAAGGTCCACTGTTGGAGCAATCATTAGAAAATGGAAGAAGCTAAACATGACTGTCAATCTCCCTCGGACTGGGGCTCCATGCAAGATCTCACCTCGTGGGGTCTCAATGATCCTAAGAAAAGTGAGAAATCAGCCCAGAACTACACGGGAGGTCAATGACCTGAAAAGAGCTGGGACCACCGTTTCTGGCGTTTCCAAGGTTACTGTTGGTAATACACTAAGACGTCATGGTTTGAAATCATGCATGGCACGGAAGGTTCCCCTGCTTAAACCAGCACATGTCAAGGCCCATCTTAAGGAGTAATGGGAGAAAGTCATGTGGTCAGATGAGACTAAAATAGAACTTTTTGGTCATAATTCCACTAAACGTGTTTGGAGGAAGAAGAAAGATGAGTATCATCCCAAGAACACCATCCCTACTGTGAAGCATGGGGGTGGTAGCATCATGTTGCCATGGGTGTGTTTTTCTGCACATGGGACAGGGCGACTGCACTGTATTAAGGAGAGGATGACCGGGGCCATGTATTGTGAGATTTTTGGGAACAACCTCCTTCCCTCAGTTAGAGCATTGAAGATGGGTCGAGGCTGGGTCTTCCAACATGACAATGACCCGAAGCACACAGCCAGGATAACCAAGGAGCGGCTTTGTAAGAAGCATATCAAGGTTCTGGCGTGGCCTAGCCAGTCTCCAGACCTAAACCCAATAGAGAATCTTTGTAGGGAGCTCAAACTCCGTGTTTCTCAGCGACAGGCCAGAAACCTGACTGATCTAGAGAAGATTTGTGTGGAGGAGTGGGCCAAAATCCCTCCTGCAGTGTGTGCAAACCTGGTGAAAAAACTACAGGAAACGTTTGACCTCTGTAATTGTAAACAAAGGCTACTGTACCAAAATATTAACATTGATTTTCTCAGGTGTTCAAATAACTTTGCAGCTGTATCATACAAAAAAATAGTAAAAAAAAATCATACATTGTGATTTCTGGATTTTTTTTTTTAGATTATGTCTCTCACAGTGGACATGAACCTACGATGACAATTTCAGACCCCTCCATGATTTCTAAGTGGGAGAACATGCAAAATAGCAGGGTGTTCAAATACTTATTTTCCTCACTATATATATATATATATATATATATATATATATATATATAGCCATGCATGTCATGTTGACCTCCTCTAAGAACATGCTCCTGTCCATCCCCTCTGTGCTGGCTTTAGCCCCAGGATATGGCTAAATCACATTAGTGTTTGCCAGTAGAAATGCTGAGTTGGCCATTTGACTGACCCACTGCCTGAAACACACACAACACACACACACACACACACACACACACACACACACACACACACACACACACACACACACACACACACACACACACACACACACACACACACACACACACACAACACAACCTTCCTGATGGCTCACAAATACACACACTCACTGCTGGTGTCACCTTTTTTGCACAATGACCTTCGTGGCGTTGTTTGTCGCGGAATCCTAACAAAGTGTGCTCTAGAATCAGTGCATGACTTGTCAGTCTGACTCTAAATATTGCTCTAGTACTTTCTTCTTACCTTTCTTTGTACTGGTGCACAAAGGCCAAGGACGTGTCTCAGAAAGGTCAGTGCTTCAATGCCAGTCTGGAGACCATAACTTATTCAGCTGTAGCTGCAGACATCTGCTACTGCATATTGATACTGCAGGACTACTAGTTCAACTTAGTCTACAAAATGTAGCATTTACAGTTGTTACAAATTCAGCTTTTTATATATATTTATCTGTACTGAAACCATAATAACAGCACTGTAGACTAGAGTCTTTTCAGCACCATGGACAGCAAATTTTCCACTATGTGTCTAATGTTGAATTCATCCATCAGGCAAGCTCAGAAAAAAATACATCATGTATAGTTAGAGTCAGGGAACAGCATCAGTGTGTGTGTTTCTATGCGCTCATTAACAGTAGAGAGGGGCTCCTCATGCATCAGTGTCCAGGCCAAAAATGAGTAAGCCAGTATGAACAGCACAGCTATTTTAATGCATGCACTTCTTGTGTAAATTACACATCGCACACACAGACGCACACACACTTACACTGACGCCATCTGATGACTGCCGTGCATTTAAAATAAAATATGTTGGTGTGTGCACTCTGTCCTTGAGACAGTGGGTGTCATTATCTAACCATCCCAATTTGCGAATGAAATGTGCAACAACATTTGAACAGAATCATGATTCATCAATAAATTTCATACTAACATCTGTTCTAAATGTATTAAAAAGGAACAACTAAATTCACGTACGCATTTGGTGGCATTGTAAATGGGTCATTAATTGAGAAATCAAAATTTCCTTGAGTTTCAGAACTGAAAACTTGCTTGTTAGTTCAAAAAGAGCTTTAATTGAAACCAAGCGACTCGTTTTGGTACGTGCCTACCTATGACGTCATAGGTGAAAGACTACCTATGCAGAAGAAGATCAATGTCTACTTCTACATTGTTACCACTGTAGCACCGCCCACTGACATGTCTTTGAAGAGTGCAAAATGTTGTGGAAAAATTAAGTCGCTGCATAACCTTCCTTCTGACACTGGATTTGCAGAGAGACTGAAATTTAAAAAATTATGCTGTGCCTTCTATATTGGATACGAAAGGAATAGCGCAACACACTTATGATCAGATGTTCTTTGTTTCAAAATCACTCAAAGTCACTCAAACCAGTGGCTAAACATTCAACTTCACATTCCTGCTCTTAGTAGGATGAAAATAATCTGTATATAATCATCTAATATAGAAAGCACCCAAAGAAAACAAACACTGGAGCTGTCAATCAAACATTGAGTTTATCAGTGATTCTCAGCAAAACTCCCGTTACAATCAACAAATCTCTTATTTACATCGTGTTTGCACTGTTAGTTATGATGAAGGCATTCGTGGGAGTGCAGAAATTGAGTTGCAATGATGACACGGTCATTGTGATTGGCTACAATGCTCAACACTGCAACCTATCATGCCACTATCTAAATACAATGCTATAATCAACACTTTTCCTGATTAGTTAACCTTGAGAGCTTTAATAGTAAAAATGTGCTAAAGTTTTCAAGAGAGTTCCACATGTAATACTTCGCTATTTCATATGCAAAATTTTAGCCAATCACAGCAGTGGGTATTTACACTGAAGTCTCACAGAAGACACGCCCCTTCAAACAGAGCGTTCAAATCTGAGGCTGAAATCAGGGCAGGCCTTTTATTTCTAAATTATGACCATTTTGATGTAAAAATCATATTACATTATAATAAATTACATATAAACATTATAAGTGCACCCCATTTAACATAAAATAATAAAATTAAAGCTGCAAGCAGCGATGAAAAGACCCTCGCACCAGGGGGCACCTCCATCCGCAAACAGTGAATAGTGAGTGACATGCATTTTAGCGGGTAATATAGGAGAAATACAGCAAAGTCAAGACTGACCAAATAGGATGTTGTTCTGGTTAAATCTCAATGAGGAGTTAATCACAATGTAAAACAAGGCCTTTCCTGTTGCCCGCAGGTGACTGTAACTGAATATTGGCATGTAGATGTCTTCAGGCCAGGACTCTTCAGGCAGATCGTAAATTGTATGCCCGAGTTACAACAACCTCTTCCCTTTCAGTCGGTCACGTTCGACGTAAGAAGCGAACGTGACCGACTGAAAAGAGCGTTTTCCTCACAAAAGAGCAACACGGGTGTGACACTGCGTCATTTTCAAGATCCCACCCGTGCATTTCTGGATGCGGTCGTTCCCTCTCGCCCGCTGACGGTCACAATCGCTGTCTCACGTGCCTGGGCATACAGCACGCTGAGGCAGCATTTGTGGATAGTTCATGTTCTCACTGCGGGAACATGACTATCTCTGCACTTAGGTCGAGACTCACCTACCTCCGGGAAGGTGGAGTCCCCCTCCCCATACCTCGATCTAGAGCTATCCCCCAGGATAAACCTACTTCGACGGATGACCAGGGTGACCTGAGGATCACGTTCAGGGCAAACCCGCTGAGCATACCTCCGCAGGCCCCTGAACCCTCACAAGCGCCGCAGCCGGTGGTTTCCTTCGGGGCACCTGCGGACGAGCAGATGTTGCTGTATCGCTGCATCGGAGGGGGAGTTCCAGTCCTCGGAGGATGATGACTCAGCTGTACTGCCTCCCTCTGGGAGCATGGCAACGGTTGAGTCGGACACTGAGTTGACGGCTATACTTTTCCGGGCCGCCGAAAAGGTTGGGCTTGTGTGGAACTCTCCACCACGTCCCGAACTTTCTAGGTTGGATGAATGGTTTCTGGGGGGGGGGGTGTCGCACTGTTTCTCAGCGTCCCGCCCCAGTACCATTCTTCCCGGAAGTACATGAGGAGCTTACCAGGTCGTGGACGACACCCTTTAGTGCCAGAAACAGACCTGGTGGCTCCTCCCTCCTCACTACCCTTGATGGCGGGCAGGCCAAGAGGTACGAGGGAATCCCACCAGTTGAGCAGGCCGTCACGATGCAACTGTGTCCGGCGACCACCTCCAACTGGCGCGGTGACACTCGTCTCCCGTCCAACGCCTGTAGGTTTTCGTCCAGTCTGACTGCGAAAGCCTACAGGTCCTGAGGACAGGCCGTATCCGCCTTGCATGCCATGGCGCTGCTTCAGGTGCACCAAGCCCAAGCACTCATGGACATGCACGAGGGTAGGCCTGACCCAGAGCTCCTCCGGGAGCTCCGAACGGCGTGTCTGGCAGTATGCGACACTACCATGCCTCGTTCCCCTCGGACACCTCTCCCTTCACCAGCAGGGAGCGCTGGCTGTCGGGACGCACACAATGTGCCTCCTCGCACTTGCCCGCCCCCTCAGCGGATGCAGGTTTGTGTCACTCACCCAGACTCCTCCACGGACCACTCCCATGTCGTCCACGGGTCCCTGCGTTCCACTGTGCTGCCCCGCTGCGGGTATGTCTGTGGTGCCGATGATCCCGCTTGTATGGTCGCTGGGGGCCTGGCTAGCACTCCCCAGCCCGTCTCGCTGGCTCATCCATACCATCAGACTCGGCTATGCGATTCAGTTCGCCCAACGTCCCCCCAAGTTCAGGGGCGTTCACTTCACGTCTGTAACGAGGGAGAATGCCCCTGTACTTCAGACGGAGATCGCTATCCTACTGGCGAAGGACGCGATAGAGCCGGTCCCTCCAGCCGATATGAAGTCCGGGTTCTACAGCCCGTACTTCATTGTACCCAAGAAAGACGGCAGGTTATGACCGTTCTTGGAACTGCGATACTTGAACCGCTCCCTGCACAGGATGCCATTCCGAATGTTGACGCAGAAACGCATTTTCAGGTGCGTCCGTCCCCAAGATTGGTTTGCAGCGATCGACCTGAAGGACGCATACTTTCATGTCTCGATTCTCCCTCGACACAGACCGTTTCTACACTTTGCATTCGACAGACGAGCATATCAGTACAAAGTCCTGCCCTTCAGGCTGTCCCTGTCGCCCCGTGTCTTCACGAAAGTCGTGGAGGTGGCCATTGCTCCCATGAGAGAGAGTGGTGTTCGCCTTCTCAACTATATCGACGACTGGCTGATCTTTGCCCAGTCGCGGGGTCAGTTGTGCGAACACAGGGACATGGTGCTTCGGCACCTCAGCCAGTTGGGTCTTCGGGTCAACTGGGAGAAGAGCAAACTCTGTCCTGTACAGAAGATCTCTTTTCTCGGGATGGAGATCGACTCAGTCGCCATGACAGCACGTCTCACTGAGGAGCGCGTCCAGTCAGTGTTGATCTGCTTGACTTTGTTCAAACGCAGCACAGCGGTACCACTGAAACAATTTCAGAGGCTCCTGGGGCATATGGCAGCCGCAGCCGCAGTAACGCCGCTAGGGCTGCTCCATATGAGACCGCTTCAAGGCTGGCTACACGACCGAGTCCCGAGATGGGCATGGCACAGCGGGTCCCTCCGTGTCCAAATGACGCCGAGATGCCGCCAAACCTTCAGCCGTTGGTCGGACCCTTCATTTCTACGGGCAGGAGTATGGAAGTAAAATAATGCCAAATGTTTTTGAAATAAAAAAGCCTGTTGAATTGCACTACTTGAAAAAAATATGCATTGCATTAACCATGATTGCATTTTAATGCATTGTATTTTTAGGGCTTGCATTTATATGGGCTGAAATTCAACATGGTTGTATATTTAAGCTGTGAATATTTCAATTCAAAACATTTCAAACACATTTTCATTAATAAAAATTCAATAATCCATATTCTCCTTTCATATTTCACTTCCAAAATATTCAAACTGTTTAAAAATACAACCTATAATATTCAACAGGTAATTTTCGGTCCGTTTTATTTCGCTTTACAAATTCGCTCCACAATTCAGTGGTTCAAATTCGACGGCAAATTCGATGGCAAATTCGACATTGAATCAGGGACTGGAGGAAAAGCAATAGACTACCGATGCATTATATCTATCTGCTGTTAGTCGCCCTCACCAGTAGGTGGTGCAAGCGCAACGCGTGTTGACAACATCAAAGCAACAGACAGAGACGAGAAGCCTTCATAAAACATCATTTGCTGAAATGGACCGAGCGGTGAGTACGAGTTATTATGAGTGTATATATAGTATATAACTTACATGTTGAAAAGGCTGATTAAGACACAAATCATCACACGAGCGTTTACTCAAGTGTCTTATGATACGACTTTTTACAGCGTTCAAAAGGAAGGTGATTTTTCTGATTAATCCAGAATTCCCTCGCCTTTAGCATTGATATAGGCCTAAATACTTTGCAGTCACGTCACTAACATGGATAAGTTACCTGGCAACAAACGCTGACAAAATGTGGTTATTGTGCATCCAATCGCACAACTATCTGGCATTCAGGCGACGATCGTTTACACCTCAAAACACCAACTTTTGTATATTAATACTGGCGACGTCCTGGCAAGATCCTATTAATTCATACTTTGCACGTGATGTCACTAGTACTGGCTGGCAAGTACTTCATTCTCTCAGTGTTTGCCTTTTGCCCGCCAGGTATCCATGGTAGTGACGTGACTGCAAAGTGGATACAATTTTAGTAAAACAACTGTTATACGCTAAGACATGTGTATTGTTTGGTTTAGTCACTAATGACAGAATACTAATTCGATGGATGGGTTTAAATGATGGCAAAGTTAATTTTATTTAGATATAGCATGATTAAATAAAACCTACTTATAAATTAAATTCCGCAATTATATATTAAAATGGTACATTTCTACCACAATATCAGTTCATCTTCATGTTACGGTATATGATTAAGTTAAACGTGAATTGTCTCCGTGTAACGTTATCTCAAAAGCATCGTAGAAAAACAAGCACCAATAACGTTAGTCTTAAACAATCAACATAGCTCCACAATGCTTTTGAGATACGCAGCTCTGTATCTGCATTAATATTTTGACATCTGTGATGAAGTGATATATTTAAAGCTACTCTCTATCTTTAATTCATGTTAACTTTGTTATACAAGGGAGACAATGAAGTGCTGAGATCAGCAAGGCACCTTTTATCACTTTTGACAAAAAAAAAGTCGTATCATAAGACACTTGAGTAAACGCTCGTGTGATGATTTGTGTCTTAATCAGCCTTTTCAACATGTAAGTTATATACTATATATACACTCATAATAACTCAGCAAATTATGTTTTATGAAGGCTTCTCGTCTCTGTCTGTTGCTTTGATGTTGTCAACACGCGTTGCGCTTGCACCACCTACTGGTGAGGGCGACTAACAGCAGATAGATATAATGCATCGGTAGTCTATTGCTTTTCCTCCAGTCCCTGATTCAATGTCGAATTTGCCATCGAATTTGCCGTCGAATTTGAACCACTGAATTGTGGAGCGAATTTGTAAAGCGAAATAAAACGGACCGAAAATTGCCTGTTGAATATTATAGGTTGTATTTTTAAACAGTTTGAATATTTTGGAAGTGAAATATGAAAGGAGAATATGGATTATTGAATTTTTATTAATGAAAATGTGTTTGAAATGTTTTGAATTGAAATATTCACAGCTTAAATATACAACCATGTTGAATTTCAGCCCATATAAATGCAAGCCCTAAAAATACAATGCATTAAAATGCAATCATGGTTAATGAAATGCATATTTTTTTCAAGTAGTGCAATTCAACAGGCTTTTTTATTTCAAAAACATTTGGCATTATTTTACTTCCATACAGGAGTGCCTCTAGAACAAGTGTCCAGGCATTCTGTTGTCTCCACGGATGCCTCATCCACCGGCTGGGGTGCCACGTACAACGGGCTCGCAGTTTCGGGTCTGTGGACGGGGCCCCAACTGCAATGGCATATCAATTGCCTGGAGTTGCTGGCAGTTCGTCTTGCTCTCAGCCGCTTCAAAACGCTGCTCAAAGACAAGCACGTTCTGGTCCGGACGGACAGTACTGCGGCCGTTGCGTACATCTCGCCCGCCATCTCCTCCTGTGGAGTCAGAAGCATTTGAGGTCCCTTCGTGCCATTCACATTCCGGGCCCGCTCAATCATGCGGCCAACGAGCTGTCATGGTTTCGGTTGCTCCCCAGAGAGTGGAGACTAATCTGGAGTCGCTTTGGGGCCGCACAGATCGACCTGTTTGCCGTCCCCCATGTCTGGTCCCTGGACGGGACGCGGAGGTTCTAGGCGACCTACCACAAGCGGTAGTTGACACCATCACTTCCGCCAGAGCCCTCTCTACGAGACGGCTATATGCACTGAAGTGGAACCTGTTCGTCGATTGGTGCTCTTCTCACCGAGAAGACCCGTTCGGTCAGATCTGTGCTCTCTTTTCTTCAAGACGGGTTGGAGCGAAGGCTGTCTCCCTCCACCCTCAAGGTGTGCGTTGCCACCATTGTCGCAAATCACGACCTGGTTAATGGTGAGTCCTTAGGCAAGCACGATCTGATCGCCAGGTTCCTGAGAGGGGGCGAGGAGACTAAATCTGCCTCGTCCTCCCTCTATACCCTCTTGGGACTTAACTCTGGTGCTGACCGCATTACAGAGGGCGCCCTTCGAGCCTTTGCAGTCAGCTGAGCAGAAAATCTTGTCTCTAAAGACAATACTCCTGGTTGCATTGGCCTCAATTAAGAGGGTAGGGGACCTGCAGGCATTTTCGGTCGACGAATCGTGCCTGGAATTCGGGCCAGGTAACTCTCAGGTAACCCTGAGACCCTGGCCTGGATATGTGCCCAAGGTTCCCACTACTCCCTTTCGGGACCAAGTGGTGAGCCTGCAAGCGCTGCCCTCGGAGGAGGCAGACCCAGCCCTGGCCTTTATCTATCCAGCTTGCACCATGCGCTTCTATGTTGACAGAGCGCAAAGCTTTAGGACCTCAGAGCAGCTCTTCGTCTGTTATGGAGGCCAGCAGAAGGGAAAGGCTGTCTCCAAGCAGAGGATAGTGGATGCCATCGTCTTGGCGTATTAATCCCAAGATGTGCCCTGCCCGCTCGGGGTTAGAGCTCACTCCACCAGGGGTGTAGCTTCTTCTTCGTCTGTTATGGAGGCCAGCAGAAGGGAAAGGCTGTCTCCAAGCAGAGGATAGTGGATGCCATCGTCTTGGCGTATGAATCCCAAGATGTGCCCTGCCCGCTCGGGGTTAAGAGCCCACTCCACCAGGGGTGTAGCTTCTTCCTGGGCGCTGGCACGCGGCGCCTCGCTGACAGACATTTGTAGAGCTGCGGGCTGGGCGACACCTAACACGTTCGCTAGGTTCTATAGCCTACGTGTGGAACCGGTTGCTTCTCGTGTGCTCGCTTCCCATAGTCAGCAACACTGAAGTGCCCATTCTAAGTGTCGGCTTGCTGCGCCACTCCCTTCCCCATGGAACGGATACGTGCGTATATATTCTCCAGTCGAGTTCCCCAGGAATTGGCAAACCCTGTTGAGTCCTCCGCAACCCTCGGCAGTCGGATGTGGCGGAGCGTCCGACACCAGGTCTGGCACTTGTATGCATTGGTGGAACTTGTGTCAGGCTGGGTTCCGTATGTTGTGACCCCTACGGTGGTCCCATATGTGTATTTTCCACAGTACAGCTCCCTACGGCGAGCTTGTGTCTTTCCCTCAGCAGAGTTCCTCTGCCGTCTCAGTACGGTGTCGTTCCCCCGCCTACAATAGGCCGGGGCCACCCCTGGGACTTCCGTATGTTGCACTGCCCAAGCCCAGTCCATACATGTTTTTTCCACATGGTAACTCCCTCCGGACATGATGTGGCTTCCGCAGCGTCCTTCCGGGCACGCTTTCCCAGCATTATCCAATAAGTCTGCTGAGTGGGTCTTGCGGAACAGCAGTGTGACTCTCCCTGCGTGAATTTCCCCGCCCGCACAAGAACGGGGTCTGAGGGGCTCTCGCTGGGCGCTGGAAGTGGTAGTAACTGTGGCGTTTTCCAAAGGGATCCCAATTCATCAGTACAACCGACGTACGTCGAACGTGACCGACTGAAAGGGAACGTCTCGGTTACGTATGGTAACCCTCGTTCCCTGAAGGAGGGAGCGGAGACGTACGTCCCGTCGATCACAGTTCCTTACCATCACTGCATGGCCAAGTCACTAGTTAGGCTCCTCAGAGAAAAACGTCAGTGCGTTGCTCTCGTTTCCTGTTTATACCCGCAGCGCGGGGCGGAGCGTGAGATCCAAATCTCGCACGCCAATGGCCCATTGGCCCGTTCTCCAAATCTCAAAGCTGATAGGGGCTCTCTGAAGTGATCCCGATTCGTCGGTACAACCGACGTACGTCTCTGTTCCCTCCTTCAGGGAACGAGGGTTACCATACGTAACCGAGACGTTTTATGGCGAAACATCAAACTTTGTCAGGCCACCACGGACACGCCCTTCAGGGAGAACTCAAGATCTTCAAAGGCCTTTAGACTGTGCAAATATGATGTTGATCTGATTAAATCTCTAGGAGGAGTTTGTTAAAGTACAAAAAAATCCAGAGAAAATTCAAAATATCTCACTTCCTGTTGGGTTTTCAGATTTTGCACACAGGGTCTTTTTTTGTAGGTATTGGGCTTTTACATGTGTACCGAATTTCATACTCGTACGTGAAATGTCGCTTCAACAGCGCTTAATTGTAATTTTGTAGGTGGTGCTATTGAGCATTTTTGCCACGCCTGATTCTGAAACCCATGTAAGACGTACATTTTTTACCACTTTTGACGCGTGTGCAAAGTTTCATGAGTTTTCGAGCATGTTTAGGCCCTCAAAAATGCAATTCATTTGAGAGAAGAAATTGATAGGCCAAGCAATTACAATAGGGTCCTCACACCATCGGTGCTCGGGCCCTAGGTTCACGACTCCTTTGAGATGAAATTTCATGAATAGATGTTTTAATTGTATTCTATATATTCCAGCATATACTGTAAAAGATAAATAAAAGGTTTGTGACAGCTTGAGCTGCAAAGTTTCCTCTGAGTCTGAGTCTGTGTTAAAGGTGTTTTTTTGGGTTTCTCATTTGGCCTACACTGCTCGAAAATCTTGCAGTCCATGCTCTCAGGCAAAAGAACGTCATATGTTTACTGAAAGTGACAAATGGCTGTAAAGGAGAGGTTGTGCAGAAAGCCCTTGTATGGAGATGGTTTGGGCATCCTTTATGCAAATGACCAACCTCTGGCATGCAGTTCATTTAGAATACTAAAACACGCACATGCACACAAACAGGAAAGCACACACACACACGCACACACACACACACAAACACAAACTCTTGTACAAAACTGTGCTTATTAGGGCATTTTTTCCATAGTACAAAATAGAAAGAAAAAACAGTTAATGCTCATTTTTACTGGCCTAAACTTACATTGTCAACTTTTTTCTCAAAACAAAGTTTTTGAAAAATTAATTTAAAAAGGTGAAGGACTTTGTCTATATATACACATTTATATAGTTTGTCTATATATACACATTTGTATACACACCTTTTTTTTAAAAATCCCATGAGGACATTTTTGTTCTGTTTTGTTCATTTATCCAACATTTGGTCCCCATGATATAGGCAAAAACTGACCTACAAATACACACATTGAGGCTAAGATGCATGTCTGGTTTATAACAGGCTTTCTGAATTTCTGATCCTACTGAGATCTGTGACCCAAAGCCAGTCATCTGATAATTATGCACATTTAATCAGTCATATCTGCCAGTTGAATATGTGATGTGTGTGTGTGTGTGTGATGTGTGTGTGTGTGTGTGTAAAAGATGGGGAAGGGATTGGAAAATGGAACAGGACCATGAACACACTTGGAGTATACAGAAAAAAGTGCATCTGTGTGTGTGTGTGTGTGTGTGTATGTGTGTATGTGTGTGTGTGTGTAACAAAGTCAAGGGTAAAAAACTATTAAACTAAAGTGGACCTCGGGCCACTGTAAGATTTAATGGCTTTTTCCCCTGCGTTCTCTCTCTCTCTATATAGCTCTGGGTCTCATTCCTCTCCTCTAATCCCACATGCTCAGACGTAGCAGGTAAATTGACTTTTCAGTGACAGACACGGGGGCTTTTCTTTCGAGCTTGACGACAGTAGCTGCGTTCCTCACCTGTGACAGAGCATGTCTATGGCTCACATCACCGCTCCATTCTCAGAGCTGCTGCCATTAGCTCCAGATCACTGCTGCCATTAAAGCAACCTCCGGGAAAAACAGCACTCCAACTCTCATCAGCCCCAACACACACACACACACACACACAATCTATCACAACCACAAATAAAAACAACGATCACCACACACTTAGGACAATGATCTGTCCACCATTCTCTTCAAAGAACACTCTTCTTATTTTTCTTTAAAGCAGGGGTCTTCAGGTATTGAATTGCTAAATTTAGTACGGAGTAAACAATACCAAATTATGCATTTACAATTGAATTCATGTTATGATGCTAACATAGCAAATCCTTTAAAATAATAATTTACAGAGTCATATATAAGGTAGTCATATATGTGCATTACCTTTTGATTATACTATTGCATAATGAAAAAATTATGTTATACTATACTAATGCATAAGGAGCAAATAAAACATTTACCCAAATTCAGCTTCAGATTTATTTAAGTCAACTGAATATAGTTTTGTTTAATGTATTGAGAATAATTACATCTAAGGGATGCTTCTCTTACATTCACCTTCTGTTAATGTAGCCTTGGCCAGGAGGAGTTCATTGGGTGTTTCGACCCTAAACCGTAACACCCTCCAGTTGGCGGGTCAGCAGTGGTGGCCAAATCACTGCTCATCTTCTCCCCCTGGCTTCCAGCTTAGCTCCTTTCTCCTGTCCCATATCTCTTTCTGCTGCCTCCCCCATCCTCCAAACTGCGTCCTTCCTCTCCTTTCCTGTCAATCCAATGGCCGTCAACATTCTCCATGACTGGGCTGGGAATCCTCTACAGCCGACCTCAACTGGAAACAGCCATAGCTGCCACCCTTTCTCCCAACATTGTTGCGAGAGATCTTGGTATTTGGCGCTCTTTCTTTCGAAGGCTTGATCACAACCTTCTTCCCACGGAACTGTAAGTTCAGTCAAGATGTTCTTCTTCCTCTCCTCAGACCACAAAACCACATCTGGCTTTAAAGGGATAGTTCACCCAAAATGTGTTTTTCTGCTTAGCCCCAGGGCATCCAAGATATAGGTGACTTCAGTAGAACACAAATTAAGATTTTTATCTCCAACCGTTGCAGTCTGTCAGTTGTAAAATGCATGTGAATGGTAAAAAAATCTATGAGAATAAAAAAAAAAACATGCACAGAAAATCCATATTAAACCCTGCGGCATATTAAACCTTGTTTTTTACTCTCCACTGCAGGCAACAGTGTCTGTCCATAATGGCTCCTAAAAAGGTGCGGGCAGTGCAAGCCGAGGTTGAGGAACCTGCTAGAGCTGTGGCGGAAGGAGATGATGAGGGTGAATTGGAAACAGAACTGGGGAGCAACCAATGGTTGGGCCATTGGCGTGCGAGATTTGCATCTCGCGCTCCGCCCCGCACTGCGGGTATAAACAGGAAACGAGAGCTGACTGACGTTTTTCTCTGAGGAGGCTGGCCGTCAGGAGGCTCGATGGTGAGCAATGCAGCATCAGTTCTCTCTTCTACAGCAAGAAGTGCATGTAAGAACCACCCCATATCCAAGACCCGGCAGTGGTATCCAGTTTGGCCTTCCATCACAAACCAACAGTCCAGCGAGTACCCTCCGTCTTACAGGATGGTCCAAGCAGCAGACAGATGGCATCAGCAGCAGCATCTCCAGGGGAAAGCCAAGGCCAGAGTCAGCTGAGAATTGAGAGGGCGCCCCACCTGCCACGTCTGAGTGAGACAGACAATGTTGAGCATTATTTAGCTACATTTGAATTAATAGCTATGGCGTGTCGGTGGCCAACAACCGACTGGGCAATTAGGTTGGTGCCCCTCCTGATGGGGAAAGTGAGGGCTGCATGTACACATGGACATGGTAGACTCCATTCTTGCGACGTATGATATAAATTCAGAGACTTATTGTCTTCAGTTCTGGTCTACATAAGCACGGGAGGATGAAACCCCAAAGGAGTTGTATGCCAGACTTAAAGAACATTATTTTAAGCGGGTGCGGCCACAGCATCATACTAAGGAGAAGATTGGAGAGATAATTGTTCTGGAGCAAAGAAGTTGTTGCCGCTGCTGGCACCTGATCTCCAAGTCTGGATTAAGGAACGAGATCCTGGCTCGGGTGTTGAAGTTTAGCAGACACCTTTGTGGCAGCTCAATGCAAGACTCAGCCATGGACATTCAAGCGGTGGAAGGGAAGTAAAGACTCAACCAAGCTCCAACACTCCTTCCCGACTACAGTCAGAGCCATCAATGAAGGTAAGTCTGTGAGTGATAAGGTTGGTTCTGTCAAACAAAGCCCTGGTTTAAAATTTGGTGTGGGCAAAAGGTTAGGGCACTTGTAGACACAGGAAGTATGCAATCACTGGTGCGTTCTGACTTGGTACCTGTAGATGTGAGGAGTCACACTTCTGTAGCACAGATTTGTTGTGTTCATGGAGAAGAAAGACAGTACCCCACAGCAAGTGTTCAGGTTAATATACAGGGGCAGGCTTATTTGTTGGAGGTAGGTGTAGTGGATGGTTTGCCATATCCAATGATTTTGGGACAAAACGTACCTGTTTTAGTAGACTTGCTTATGGATGGCAATGACAGCATTAGTAAGTAATGCAGTGTAGCTCTGAGCTGGGCTCTGGCTCAGAAACAAAATGCACATGTTCAGTACCTGAGTATGTTACCTTATTTTGGTGCAGATTTGGAAGCTCAGCCAGGTAAGTCTAGGAAACCTAAAAGGGGGGATTGAGTTGTTGCAGCAAGATGATTCAGTGATTGGTCCCCTATATAGGCAGGCTCAGGAAGAAGTACAAGTTGTTGTCATAAGGTAGTTCAGGGAATCTGATGTTTATTAAAGATGGCATAGGGGGAGGGAATAGATGCTCGGATTGTGGTCCCCCAGAAGGTGAAGGATATTGTGCTTGAGTTGGGCCATTCCATTCCCTGGGCTGGCCATTTTGCCTGGGATGGCAAAAGACGACAGCTCGAATTAGTCATCTTTTTGCTTTTTCTTTTTGCCAAATATGACTAAAGAGGTGTCAGAATTTTGTAGAACTTGTCCTCAGTGTCAGAAGATTGCCAGTAGAGGTCCTCCCAGAGCCCTGTTAGAGCCCCTCCCTGTAATTGGTGTGCCCTTTGAACAGTTAGGGATGGATGTGGTAGGGCCATTAGAGTGAAGTAAAGATGGAAATCGCTTCATGGTGGTAATCTCAGATTACACAACAAGATATCCTGAGATTTTTCCTCTCAAATCAGTCAAGGCCAGGGCAGTTGCAATTTGTCTTATGCAGTTGTTTTCGTGGGTGTGTTTTCCCAAAATGATATTGACTAGGGGTGTGACGAGACGGTTATCTCACGAGACGAGACGAGACGAGACACAAGATTGGGTTCACGAGAACGAGACGAGACAAGATTTTTACATAGTGTTTTTAAGAAATCCTCAATGATGAAATGCATGACTAGGAAAATTTTTGCAGGTGCATTTGAATTTGAAGTTTTACATCAAAAAATGTCATAATTTTGAAATAAAAGGCATTTTTTCTATACTGTTATTACCCCTCTGGCTGGCCTATGCCCTGTTTCAAGGGGTGTGTCTGCTGTGAGACTTCAGTGAAAATGCCCACTGTTGTGATTGGCTGACATCTTTACATTTGAAATAAGTGTTAGATTATGTTGCGGAAGGGGCATGGTTTAGCAAGGCACTGCATGCATGAGAGAGAGAGAGACTGACTGGGCACTCGTGAACCACAGAGAGCTGGAGGAAGTTTTATTGTACTGAGTTATTGATAGCGCTGTGCTGTTAGCGCAAGCTTATTTGTATCTGAGAGTTTCGAATAAACAGTCCCAGTCACGTCGACTCTGTCTTCTTCCACCTTATTCTACGAACTTTGTAACACATGTAATGTACCATTACAACCGTCGAGTTGAACGAATCGTCAAAGTGTGGATTATAGCATTATTTTATGATCTATTCCTATCACATGAAAAGCTGCAGTGATGAGCATTGAGTAGACAGACAGTCTGTTGATTGCATGAATGCAGTGATCTCGTCATTGCAACGCGTTTTCTCTCATAAAATGCTTTCACCACAACTAACAGCAAACACAACATCGATATGAATACAGTAAGAGCTTTGCTGTGCTGCATAACAGTGTCATTCATTATAATGGCAGTTTGGACAAGTGTGCAGATACACTCGCAACGTGTGGTTGACAGATCCGAACATTATAAGAGTGTTCTTTGATTGCTCTCTGTAGTTTAATCACTTAAAAACCGGATTTGTTTCATGCTACTAACAGAAACGATCGTTTTAGTCACTGGCTTGATTCACTGATGCATTACACTTAGGGCATCAAGACAGCGATCATTAAACGATCTAGAAAGAAAGTATGAGTGAACTTGAATGATTAGCTACACATCAGAAATCATGATCACAGATCAGGCATTAATGAACACTGTTACTCACTGTTTGTCGCAGTGCTGTTGAATCCATATCGTAAAGTCTGTTTGTAAAGCCTGTGCTGACATAAACTGAATCCATTTTCTCTGAATGCTCTGGGCGGGCAAAGCATAGGAAGGGGAGGTAACCTTTCCTGGTATGACGTCATAACAGGAAAATTCCAGATCAGCTTTTCTGAGCTCTCATTTTCTCAAAGGCAGAGCAGGACAGCCAGAACTCGGTTTACACCTATTAACATTTCTAGCCACTTGGGGACCATATACAGGCTAGGGGAACTCATATTAATATTAAAAACCTCATAAAATGAAATTTTCATGCCATGGGACCTTTAAGTGCAAACAATAACCATAATACCATAATCAAAGTAGCCTACGCAACATTCAAAGTGCAAATAGAGACCAACTGAATTTTTCTTCAAGCAAGATACAGAGCTAAGAGATGGTTACAACGAGCTTTTATATTAGGAGATATTCGCATGCTTCAGGGAGCCGCTTTCAAACAGCAGTAACGTATTGAAATTGCGTTTGAATGTGCGCTCCCACTTATTTTTCACTTCGCGATCGTGCGTACTCTGTGAATAGGGAGCTGAACGCGCATTTAAAATATAAGTCTGACGCTTCTGCTTTGCAATGAATCCTCCGCTAGACCGCCACGGTCCAGTCCACTAACATGTAACACACACACTCGTAACATACGCTCAATGCGAGCGCTTCACTAACACACACTCATAACGCGCTCAGTGTCTTTTCGTCACGTGATCAGTGGCAGTGCTGCGCACTAGGTAAACTCGTTTTGGATGAGAGCTGATGGAATTGAAGCGACTGTTATCCACCTGAAGTAAATTGTTTTTATTTCTATAAAAAGTAAAACTACAGTGGAGGCGTAATGTAAACGTAGCGTTGGCATATTATATCCTAACTTCACCCTCACACTCCGTCATGACCAGGTCATGACCATATGACACGAGACAGCTTTTCACCTCAACGAGAAATCTTGTCACAGTTTAGTCTCGCAAGATCTCCCTAATATTGACTGATCAAGGCTCAAACTTAATGTTCAAGCTTCTCCGATAAGCGTTATTGTTTGCTAGGTATTAAGGGCATAAGAACCACACCTTATCACCCACTGACAGATGGTCGGATGGAGAGATTTAATCAAACATTTTTTTACATTTACATTTTTATGCATTTGGCAGACGCTTTTATCCAAAGCGACTTACATTTCATTCAAGGTACACATTTTACATTTTGTCAGTTCTTGCTTTCCCTGGGAATCGAACCCATGACCTTGGCGTTGCTAGCGCCATGCTCTACTGTTTGAGCTACAGGAAACACTAAAACAAATGCTGCTCTATTGGCATAGACCCCATCCTGAATGAGCTGCAGACAGTCCGCCATGTTTATGTCCTCGCCAAAGCATTTAACAGCAGCATTCAAGTAAAAAATTTCGCAATATGCATATCGCAAGGGCAGGCAATATCTGAATGATTTTAATAGGCTACTTCAAAATTGTGAAAATTGTAAGTTTTAGGTCGATGCATATAGCAGAGAATAGACTGGGCACACGACTGTTACTTATGTGACTTGCTTGACGTTAAAAAGAGTGATTAAACGCAATAACTTGTGAAAAGCAACTCATTGCAGTCTTGCACTGTCTGACACACACAAGCCGCCCCTATGAAAGCGTGTGATCTCTTCAGTTCTGTTTTGTGTCTTGTTACACACTCGAATAGTCAAGGTATTTAATTATTGGCATTACATTTTTTGTTTGTTTACATTGATGGTCAAATTATGTTGTCAGATTTGTGACATTCATTTTTGCTAAAACACTGCTGGTCACTTTCAGAAGTAGTAGCGAAGCTTTCTTTTCCCAAAAAGAATGTGAAACTCATAAATGGTATCATTCTCAGTTTTTAAATAATTGTTTTAATATCATTTAAATCGATTTTACACACAAAGCAATATCGTATCGCATATCGAATATTGCATTATTTAACAAGGTTATTAAAGATTTTTCTTCAATATCGCACAGCCCTAGTTAAAGCTATTTAAGGTAATCAAGAGAAGTGAGTTTCTGTTTTTATTTTCTTCAGATGCCCCAACACCTGTGAATAAACAGTGCCAACTCCTGCGAGGACTTCAGATGAAGCAAACTGTTAATCAACATGCATTTATCTATATATCCTACTCACTTGTCATTCATTACTTCAATAAGCTCATTATTTCAACCTTAAATTAATACATCATTAGCTAACTATGTGATTTGTATATGTACATTTCTGAAATACATAACTTAGACAGTCACCTCTGATAACAGATCACACTAAATTGTGATGTAGGCGCATTTTGTTGTATTATGAAAAGCGTTATACAAATAAATTTGTATTGTGGATTTAATTGAATCTAATACACACATGCAATTTCTTTATTTGCTGTTTATGTTCACAGACATAACCGACTGTGTTAATGTGAACTTTGTTTGACATAACCTTGTGTGTATTTGACAGTTTAAGCACAATAAGATGTGAAAGAGAACTTTGTTTAATACTCATGCTGGGCGCCGTCTGACATCCAGCTCTCTGTGTGTGTTCTTCAGATGTGTGCGCTCAGAAAACCATATATCAGAAAGTTTAGACTTCTATGGCTTTAAAACACATGCAGATAATAAACTTTCATGATGATGAAGAACTGCAATGTCACGTGAACGGGATAGTGATAATAATCAAAATCAAACAGATGTTTTAGTTTTTAGCAGAGTATGCGAGGCATGAGCCGAACAGGCTCCGCCCTCTTCGGGAAAGTGGGGTGGGGAGCAGCAGCTCATTTGCATTTAATATACATGCATGTAAACAGAATGTTTTTCCTTCCACTCAAAAATGGGCATTTACAACAATGTATATAAAATGATCTGTGTATTTTGAGCTAAAACTTCACACACACATTCTGGGGACAGCAGATATATATATTACATCTTGTAATAAGGGGCATAATAGGTTCCCTTTATCACAAATATTCTTACATTAATATGAATATACATGAACATTCTAGTTTTGTTGCTTCACATCACTTTCACGTCACATGCAGTAAGCACAAAGTGTCCATTTTAGAAACCTACTGAGGCCAAAGAGCTCAGAGAAGCACTGCAAAAGAAACATGAGACACCTGCTACTCTATTCTGCTTCCTGTTTGAAGGAATATAAGAACCCATCTATCCTGCTGAGCTCAAGCTGTATTTAAGACAAGCATGAAAATACCCATGCGTGCACACGTGTGCACACACCACGTAAGCAGTTTCGTCCTCCGGATGAGCTAGAATCAGCCAAATGTGCTTCACAGTTCATTCCATTACTTCACCGCACATGCAGCTCTTCTGGTCAACGAAATGCAGAAAACAACAGCAGCACGCGTGTGTGGTCATGTCAGGCATCTATTTTCCCCTCTAATTGCACAGGATTAGAACAAGTTTGCCTAATTTAAGCAACAAGGAATAGCTGTTTAATCATTTGCCTAATTGCTGCCAACTTGCTTTAAGAATCTCTCCATGGGCTGCATGCGCTCTGTGGGTGAGAATGTGTGTGTTTGAGAAGGGCGGTGAAAAGATATATATGTGCATTTTTCACCCTCTTCCAGGAGCACATGCATTAATTTGTGCCTATAGGTGTTTGTTAAACCTGTTTCCCCTGATCATGCAGCTTTCTTCTCCTTCTCTTCTAGCAGCTGTAATCTAAGGCTCTTACAGTAATTTAGACAGTAGACAAATCTGTTCTGCTTTCTTAGCATAAACAGTGTCAATAGTGCCATGTGGTGCTTGGTAGTAACGGATGGACCTGCATCTGAAGTCACCAGCGGAGCCGTGTACGATAGCAGGCAAAACCCTCCTAGGGACCAATTGAAATAAGTTGCTATTTGCTGCACTTTGCCTTGTTTGCTAATTTTACAGGTGCTCGTGAGAAATGACTCTCAAACACGAAACATTCACCATTCTCGAGTTCCTAAGTTATTTAGAACTTACATTGTGATTTACACTTCTTATTTCTGGCTTTATAAGAACATTAAAGTGCACTAAAGCTGCAGTTAGGTACTTAAATGTTAGACATGTTCCAACACTTACCTTGATTTATGACCAACAAGTTTTTACATGGAATTAATTGGTGAGATGCAGAGGGAGAATCAAGTAGGTTAGGAGTGTGAAGATGAGTGAACAATGGCAGAATATGTGGCCACTTAAGTCAAAATATCAGATGGAAATATCAGTGGAAAAAAAGATTGCATAAACACGCCATCCAGGCAAAACATTTCACACACAAAAAATGTTTGTAAGGGTTTATGTACTATTCAAATTGGGTGGGGGGGGAGGGATGGGGGTTGTCATTGTTTACAAATTTGTCAGTAATTTGAAAAACTTTTTTTTATTTAATTAATCATGTCACAGTAGACATTTATGTTACAAAGGATGTATATTTAAATTAAATGCTGTTCTTTTGAAAAAAAAAAAAAGAAATGTATCAAGTTTTCCACAAAAATATTATGTAGCACGACTATTTTCAACATTGATAATAAGAAGAAAATCACCATAATTAGAATGATTTATGAAGGATCATGGGACACTGAAGACTGGAGTAATGACTCTAAAAATGCACCTTTGCCATCAAATAAATAAATAAATTAAAAAAAAAAAAAAAATATATATATATATATATATATATATTACATGAATATTTCACAATATAAGTGTTTTACTGTATTTTCTTTATCAAATAAATGCAGCCATGAGCATAAGAGACTTCTTTTCAAAATTCTGACCTGAAAAATTGATCCAGTGATAATTTCCTTCTCAAAAGCACTTGTTATAGCAACCCAAGTCCTCATAAACAACCTAGAACCTTTTTCCCAGGTGGACTGAAAACCCTGTGTTCCCATGCACTAAAATTAGAGTTTGCCAGATCAAGAAAGTCCTTGCCAGTTTTGTAAGCAATATACATCAGACAATCCGTGTGTCATTGGATGTTGAGACAATTAACATCCACTATAAACCTGTTGGTTAAAAGTAATTTCAGATATAGCTCAGAAAATTCAAGCTAGTTTTAAGAAAATGGAACATGTCTGTTAATGCTACTTAAGTTGAAATTTTGTGATGTAAAGAAATTCAATTTATACATGTGTGACTTCAATGTCCAAATACGTTTTGGGGTCAGTGTATCCTTGAATACTTTGGTCTATAATGGTCTTGGTCAGCAAATCTATTTCTAAATCTAATGTTTTCTACTCCTCTTCCTTCTCAAACGAAGTCCCTCTTTTTGTATGTTTGTTTGTCAGCGTGTCTCCGCTGACATGCTTTCATGCTTTAGCTTTCATGCGATTTTATCACACAGCACCAGAAAAAAGTTCCTGTTGCTCAAATCTCTCTGACACACACACACACACACACACACACACACACACACACACACACACACACACACACACACACACACACACACACACACACACACACACACACACACACACACACACACACACACAGAGAGAGAGAGAGAGATTGATGTGAATATTCAGAGCTGTCTGTGTCTCTCTCATGCTGTATGTGATTCAGGATGATAAGTAGAAAACCAGAGTCGTCACCATATTAACATAAAGGTCACGAATGGAATCATTTTTCGTCTTCCTGCCCATCCTTTCTTCTCTCTGTCTGTCTCTTTTGAAACATAAATCAAATCTCTCCTCTTTCCAAAACTGAAGCATTCTTGCACAGTGACACCATTACGATGGAGAGAACATGAAGCTCCTCTACACAATCCATTGGTGAAACACAGACAAACTTCAGGTCAGTGATTCCCGACCACTGGAAAATTTGTTTTAAAACAAATATTATTTTAAAATAGATGTCACAAGATAATTCAAAAAGTCAACCATTGTATTCATTTTAAATGTACACTATGCAATGTTTGGCCCTCCAGTGGTTAAAAAACGTGCATTGTTTTAGTTGTCATAATTTAGAAATAAAAGGCGTTTTCTCTATACTGATTTTAGCCCTCTGGCTTGAATGCTCTGTTTCAAAGCGCTGCCAGAGAGAGATGTGGACTAGAGCGAGACAGAGAACTGGATAAAGATAGCAGAGAAAGTTTTATTGTACTGAGTTGTTGTGAGCGCAAGTTTATTTTGTTTGTATCTGAGAGTTCTGAATAAACACGAGTCCCAGTCCCGCCGACCCTGTCTTCCTCTGTATTCTACGAACTTTGTAACATGTGGAACCCCTCTCGAATACTTTTACTACGTTTTTTTACAATCACAGCCTTCGAGATGAACGAATCGTCAAAGTGTTCATTATAGCATTATTTTTAGATCTTTTCCCATCACATGAAAAGCTGCAGTGATGAGCATTGAGTTCACATGCAGTCTGTTGATCGCGTGAATGCAGTGATCTTAGCATTTTGTGAGAGAAAACTTGTTGCAATGACTTCACAACTAACAGCAAACACGACATCGTCATGAATACAGTAAGAGCTTTGTTGTGTAGCATAACAGCATTATTCATTATAACGGCAGTTTGGGAAAGTGTGCAGATACACTCGCGAAGTGTGATTGACAGATCCGAACATTATAAAGACAGTGTTCTCTAATCAAAACTGAAATAACAGATTTGTTTCATGCTACTAACAGAAACGATGTGAAGTTTATCTTTTTAGTCACTGGCTTGACAGTATTAAATGATTTAGAAAGAAAGTGTGTGAACTTGAATGATTAGCTACACATCAGTAATCACTGATCACAGATCAGGCATTAATGAACACTGTTACTCACTGTTTGTGGCGGTGCTGTCGAATCCATATGGTAAAAGTCTGTTTGTAAAGCCTGTGCTGACATTGCGACTGATAAACTGAATCCATTCTCTCCAAATTCTCTGGGCGGGCAAAGCAGAGGAAGGGGAGGTAACCGTTCCTTGTATGACAGCATATAGGGAAGATTCCAGATCGGCTCGTCTGAGCTCTCATTTTCTCAAAGGCAGAGCAGGACACCCAGAACTCGGTTTACACCTATCAAAATTTCTAGCCAATTGGGGACCATATACAGGCTAGGGGAACTCATATTAATGTTAAAAAACCTCATAAAATGATAATTTCATGCCATGGGACCTTTAAAATGTATAACCAGTTTAGATAAAAAGGATCTCAAGCTGACAATCTGAAGATGTTACTGTAGATTTACCCATTAATAGACACTTCCTTGAAAATAAATTCCAGCACAGCGCAGCAACAACCATAATAAAATGACCCTTCACAATAGATAATCCTTTACAATGAAATATGTTAGAGAGCTACATGTGGTAAGTTATCTGTTCAATAAAATACCTTACTCACCTGTTGAGTAAAAAACATGGCATCACTGCGACACTTTTTACAATATTTCAAATTCCTCAGTTCTCACCATCTCCGAAAATCCAAGCGAATGTTGATTCACATTTTATTATGAGCCCTGTCGCATTCTCTTAATGCCAGCAGACATTTTAAACGTATGATTCCTGGAGGTTAAAGCATACTGTACATGTGTCAAAGTAGCTGGAGCAACTTTTCTCTTTTTATGGATATGATGAGACATGCACAGGCAAGTCGGGCCCAGTTCTTAACACCTATAGAAGGGTGGGCTGACAGATATACTGGGTGGGGGGGGGTAAAAGACTGGATAGATAGATAAGCTACTATATTTATTATAGTGAACATTTTATAACAAGACTGTCCGAGACATGACAGTTTTGATGTTATTTTTACATTATAATAAAATGCTACAATTTTACAATCCAGTGACAATTTGGAAAGTGAACACGAGGGAGCTTATTGTTTAGTAATGAACGCAACTTTAAACTTTAATGAACACAGAAGGGTCTGGTTCACACAGAACATGATTTTCCATAGTTTTTCAAAGTAAACGCACTAGACGGATGTGTTTGACTGTTGTCTCATCCTTGACTAACTAACCCTAACCCGTTCTAAGAGCAGTTTTTTTTTCTAAAAGAGCTTGCACAGAAGCGGAGAGCGTCTTTTTGAGGATGCCTTTCCGTCTGTGTTTCTGGGTGCAGTCAATACTGATCTGGATGCTCTCATCCTCAGATGGCCACAATCTCTGCCTTATGTGTTTGGGTCGTACCCACACTGAGACAGCGTTCGTGGATGGCTCATGCCCTCATTGTGAGAACATGACCATGGCTATTGTAGAATTGCAGTCGTGACTCTTTTCTGGTCAGAGAGTCAGTTACTTCAGTTGCTCCCCTGCTATGCACAAGGCAGCGGCGGCAAGCACTGAGGGCGTTATGGGGACAAAAATGGGATAGTTTATGCTGGGTCAATCCCTAACCAGCCTCCCATTCCTCGTCATGCTAGTTGCGCACGGTCGAGTTCCTGGATTAGTTAGTTATCTTATGGTAAACCTAATTTCTCTGCAGCACTGGAGGGCGGACTTATGCCTTCCGACGCTGAGGATTCGGCTGGACTCCAACCCCTGGGTGTGGCAGCTCAGTCTGAGTTTGACCCAGAGTTGGCAGCCATGCTGGGCCGCTGTGAACATTAGGCTGGAATGAAATCCTCCACCCTGTCCTGAGTGTTCATGGCTGGGTGACTAGTATCTGGGTTTGGAGTGTGACTCACTGTCGCATCCTAGACTCCCTTCCAGGGCATGTAAGAACAAAAAATGTACAGGTTGTACAGTGCAGCTGGAAAGATTACCTCCACCTGGCATGTCATGGACATCTTACAGGTCCATCAGGCCAAGGCACTAAAATATCTGCACAAGTTCTGAGCCCACAGATCGGTCGCAGCGTCAAGCCCCCCACAGAAAAGACAAAGAACAGGACCTATTGGTTGCACCGTATTGGCCCACGCAGACTTAGGTCCTGGAGCTCTTGCTCCTTGCGACAGCCCCTTCCTGGCGAATGCCCCTGAGGAAGGGCCTTCTGGGGTGACAGGTGACGGATGGGTTGTGGGGGGGCCAGTAGAACCAGGGGCCGGGGCCCTTAGGGAAGATCCTTATAGGCCCTCCAGTCCTCTGGGCCCCCTGTACACAGTATTTTAAGTTAAAAACTAGGCTTAACTACATCTTTGCATTTTTAACTAAATATTTTGTAGAACAGGGGTATCCAACCCTGCTCCTGGAGGGCTATAATCGTGCAGAGTTTAGCTCCAACCCTGATCATGTAACGGAGGCTACAATAGTAACTGAGACATTTTCCTTAACAAAATAATTGTCTTTATCTGGTCATTGTACTAAAGAAATTATTAATATTATATATTATCTGTAAAATTTAATATTTTGTAAAGTATTTTTTCTACCCAATACAGAGTAATGTTAGATTACAAACCTTTAAAACGTTTATTTATTTTGCTTTTATTTCTTACTGTTAGGACTGTAAACAGAAAAAAAACCTCTGTGATTAATCCGACCATGATTTTTGACCAGTCTTTATATAGCAGAATGAAACCATAATAAATGATGATATTAATTATTGTTTGTTAACTTTGACAGCCAAAGGAAAAAGAGAGGTGGAAAATAAAATAAAATAAAAGCATCCTCCTGCAAATCCCAGTTTGAAAACCTTTGCTCAGGTAACACTGGTAGGAAACTTGGTTTCTAAATCAGTTTATGAATCTCTCCATGTATTTTGAGTAATTAGTCCAGTTGTTTGTTTCCTTTCTGAATATCTCTTTATCCTATTATAGTCCCTCTCTCTTGCTCCCATACACTCACACTCCCTCTTCTCCCCCTGCACCCCTCCCTTGTCACCAGCAGTTCAATTAACTGCTCAGGCATTAGCTCACAGACACTTTGGCTGGCTGTTAATTTAAATCAGCCGTCACATTATACTTGCCTCATATTCATCACCTTCTCATAACCTTGTCATTCCTCTGACAAACTTCCTACCCCTACATCTCTGCCTCTCTATTTTAGTCAGTATCACGGCCACTAAGACTCCCAGCCAGTAGTTAACACTGTGGCAGCATTAAAGAGCTCATGAGGAATGTTTGGAAGCGAAAAACGTCTTTCACGTTTCTGTAATTTGGGGAGACATTTATGCAGGCAATGGATATGCGAGACAGAATATTCTCGACAGCAGTCGTCAGTCAGAAGAGGCGCAGAGGGCTGACCTTCCCTAAACATGCATTCAAAATGACCATAACAACTAAAGTGATCAAATTAACTGTTGTTTTAATCAATATAGTAACTAATGTGCAATATTTAGATGCATATAAATTAGTGGTGGGCCGTTATCTGCGTTAACGTGCTGCGTTAACGTGAGACTCTTATCGGGCGATAAAAAATATTCTCGTTAATCTAGTCTCAAAGTTGGGTTGGGAGCTGGGTCTACTACGCAAGCTATGATGACTTTCACCTTGATATTTTAGCGCAGATGTATACCTAGCCGAATTGCACTGTAGGGGGCGAGAGAACGAGTCTTCGAACCTGTGTGTTTGCCTACTAGTGTTGTCAAAAATATCGATATTTCGCTATGTATCGATACTGAAATATCTGAAACGATACGATACTCATTTTCTACAGTATCGATATCAGCTGCGCTCTCCTCTTCTCTCCGACCGACAGCGAGTGACACACACCCGCCTCCTCTCATTCAGTCTGGTTAACCCTCTGAACATGGCAAACGGGTGTTCTGCTGGATTTTTCCTCATGACTGTGTGTTAGTATTGGTGTGACTGGTCTGAACTTTGCACGGGGTTGCACATAACGTTAATTCTACTAATTCCCGCAGATTTTGCGCTTGCATATGAAGTGCACAAACACATACCGTAATAAAGCCGCCTCTGACATACAAGTGCAAAAATTAGCTCCTTTTTCCAGTTTATTAATGGTCAATTACACTCAAAAATGTCTCAATGCCATCTTGGTGAGTTTTAACATAAACACAGTCGTAACCAGCTCACAGGAACAATGTTTAGGATCCATGCATGCGTCAGGTCTTAAAGGGACAGAAGTTATTTATTATTTAAACTACAAAAAGACAAACGATCACTTACGAGCACACATATTCTGAATGCCTTCGGCAGAAATCAAATGAGCCATTTTAATCTAGATTAATCTAGATTAAGAAAGACTGAACGCTTCTACAGAGAAGAATGCTTTAATTTTTAATGTTAAAAAAATGTGTGTGTGTGTAATAATACGCAAAGTGTATGCATGTTGTGGACCCGCCTATAGGCACATATTACTAACACACTCTTTAAAGAGCAAAAAATATTGCGCCATTGACTTTAGACCAGGTCTCAGTTGCCTCAAAATAGCAAAAAAACATGACTGAACACACCTTGTTTTCAGACCAGCACGCCCATGGGTGAACAAATGGGCGCAAATGCATTTGCTATTTAAAAAACATGGTTTCTTACTGTTAGGACTGTAAGCAGAAAAAAATGTGATTAATCCGACCATGATTTTTGACCATTCTTTATATAGCAGAATGAAACCATAATAAAATTATGAAATTTATTTTTTTTGTTAGTTAACTTTGACAGCCAAAGGAAAAAGAGAGGAACATAATTGTAATTGAAAGGAAAGAGAGTGCTAGAGAAACATATGCGGGAAGGCTTGAAAACGGACATCGAGGTTGCATTGATTCTGCTCCATATGCGAGTAAAATTGGTTTTGCGGATTCACAGAAGCAAGAAATGCTGTTGTTGTAATGTCAGCCATAGTTACGGGACAGTTTTGAGTGTCATTGTTTGTCTGGAGCTGCTGTGCTTCTGGCGACTAACAACCAACTCTTGCTTGTATTTACTCTTGTGTACTATATGTTCATTTTTTGTTGTGCTTCCTTTTTTGTTCATCATGATTTCTTTATTTTTCATGAAGAATTATTTTGCTTCACTTCTGCTATGATAAATAGACATTCACTCTAGCATTGTGTGTGTAACGGAGGCTAGTGACACTAGAGAATGCAATGTTTAGCGTCTGAGCGAGGCGGTTAGGTGAGGGATGTAAAGTGTTTGTGAATTTTGGAGGCGGAGCCATGAAGACAGGGGGTGGGTTTGTTTGGGTTGATTTCAAAAATATACAACAATTCTGGGAGATTGCATACTGCACCTTTAAGTCTGTACATATTTGTGCATGCACACACCTTTGTTTTTGCATGATCCTGCAAGTAATAAATGTATAGCATATATATAAAATGGAAAATGTGATTTATTTCCTGAAAGAGAATAAGCATCACATAAGAAATGTTTATATGCATGTACGCAGGCTCATGTATATGTGTGCATGCACATTTGCAGGGGACATAGACAGAAGGTCATGAAGAGTTCAAAATACAGGGCAGTATGAGTATGAGAGGGGCATGGGCATGTTTCTTTTTCTCTACAGAGTACAGAAGGAAAGGATGTGTAATCACACACACAAACACACACACATCCAGGGACATATTCACTCAAGTCTCGATACCAGCCTGGCTGAACCAATCTCATCCATCAGCTGCTCAAGCCTAAAACTCCAGAGGATTACCGGATACACTACAGTATGTAGTGTGAATGTGCATTTGTGTGCGTGTTTGTATTTATTACAGAGAGCAAGTAAAAGACAAAGGAGGATGAGTTAGGTGGAAGATCCAAGTGTAAGCAATAAAGGGACTCGACTCCAAATAAATGATTTATCTGAGAAGCTAAGCAACCTTTTAACTGCAACTCAGAATACTACGCTAGCTCTTTTTCCTCCCCAGGCCATTTTCCATGAAACAAAGTACAATCTTGTGTCCCTGCACTGGCTTCAAAGTAGGTGATTCATAAAATCTGCTAACTTCCACAAAGAGTGCCCCTCAACAAATTAACACTGATTTCCCAGAGTCCCGAATTATTCAATCCCCCACGACACAGCCCGTTCAACCTCTGAACACCCTTCAGATACCCTTACATATCCCCCGGAAGGCCTTACAAATGCTCCTTGACCTTTTCACTAACATTTAACACTGCTGACACCATCTATACCTGTACATGCCCTCTCCGTTCCTTCACCGGCCCCCATCATTCTTAACCCGGTGGCCCTTGCAGCTTTCCTTAGCCCCCAACACCCCTCCCCCTCTGCTGTTGTTGCCTTCACAGTTTGGATTCAGGCCCAGCAGTGACAAGGTGACTGCCTCCTTATGTTTGCACTAATTAAAAGAGAAGCACTCATTTGTCCCTGACTATATGAGGCTGGTCTAGTTGGAGAGCCCAGCTGTATGAGAGACGGGAGAACTGTACGCCTGTCCTTCCAGAAGTCCTATAAACAGATTCTCTCTCTCTCTATCTCTCTCCTTGTCACACCAATGTTCCTGTGATAGCTTTATTATAGCAATTACATAGATGGGCCTGCAAGAAAGCATATACAGATGGAGCGAGATGCTCTCAAACATAAAAATGTGCATAAAAACTTAAATAGAAAGCATAAAACAAGCTTCATCTTGGTGGAGAACACAAGTTAGTTTTGAATCACTTCCACTGAAGTTTTGGGCAGTTTTAAATAATATCATTGATACCAGGGTGAGATTTGTTTAAAAATATTTGAACAAGAATTTTGACAATGTAGAAATACAGTGTAATTCGTATGAAATTAACAGTAAAAACAATTGTATATTAAATATTTACTTGACAATTAACTATCCATGTATTGGTAACACTTTACAGGTTTCATTTGTTAGCATAATGTATTAACTAACAATGAGCAATACATCTTTTACTGTTTGTTAATCTTTTTTTTAAATAATGTATTGTTGAAATTAACTACAATTAATAAATGCTGCAAAAGTGCAGTTAATTATTAATTCATGTTAACTAATGAAACCTTTTTGTAAAGTGTTACAATGTATTTATACAATTTACAAGCATTAAGACAAGCCATCAAACATACTAAACATACTTCAGCCATCTATCCAGACAAATTTGTATCAACTTAATTTCATAAAGTCATGCATGTTTTACTTGCAACACTGTAACATAACATAACATTAAAATGTTTTAAAAATCTCGCATTTCAAGTGAAACAGGATATTTAGAGACAAAAAAATAGGGGCAGATCTTAAGTTCTTCAGCCCCTAACCCCCCTCCCCCTCTGCTGTTGTTGGCATCACAGTTGGGATTCAGGCCCAGCAGTGACTTGACAAGAATTGACTGGAATCAAGAATTGTATCCATCGAGAATTGATTGGATAGCGAGTTGGTGTTAAATACTTTATCAGACAGTTGTAGGGGCATCAGTTCAAAAACATTTTATGAAATATTATAAATACACCCCTCCCTTTTAAATAATGTGGACATCTGAATTGTGCACAATAAGACCAGAGACATGCACCAGTAAATGTCAGTTTAAAATCAGTTTTGATTTTATGTTAAATTTAAAGCTTTACAGTATAGCCCAGACATATTCCCATACATCTGCAAACCTGCTGCATATAATACTGCATTCCATGATATTATTGCTGGAATACATTTAGTAAGAGAAATTATTAGGTTAAATTATTCTTTATGGTAAACAGACTTTCTAAGTAGGCTACATTCAATTTCCATTGTAAAGTATTTGGGCAGCAGGTCAATGTGTGAAAGTGCTTATGCTTAAATAAGACGGTCACAGCAGAAACATCACACATGATAAATTAATGAATGCAGTAAAATAACACATCTTCATTATCACCTCTCGTCTCTGTGGTCCTTTCAGCCAAGTTAGAAAGTACTGCGGCGGCTGAAGCACAGAACAGTCACTTTAATTAATATAAAATAAGGTATTTAGTGTAACACACATATATAACCTTTAAGTGGTAGTGAGTGCTGTGTTTGTTTCTTATGTCATCATACTGTACATGCTATGGTTAATTGTCTGGGTTTTTCAAGATAAATATACAAAAAAATAAAGAATTATAAAATAAAAAAAAAGAACATCTTGTGCAACAGAAGGGAATATTCACCTATTTCCACTGACAATGCCTGCACAGTTCTTGCTCCCATGGTAACCATGTTGTCTTTCTAAATTACAAGCCAGTGATCAAGTTAAAACTCAATGACTTACGTGTTTAATGAGGCAGCATCTAAAATGGTGATGCAATATTTTAGATTTTCACCAGCATTTGGATGTGAGGATGACTGTAATTCGCTTCACTAGCTCTTGCTCTCTACTGAGGACGGGACTCAGTGGAAAGAAGTGCTGTAAATATAATGGAATTATCTGAGCTCTGGCCTTTGGCATTCGTGGAGGTATATTTGTGCTCTCCCAAGGTGTATTTGTCAAATTTCCCTTACATTTTTATAGTAGGTGGGTCTTTTCCCCAGTTGTTCGATTTGATTAATATTAAACTAGATTTCATAACTCTTAAATTTATTTTTCTTTTAATGGGACATTATATTACAGGGGGGGAAATAATTCATTCACATGTGTAATTTTATCAACCCAATGAAGTATACCCTTTCGCAGATCATTTCATTAAAACCTAAAGCTACCCAATTGTATGTTGCTCAGATTTTTCTCTTTATTTTTGTAAACATAAAAATGGGCATTTTTTTCATGGGCAAAATGGGCAGACAAATACAATGTCCCAAATCTTTTTCTTGTAATTAGAAAAGATTTATCTGAAAATAAAATAATGTTATATAATGTCCCAAATAAGCCGTAATTTGAACCAGGGTCCTCTCTTGCTTGCCAATCATAAACTGCATGTGACAAAAAGGATTGTGTCTTGTCTGTTCACGCCTAGGGATCCAAATGAGTCAGGACTGTCACTGTTGCCCCTTCAGAAAGCACCCCTGAAAACACTTTCACACAAGTTGAATGAATCTGGCAGCCAGCCATATTAGTTTGAAAAGACTATGTTCCCCATGAGTATGACTGAGCAAAATATCCCAGTCAAAGAGCGATCTCTGAAAAGTGCACTTCAACAACTCAGAGAAAGCACACGACAAAGAGAGTGACGAGGGGAGAAAATGAGGAAAGAGCGAGTCAAACAGGGTCTTTAGAGGGCATGGGGACATAAAAGACAACATAAAAGGGGAACGGAGAAAGAGATTGCGATTGCGATAAAAAAAAAAGATGATGGCTGAATGTGTAAATGAAAAGTACAGATAAAAAGAAGCACAGGCCACAGAGAGACTATAAGGAGAAGGCATGGGATGGGACAATACCAGCAGAGCCTGTCTTTTGTACAATCGTAGAATCTGACCACAGTGACTGCACAGAAACGACAAACAAAAGAAGAGACGCAGCTCTGAACCTGTGAAGAAACCGTGAAAAGACTCAATCAAAACTTTCAGAGTATAAAAACCCACATTTATAAGTGCAAAACCTGTTGTTTTTATCGTATTTATCAGTTATTCTTCAAGACAGAAAATAACATGGCACACCTGCATGCAGGGATACACTTTATATGCATGTATTGCATAATCATGCCACTACATATATCCTCCATTCAAAATGGCAGAACAGAGCATCAATAAATCAATGGAGGGATAAGATTAAAAAAATATATATATATATAATTGACTTCAATGTTAAATGAAACACAAACACAGTGCTTGCATCCCCTCATTCATTCACCTGAGCACCCACAGGGACAAAACTGTAAAGGAGAATCACTTAAAGACAGGAGCTGACAGGAGGCAGAGAGAAATGTCACTTCCTGGAAAAGTGGGAGAGATGAGCCATGCAGTAGAAGTGTGTGTGTGTGTGTGTGTGTGTGTGTGTGTGTATGTTTTTGCAGACTGTGAGCTCATTAGGTGTCTACTCATACCGTACCTCTCGCACCTTTACTTCCTCACACCTTTTAACCCTTCTTCCTGAATCCTGAACTCCATGCTGCTATCCTCTTAAACCCCTCCCCTCACTCTTGCTGTAAGATTCTTTGCATCTTTCTCAATATTTACTTTTTTCAAGACCCTTAGTCTCAAACCTCAGCTTCGGTATATTCCGCCCTGCTCTCTTTCTGAGCCCGTGCTCAAAGAGACAAAAGATCGTCTCTTTCGCACTCTCCATCTGTCACTCCTCATTGGTCCCTCTATCTCTCAAACTGTTTGACTCCATCACAATCTCCATATAGTCCATCTCGGCTCACTTTACCGCATTCGCACACACCCTCACGTAAACGAGTGTTTATTAGCATGTCCCTGGGTTTGTGAGCCACTCTCGTATCATGTCAGACAGCTGGAGCCGATTAGCCTGATGTCACAGCGTGTCATATGAACCACGGTAGTTGCTGCCGCCACCACAGAAACACCACCTTCTGCCAGCCAGCTGTGCCCACAGAGGGAGCATCCTTGCTGGGAATACTCAATTACTGAGATCAATCTACAGCCATGTTTCAGTCTTCATTTATTGATAATCATGTGCGTTTTTGAGTCCAGTTGGCCATTTCTGTGTTCTGCCACAGAAAAAAAGTCATACTTGTTTGGAACAACATGAGAATGAGTAAATGATTACACAATTTTCGTTTTTGGGTGAACTATCCATTTAAGTTATTCAAAACGCATGTTCTAATGGTGAAGAATAAAACAAAACCAGCATTCTCTTTCATTCGTACACTAATGATCACTTGAAATCTGCATCACCGAGTCCTTTTTCTTCTACGTTCACATATAAAATGATAAAAATCTTCCCAGATATTTGACAGTTTGGAAACGATCAATTATAATGGTTCTCTAGGCAGTGGCAGAAGCATTGCATCTGATTAGAGAGTTTGTGTGCGAGTGTAAACAGATGAGGGGGCCAGAGCAGGCAGCCGCTCTTGATGCTCATCAGACAGGTTGTTGGTTCAGTTGCCCCTCAGCCTCATGCAAACAAATCCAGATGGACAACTTTGCCAAGAGAGAGAAACAGGAGAAATGAGAAAGAAAGAACAACAACAGGCACAGAATTAAAGAAGAAAGTGAAGGAACTAATATCCTCAATAAAATAGATTATTTTAGCAGGAAGAACATGCACGGTTTGAATGCTGACACTCCAGATCTTGAAAATCAATATAAATAAATTAGAGATATTCTAAAAAGGAATTCTGCTGTGTTTGCATGGTTTTATGTCTTATTCTTTGCTTGCACTGCGCATCTGCTCTGTATTGCACATAATGTTTATTTATTCACAGTGTTTTCTATATTGCATTGAAATTATATTGTCTTTACACTATTGTTCAAAAATGTTGCGTCGATAACGTTTTTAAAAACGTTTTTGAAAGAGGTTTCAATACACTCAAAATACAGTAAAAACAGTGATATTGTAAAATATTATTACAAGTCAAACAAACTGTTTTCTATTTAAATATTTTAAAATATAACGTATTCTTGCGACGACAAAGCAGAATTTTCAGCATCATTACTCCAGTCTTCAGTCACATGATCCTTAAAAAAAAATCATTCTAATATGATGATTTGCTGCTTAAGAATCATTTCTTGTCATCAAATGTTGAAAATAGTTGTGCTGCTTCATATTTTTGTAGAAACTGTGATACATTTTTTTCCAGGATTCTTTGATAAGGACTCTTTCAAAAGAACATTATTAGATGTCTTTACTATCACTTTAATGCATCATCAATTTAATCCAGACTTCTGAGCCAATAATCAACCATTTAGTAATGCGATGGCATCCATCCAAAAACACAACAAACCCCATAATAATGCCTTTACAACAACACCATAACAACCACCTAGGAAAGCCCTAGCAACCACTGGGAACATTGTAGCAACCAAATGCCAAAGCATCCTAGCTATATCTCAGGGCCAGAATAACATACATTTCCTACATGAGCAATTCTTTAGCTAGTTTATTCTTTCCTACTCTAAAACTAATCCCTATACATCACAATGTTAGATGTAAATAACACAATGTAGTAAAAATATTACTATTATATACACTCACCTAAAGGATTATTAGGAACACATTTACATTTAGTCATTTAGCAGACGCTTTTATCCAAAGCGACTTACAAGTGAGAGCAATAGAAGCAACTAGAACAGTCAAAGGCTACAGTATGCAAGTGCTGTAACAAGTCTCAGTTAATATAACACAGAACACACAGTTCAATTTCTGAACACACAGTTGAATGAACACCTGTTCAATTTCTCATTAATGCAATTATCTAATCAACCAATCACACGGCAGTTGCTTCAATGCATTTAGGGGTGTGGTCCTGGTAAAGACAATCTCCTGAACTCCAAACTGAATGTCAGAATGGGAAAGAAAGGTGATTTAAGCAATTTTGAGCGTGGCATGGTTGTTGGTGCCAGAGGGGCCTGTCTGAGTATTTCACAATCTGTTACTGGGATTTTCACGCACAACCATTTCTAGGGTTTAAAAAGAATGGTGTGAAAAGGGTAAAACATCCAGTATGCGGCAGTCCTGTGGGCGAAAATGCCTTGTTGATGCTAGAGGTCAGAGGAGAATGGGCCGACTGATTCAAGCTGATAGAAGAGCAACTTTGACTGAAATAACCACTCGTTACAACGAAGTATGCAGCAAAGCATTTGTGAAGCCACAACACGCACAATCTTGAGGCGGATGGGCTTCAACAGCAGAAGACCCCACCGGTACCACTCATCTCCACTACAAATAGGAAAAATAGGCTACAATTTGCACAAGCTCATCAAAATTGTACAGTTGAAGACTGGAAAAATGTTGCCTGGTCTGATGAGTCTCGATTTCTGTTGAGACATTCAGATGGTAGAGTCAGAATTTGGCGTAAACAGAATGAGAAGATGGATCCATCATGCCTTGTTACCACTGTGCAGGCTGGTGGTTGGTGGTGTAATGGTGTGGGGGATGTTTTCTTGGCACACTTTAGGCCCCTTAGTGCAAATTGGGCATCGTTTAAATGCCACGGCCTACCTGAGCATTGTTTCTGACCATGTCTATCCCTTTATGACCACAATGTACCCATCCTCTGATGGCTACTTCCAGCAGGATAATGCACCATGTCACAAAGCTCGAATCATTTCAAATTGGTTTCTTGAACATGACAATGAGCATCTTTGGGATGTGGTGGAACGGGAGCTTCGTCCCCTGGATGTGCATCCCACAAATCTCCTATCCTATCAATATGAGCCAACATTTCTAAAGAATGCTTTCAGCACCTTGTTGAATCAATGGTGTAGAATTAAGGCAGTTCCGAAGGCGAAAGGGGGTCAAACACAGTATTAGTATGGTGTTCCTAATAATCCTTTAGGTGAGTGTATACAGCTCTGGAAAATAATTAAGAGACCACTTAACATTGATTTCTCAATGTTATATATATACACACACGTTATATATGTTATATATATATTATTGTTTTACACAAAAGACTGTCGGCTTTGAAAAGGGCGGAGAGGACATGGGAATCAGTCACTCTAACACTGGATTCACACGGGGCGTCTGCGTTAACGCTTGGCTGAAGCTTCGTGCTGATGCGACCTTCATAGTGACAACAGCCAATCACACGTCTGCTCTGGGGTTGCATGAACGCAATTGGCTAGCGTCTGCTCTAGGGTATTTGCATAGGGCGATCTGATTGGATGACGCCTGCGTTGGTGCTTGAAAAGTTGAGAAATCTTGAAAAGTTGAGAAAAGCGAGTGAAGCGACGTGACGGAACCCACAATTCAGTTCGGCAACGCATGACGTCACCCATTCAAAGTAAATAAGAAGCATTAACGCCGACGCCCTGTGTGAATGCAGCGCAAGTGAAACGTTCACATTAACTAACTTCTGTCATGACAACTCTCGGTATGGTAATGGGTATGACAATGTCAATCTGTTTTGTCTAGGTGGAATAGATCTGCTATTCTGCTGCTGTTGGTTTTTGCTGATGCTGCTGCTACTGCCAATACACACACACACACACACACACACACACACACACACACACACACAACATGCTGCTGTGAGAAAATAAGACATGCTTCTGCTGTACAATATAGCATACATGAATTACCCGTAGCAGATCTATACAGGTGGAGCTGGGGAAGGTGGAGGGTTTCTGAAGCACACCGCAAATGCTGCAGCAAATGCTAACCAAATATTTCAAGGTTAAGCATGCAAGCGCATTGGCTACTTATACAGCAGGAACCAATCAGCCTATAGAGAAGCAGATTGAGTTAAGGACCTATCAGCCTGCGCTATCTAGAGTTTCATTACAGAACTTTGTATTTAAAAGCTATGTAATGATGTCATCTTCATCAACTGTGTATTATCACACGTTTAAAAAAAATGGACAAAACTAAACACCCAACAGAGATATAAATCATTTTACACTCAGCGGATCTCTTCACACACTACCTGTTCTTATCATCCTCGCCGGGTCTCTCTCAGTCAGGGTGCACATTAGCGGCAGCCGGAGGAGACCAGCTCACCAGTCGCTGCTTCTGTAATCTGCAAGCATGAGCCGTGTTTACTCCCCTCATCAGCTTTGATGTTTGTAACCCCAATTATCTGAAGTCTGAAAGCCTCACCTGTGCCTAATTGGCAAAACGTGTGTCAGAATATGTAGCCTAGAGCTGACTAATGGCAGTCTGATCACTGTCTGTGTTGACGGTGAAACGCTGAATATCTCTTCCTTTATTTACCTTGCTTTTACATTTTACTTCTCTTCTTGTTTCTACCTTTTTTCCTTTTCAGTGCATCCGTCATTCTATCTCCATCTCAATTCATAAAATCCACTTGTATAAGGTGTTCACTCATACTGTCTCGCTCTCCTCCCTTTCTATTTAGAGTTTTCTGTTGTTTTGTTCACTGTCACTGGCTTTTCCTCCATCATTTTACTCCTCTTCTCATAAACCTCTCTTTAACTGTACTTTATTTCGCCCATTAGGATGAGAGAGGAAAGGCACTGGCACTTGTGTATGAAGAGCCAGTTCCTCCTTAGAGGAACATTAGAACTGACACCTCATTTAAGGTAGTGAATGACTGTATGTTTCAAAGAGCCTGCAATATCTTTTGCCCTCAGGGCTTTTTTTTTTTTCATAAGTTATATCCATCTTAAAAGCGATGAGTGTCTCTTCCATTTGAAATCAATTATGTGCATTTCATTCTTAATAAATGATTTAAATATGCTTAACTCCTTCTTACCATTTAAACAGATTATATTCTCCATTTCCCCTTCTGAATCTTTCTCAGACAGCAGGTCTTTTCAAACATCTTCGTAAAAATCTCTCCGTTAGCTGACTTTGCCTCTGCTTTGAGGCATTATCCCTGGAAGATAAGATGAATTTGGTTGTTTAAGTTCAGATATCACCAAGATGCAGATTTAGGGATAAAAGAAAAGGTTAGTCCAATTAAAGGTTCACACTGTGAAATGCTGTGTTGTTCTTTATAATTAACTTGGTTTGACAAGATTGTCTTTGTTATTTCCCAATTATTGCTGAAAACAAGCTAGTGCAAAACTCGCTGTTCTCATTATGATTTCAATTCCTATACCCTATATTGTCTCCCAAATCTGGGGACAAATAAACAAAGTGCGAACTCCGCCAGCGGCCTCCAGCTCATTTGTAACAGTATCACCAGCCTAATCACGAATCCCGTCTCTACTTCCCCCACACAAATCTGCTAAATGAAAATGTCAACCTTTACAATGCTGTAACTGATGGATCATATAGAGGCTTTGCAGCAAACATGAACATGACCATCAAGGGCCAATCTTATCTAGAGAACAAGTGTTTTAATAAATCACTTCATCTAGCAAAGCAACTCTAAAATCGCAATGGCCACTTAACTATGGGATTGCATCACATTGTAGGGCTCCTGCATCATTGAAACCGCTACAGCCAGGTGCTGCAGACCCATAACTGTATTAAATGATAATAATGTTCCACTTGCATGCTGATGTAGGGAACATTTGCTCCATTACTGTATATGCTTAGAAATGACAAACACATTTGAGGCTGAGATTAGACAGGAATGAGATATCCCAAGGTGTTTACACTGAGGAAAATAATTTGAACACCCTGCTATTTTGCAAGTTCTTCCACTTGGAAATCATGGAGGGGTCTGAAATTGTCATCGTAGGTGCATGTCCACTGTGAGAGACATTATCTAAAAAAAAAAAAAAAAAAACAGAAATCACAATATATGATTTTTAACTATTTATTTGTATGATACAGCTGCAAATAAGTATTTGAACACCTGTCTATCAGCTAGAATTCTGACATTCAAAGACCTGTTAGTCTGCCTTTAAAATGTCCACCTCCACTCCATTTATTATCCTAAAATAGATGCACCTGTTTGAGGTCGTTAGCTGCATAAAGACACCTGTACCCCATACAATCAGGAAGAATCCAACTACTAACATGGCCAAGACCAAAGAGCTGTCCAAAGACACTAGAGACAAAATTGTACACCTCCACAAGACTGGAAAGGGCTACGGGGAAATTGCCAAGCAGCTTGGTGAAAAAAGGTCCACTGTTGGAGCAATCATTAGAAAATGGAAGAAGCTAAACATGACTGTCAATCTCCCTCAGACTGGGGCTCCATGCAAGATCTCACCTCGTGGGGTCTCAATGATCCTAAGAAAGGTGAGAAATAAGCCCAGAACTACACGGGAGGAGCTGGTCAATGACCTGAAAAGAGCTGGGACCACCGTTTCCAAGGTTACTGTTGGTAATACACAAAGACATCATGGTTTGAAATCATGCATGGCACGGAAGGTTCCCCTGCTTCAACCAGCACATGTCAAGGCCCGTCTTAAGTTTGCCAATGACCATTTGGATGATCCAGAGGAATCATGGGAGAAAGTCATGTGGTCAGATGAGATCAAAATATAACTTTTTAGTCATAATTCCACTAAACGTGTTTGGAGGAAGAAGAATGATGAGTACCATCCCAAGAACACCATCCCTAGTGTGAAGCATGGGGGTGGTAGCATCATGCTTTGGGGGTGTTTTTCTGCACATGGGACAGGGCGACTGCACTGTATTAAGGAGAGGATGACCGGGGCCATGTATTGCAAGATTTTGGGGAACAACCTCCTTCCCTCAGATAGAGCATTGAAGATGGGTCGAGGCTAAAGGCTACTGTACCAAATATTAACATTGATTTTCTGAGGTGTTCAAATACTTATTTGCAGCTGTATCATACAAATAAATAGTTAAAAAATCATACATTGTGATTTCTGGATTTTTTTTCTTTTTAGATTATGTCTCTCACAGTGGACATGCACTTACGATGACAATTTCAGACCCCTCCATGATTTCTAAGTGGGAGAACTTGCAAAATAGCAGGGTGTTCAAATACTTATTTTCCTCACTGTATATATTGTTTATGATGATGACTGTGTGACCTCTTTATGGTTCAGACACAGATAACAGAAAATCAATGTTTGAATTATTTATTTTACAGCCAATTTATTTAACTGTAAGGGCAGGGAGAAGGAACCGCCTAAAGCTCAAGGCTGTTTACACACACCATTTTTTTTTAGCTTTTTTACAAAAGTCTACTTGACTACATCAAAAAGCAAGTGGAGATTATAAGCAGTTATGTAAACAACAGCTTGAATTGCACAACGAAGTGCAGAAAAACTTAACTAATATGTAACCCATCAAACTGAAATAAAACGCATTTAATGAGCAAGTATTCTGTCTGTCTGTGTTAAGGGAATCTGCTTTTAATGGGAAACTACTTGAGTTTGCCCACTTTTTGTCTGAGTGGTGAATGCACAGCATATTATCTTCAGATGCAAGGTGTACATTTTGATCGAGGTCTCACTGCATATGGTTGGAATTGGAGAGCTTAAGTGAGTACAGTTCTCTTACTTTCACCTTTGACCCTTCACAAATGTCTGTGCCTCATGAGATATCTGACAGTAATAATCGACTCCAACCATCCACCATAGGGGAGAACAGCAAAGAGCAGGCCAGTGTCCTTCAAAAATAACAAGAATCGCCTTTTAGCTTATATATGAGACCATGTTGGTCTCAAGTGGTCAGAATGTCAGGAAGTACAGTACAAGCGGCTGTTCTAAGAGGAAAACCCTATAGTAAAAAATAGACCAAAAATAAATACTTATTCGTATTCTGCCATCTTAAGTGAGATTCCAATCCGAAGGGAGAAGGAAATTTATCCACCAGTCATTGCGCATCACTACAGTCATGTGCTGCGTCCCAATTCGCTTACTTATACTACGTCCTTAAAGTTTGTACTCTTTTTTGGACGAAAAAGTACATACTTTTGTACTTTTGTATCTTGTCTCCGTTTGAACTGCCCTGTCAATCATCTTGCCACAGTTCAAATCCTCCACATTCCTTTCCATTTAATTTAATTTCCTATTTGTCTTTATGTGGAGAAGAGTTTGCAATTTGCATAATGATGCATTGAAAAGTTAATGACCAATCATATCATTAAAAAAGTTCACAATGCTGTTGCAGATTACATAAATGCGTATAACATTTAATAAATATCTGTTCAACAGGTTAAATATTGATTCTTGCTCAAACCCCTTTATCTAAACCTCTCTACTTAACCGTCGGTCTCACACATGCGCCATGTTTGTATATTTTTTAACATACTCGTCTACTGTGCAATGATTTGTAGGCAATATTAGCCGTTAGAGTGTGCACGGATCTGCATTTAGGATACTTACCGGAAAAAGTAGACCATCCAGGTATCTTTGGAATACTAATTTCAACATGCTACGATTTGGGACACACTATGTCTAATTTCAAATACTATTTAGGACGGATAGTATGCAAATTGGGACGCATTATGTGGTGCTTCGTTCCTAAATGAATCAGTGGTAATCATCAAATGAATTCGAAATCAGACTGAACGGTTCATTGACTCGCTCATTTGACGCCAGCATAACAATGTAATCTGCAGAAAGAACCAATGAAAAACTACGACTAACACACAGACTGGAAAAATATTATATTGTTAACAAGTTATTTTTTGTAATGTTTATTCAATGACTTCCTGTTATAATGTAACATCATTAGTCGACATACCATGCAATTAATTTAATTAACATTACTATTTAATTGACTAATACAGCCCTAATACAAAACATGTACAAGAGAAATAAAGTAAATCGCTCAAGTATAACATAATTTACGAGGAATCACATGAGTGAGCACCCACCCAGAGACTCAAGCGAACAAAGGGCAGGGGAATTTATAGAATCCTCTAAAGACTAGGAGGTGCTGGCTGCCTCCGGCTACAAGCAACACCTCATGTAATTATCTATAGAATCACCAATTAAAAGACAGGGCTGTCAAAGAGGAAAGAGCTGGCTGCAGCCTGGCTTCCGTCCTCCCTCCCCGTGTTCTCTTTTTTGGTTGTTGTTTTTTATGCTGGTTTTGCATTCACAGTGGAGCTTAGCAGAATGGTGCTATTTATTTCAGCAACAGCTTACTGATTCGCCTTAATTAACATGTTGTTTTGTTCAAGGGGAGGGAAGATGGTGTCAGCTTCCCTTTCCCTCCCTCCTGCTTGCCCTCCCTGACAGCCATCTGAGCTGATGGAACGAGAAAAGGCTAGAGAGAAAGAGAAGAAAACAATATACAGGACTTGGAAAACAGAAATGGAGGTTGCCTGCCGGATGCCTCGCCTTGATGGACTCGAGGCACAGTGACTCAGAGTTTACCTGCCTTAAAGTGACAGTTTATTAGGACTACATATGCTGGCATTTACTTCACACTCTCCTTCTTGAGGGTGGCAGACAGGGTCATACGGTCAAGTTTGACCAAAATATGGGGCAATTTGAGTATGATGGCTTGACGCTAGGGGACTGGCTGACTGACAGGAGAATATATCCATTGGTTGTGTGGGAGTTTGGTGTGAAAGACAGCACTGACTTCCGAACAGTCCAAAGCGGCACCAACTCAGACCATCTTGCATCCTCTCAGCCTTAACAGCTTCCTTTGCACCCGCTGTCTTTAACACCCAACAAAAGGCTGTAATCAAATAAGTGGGCATGGAAATAAACAGCCGCATGTAAAACCGACAAACACAAGCGGGCAGAATGCGGTGGGATCTTGCTCGGGATGCGGACAGCACGGTGGCAGCCAGCCGGTTAATTAGAGCGAAGTGACATTTTCAGTGTTAGGTGCTGCTGGCCTTATGTCACCACTCATGCAGAGAGCCACCAGGCCCGGTCGTCTGAGCTCTAGGAGCAAAAAAAAAAATTCCATCTCTCCTGGTCTGATCTCTCGCCCGTTCCGGCATCTCAATTAAGTATGACCTGCACAGCCTTCAAAAGAGCCATCTTAATAGTAATCAATAACCAGAATCAATCGGCTCACTCGCTCCCTTGTAACTTCTCTCACTTTGCCTTTTGCGCGGCTGCTCCTCCCTCAGGCGTTTGAAGCCACTCAGAGCACCTATCAACTTCACACAAATGTCACAAACGCCATTAATTGCTTAAAATGGATATTCAAAGCATCCGAGGTTCGCCTCTTCAATCACTTTCTGATTAGAAGAGCAGTATCTAAAGATGAGAGGTTTAGAGAGAGAAAGAGAGCGAGAAAGAGATGTACTTGCTCATCCCACTCATTACTGATGTGTATTGCAGGCACATTTATGAAGATGACTCTACAGTAATAGGTGCTGAGATATATTGCAATCTCTGAACCAGAGGAACCTCTACAGTTCTATAATCAGCATAATAACCAAGGCAACAGAAAGAGACAGTAGCTGGGTTTCCATCCAAACATGAATGCGTATATTTTCAAAGTTTGCAACCGCTCCAAAAAGTTGTTAGAGCGAATGATGGTGGTATTGGTAACCAACAGTAAATAAAACAAGGCCTGCCTAGAAAATGGAGACAGGACTACAATTAGTTATGATTGGGCAAGTTATACACGGGTTTCCTGTTTACAAACATTACAGGGTGCGTGCGCATCCTGGAGGCAGAAAGACAGATCGCTGAGCTGGTCCGCTACTGCAACCTTAAGTATTGAAGCTTTCCTTATTGTTTGTATATAACTGCTGACTCAATAAAACGTGATTTTAGTTGGATCTGTTTGTCTGTCTTTAATTTTGCAGTGTTGCTGTGATACATGTATGAATGATCATGTCAGGCTAGTAATGTAATCAATTAATCAAACATCACAGATGCAGTTATTAATAAGCACTGGCTCTGTTGGTACAATTAACCACGCAGCAACTCCTTGGCATTTTGACTTTCAGACACGCCGCTGCTAACCTACAACCCGCGAGGTCTCTTCTTTCTGCCTCTCGGTTGCGTGCGCAAGCAGTGATGACGTCGCCGAGAAATCCATGTATACATTTACTACCAGTGCAGCTTGCAATCGCCAAATTGAATGCTATAAAAAGAAAAGCAGAATTTTTGATGAAGGCACTCGCAGCAAGGGCATTACTACAACGTCAAGCCCCATACATATGGGAAAGACAACCTCAGCAGGATTTTTGGGAGATCGTAGTGACCAGACATTTTACTCACAACCTTTGGCTACCACATTTCAGAATGTCAGATGCAACATTTGAAATGTTAGGCAACTAGCCTAGAAATCTAGACGCACCCTAGCGGCAGCAAATCTAATTTGCAGCCAGGGTAGTCTAGCAACTCTCCGTTGGCTTGCGAGCTGGAAAACATGCCTGACCAAAACTCTGGTCAGGACAATCACATTGTGTATAGAGTCGGTGGGCGGGCTTAACATAATGACGGTTCCGCGTTCTACTTGCAAACAAAGAAGCTTGCGAACAGCAGTCTTACGAATCTGCTTTGGCCGTGACTCTGGAAGACTTGGAGTTAAGCTTTTCTTTAAAAAAAGAACAAAGAACGGCACTGAAGTCATTCTTAAAGGGGCACTTCAGCGCTGGGAAGATGAATGTGTATTTAAACTGTGTAATTTATGTAGTAGAAATTATTTTTGAATTTGGTTTGACTAGACTGAGAAAAGACATGTGGATGAAAGGCAACAACTCCCAGAATACACTTGCTTCACTGCCCTACGAGGCCACTCCCAAAGCCACAGCTATTGGTTATCATCACTTGCCCACCGTTACATCTCCCCCACCGTCATTTTGATATTCATAGTAATAAAAGAATTTTGTTCAGTTAGAGAATAGACACTACAATTAAAAACTGAATGTGTCTTTTCAATAAAGTTTGAGTGAGCTGAACGAAAATCGTGTCACAGACGCAGCAGGAGTCATTCATCACGAGAGAAGAGCTGAGCAGAGCTGAGGTAAGCGCGGCTGTCATTGTCGGCCCGTGTCCAGTCTGGTGCGTTATCATATTGCATATGGAAGCTAAACATTCATAGGAATTCATTGAAAAGTTGAAACACTCACTTTGCTCCGTACCGCACCGTTATGAATGCCCGAGCCCAGCAGCAGCGGCCGTGCACATTTACATTCTGTGAGTGAGATCCCTCCCCTGTGGGCGGGTTGAAAACATGCGGAACTAGCTCCTATAGTCTCTAGCCTGGCCAAAAATCCTCTGATGAGACAAAATTACGATATTGGCATCATCTGAGGATTTTTTCCAGAAATAAAATGCATAATTCTCTCGTCTCAGCGGGATATGGGGGGGGGGGGGGGGGGGGGAGTGGGGTACCATAATTCGAATATACTACCTGGTTTATACTGATACAAAGCTTAAAGGTTCTTTTTTTAAAGGTTCTTAAAGTATTTTTTTCCCTACTATGGTAGTCAATGGTTGCTCTCTCTGTTTGTTTACAAAGATTCTTCTAAATATCTTCTTTTGTGTTCATCAAAACAAAGAAACTCATACAGGTTTGAAAAAACTTAAGGGGGAGTAAATGTTGACAGAATTTTTGGGGATTTTACCCACGAAATTTGACGTTTCCATCATTCTTTTCTGATGCGATACTTCAAAATGTGCATAAAAACAGGATGATGACATAGCTAGTGAGAAATACATTTTATGGACAAAAGGCTGTTGACACATGGGCATCAGACAAATATGTATTAAATATAATGTTCAATATACTATTCAAAAATGTTGATTTAGTCATTTGAAATGAATGAAAATAATTAAATATAAATTTAAACTTACATGTTATAGGGCAAAAGCACACAATAATAAATAAAAAAAACTACACAGAATCTTTTTGTGATTTGGGAATCGGTTGAAAAGTCTGATCCTCTCTGAGACTCTGCCTTTTTTCCCCCTTGTGCCCTAAATCCATCAAGCAGGGCAGCCATCTTCCCAATCCCTGCATGCCCTCTGCACAGCAGAATAAAGGGCAAAGGCGTGTGGCTAACAAATATAAACATGCACACACACATTCAACATACATCAGCAAATTCATACAAAGATCCAGCACACATGCTGAGAGATCATTTTCCAAGACTTTCCTGGTCACCTGTAGTTTGATCCCAACTCACTCTAAAGGTAAAGGATGTCTTTTCCCTTCAATGGCCTGCCATAAAGCCGTCTCCAGAGCCTGTCATCCTCTCCAGAGAATTCCAGAGCCTTTACCCCACCTCAGCCCCTCACGCACAGCTCCTTTCAGCCGCTGGCAGCCTGAGGATGTAGAGATGATCCAATTAGGGGCAGGCAGACAGGACAGGCCGCTGTGCCAGGTTCACCCTGGGCCTCATGGAGCCTAATGAGGCATTACCTTTAGTGGTGACAGCATCGGCCTTGCACCCTGACAGCAACACTGTGTGTATGTGTGGACGGAGGACACTGGGGTGAGGTAAGCTTACAATGCCACATCATAAGAGAGCACGTGTGGAGAAGAGAAAGAAAGAAACAGGATGACTACAGCAGAAATACAGGAGACTGTGAGAAAAAAAAAACCTAATTTCTGAAGTATTGTTACACAACTCTAGCCATACAACAACTGAGTGACCATGTCTGTCAAGATCAGAAAAAGTACAAAAGCACCATAAAAAATATAGCAAATGTAGTCCATACAACTCCTGCACTATATTTTAAGTCTCTTTAAGTTTTTATGATAGCTTGTTGTGAGGAACAGTTCCTCCAATATTCACTGATAATCACATCACCCAAAGTTTGTCAAGCCTGTGTCCACATCAAGATGGGACATCAATGTCATTGACTCTCAATTGGCATTGGGTCTTGTGTGTAATGTAACCAATTGTGATGACATTTATGAAAATTGAATTATGCTTTTTTTTGCCTTTTCTTCTTGACATACTGTTACAGAATTTAGATTTTGGGTGAGCTATCCCTTTAAAGGGGTCATGAATTGAAAAATCAACTTTCCCTTGAGCTTTTGATATATAAAAGTTTATCGTACTATAACAATATCCTGTAAGTTTCAGAGCTGAAATCTTCCTTGTTAGTCAGAGAAAAGCTTTTATCGACAGCTGGCTCATCAAATGATAAATCTGCAAATTTGTCTCCCTGTGATGTCAGAGAGCAAACGCCCCTTAACAGAAGAAGAACGCCTAATTCTGTATTCCCACAACGATTCGTGCATGACATGTAACCTAAATAACAAAGTGGAGCTAAACCAGATCGAACTTCCAAGCAATAAACATGCTATTGAAGATAGTGTGCAGTGCCTGGTTGTGGAAGAACACAGTCGCTGCATAAGCTTCATTCAGATTCCAATATTAGGAATGCGGTTGAACTTTATTTTGCATTTGTTTGCTTCATTTCACTGCGGATTCGTTTGTAAACAAGAGACTGGATTTGCAGACAGAATGAGATTTTTTTTTAAACGATGCTGTGCCTTCTATATTGGATCCGACAGGAATGATGCAACACACTTATGTGAGTGAAAAAAATTTTTTTTATATGTGATAGTATTGCATTGTTACAAATCGTTTGATATCTACTGATTATGTGTACATGTCTAACTAAACATAATTAACAATAACTTACCACACTGTCACAGGCTGGAGTATCCTTTGTATTTGGGACTTATGCAAGGATCTTGTTCGTGGACTTCAGTTCGGCCTTCAATACCATCATGCCTGATCTTCTCTCAGCTAAACTGACCCAGCTCTCCATGCCATCCTCAATCTGTCAGTGGATCTCCAGCTTCCTGTCAGACCGTCAGCAGCTTGTGAGACTGGGGAAACTCACATCCAGGACTCTCACTACCAGCACTGGCGCCCCCCAGGGGTGTGTTCTCTCCCCACTGCTCTTCTCCCTGTACACCAATGACTGCTCTTCTAAAGACCCCTCTGTGAAGCTCCTGAAGTTTGCAGACGACACCACTGTCATCGGCCTCATCCAAAACGGTGACGAGTCTGCTTACAGACTGGAGGTTGAACAGCTGGCTGTCTGGGGCAGTTATAACAACCTTGAGCTCAACACGCTCAGAACTGTGGAGATGATAGTGGACTTCAGGAGGAACAGCCCAGCTCTCCCCCCACTCACCATCATGAACAGCACTGTGGAAGCAGTGGAGTCATTCAGGTTCCTGGGCACTCCTGGGACCTGAAGTGGGACAATCACATTGACTCCATTGTGAAAAAGGCCCAGCAGAGACTGTACTTCCTTCGTCAGCTGAGGAAGTTCAACCTCCCACAGGAGCTGCTGATTCAGTTCTACTCGGCTGTCATTGAGTCTGTCTTATGCACTTCCATCACTGTCTGGTTTGGTTCAGCTACCAAATCTGACATCAAGAGACTACAACGCACAATTCGGACTGTGGAGAGGATTATTGGTGCTCCCGTCAACCCTCCAGGACCTGTACTCTTCCAGAGTGAGGAAAAAAGCAGGGAAAATCATCACAGACTCCAGTCACCCTGGACACCACCTGTTTGAACTGTTACCATCAGGACGGCGACTCCGATCACTGGCCATTAGAACATCTAGACACAGGAACAGTTTCTTCCCACAGGCCATTTCCCTCTTGAACAGTTAAAATACACTCCCCAAAGTGCAATACTCTGACTGTTTAGTGCAATCTTTTAAACTCAGGAGATGATTTATGTTTATATATTCATACTACTCAAATACTGTAAATATGTTCATAATCTGTAAATGTTTATTCTGACTAAACGTAACTGTGACCTTATATTTTTTATACTATTTTTCATATTTTTATTCTTAGAATTTGTATTACTATGTTCTTGTTGTGTTTGTATTGTTTATGTGCACTGGAAGCTTCAGCACCAAGAAAAATTCCTTGTGTGTGCAAGCACACTTGGCAATAAAGCTCTTTCTGATTCTGATTTGAGGTGTTGTTGGTTCATTGTCCTGCGATTTGGGATCAGACTTGAACATATATTGGCAGGAGCGGACTGAGGATAAAAAGTGGCCCTGGATTTTCTGGCACAAAGCGGCCCATCACACCCGCTCTGCAACACACCTCCCCATAAACCCACCAGCTCATTATACACAGGGCAATTTTAAACACAGAACCTATTTATACAAAAATATGAATTATATTAATTGTTTTATTGAAATGCTTATCATACTGAATGACTGGCATACTTCTTCAGGTTATAATTTGTCTTTCCTGGTGCACATGGCAAATATTTTTTTTTTTTTAAATACAAATTTCTCTTTTCCATACACTGTAGTTTAATATCATTAAGTTCAATATCTACCATAAAATCAGACCATATACAGTGCTATGGTCTAGAAGATGTAGTGCAGAATGTGAACTGTTTTAGGGTGCCTTTCTAGTGGTTATAGTATCTAGATATCTGTAATTTTATGGAATAGAGCTCAAATAGTGGAAAAGAGTTTAAAAATTATATGAAACATACAGCATATTAAAATGATTTCTGAAGGATCATGTGACACTTACTGAAGAAATGATGCTGAAAAGTCAGCTTTTACAGAAATAAATTACATTTTACAATACATTCTCATAGAAAACAACTAGGCCTATTGGAATTGTATTATTTCTTAATATTTGTGGTTTTACTGTATTTTGGATCAAATAAATTCAGCCTTCTTCTTTCAAAAACATTTTAAAAAGTCTTAATTATTTCAAACTTTTGATTACCAGTGTGTAAAATAATGCATGTGAACTAACTAGCAAATTATATATTTATTTTCATATATGACACTTTCCATTGGCTGCTTAAATATGAAAGTTGCCAGTTTTAGCATGATGTATGTGTAGGCTAAGCCTACGTTTCAGAAATATATTTTGAGTATTATGAATAATTTGAAAATGATTGTGAAATTACTGAAGAAAGCCTGGAAACAGAAAGACAAACATTATTCCCTCTGATATGCTGAAAACTGCGACACCTACGTTAATGTTTCTTTGGTCATTCTGTGACGAATAACGTAAAAGGCATTACAATCTGATTAATTCTAAAAAGGTCAGCAGTAGTTTACATCCCTGGAAATGAATGTCCGTCGTTTAACATTTTTAAAATTGTTAACAGTCGGGAAATATTGCTGTAGACCATTGTCTCATTTTCAGCTCTTACCTCGGCTTGCATTCAAGTGCCACCCGCGCTGCTCGGCTGCTGTGCACAGTAAATCCCGCCTCCTTCAATTTGATTAGATATCACAAACATTTTGACATTGACGAGCGCTTTTACACCACTGAGACACTGGGACTGAGCAGGCTATAGATTAGAGTTTTGCAAGGAGTTTTGCCTCAAGAGGGCTGCGTGGGCCATTCGTCTGGGCTGACGGAAGGATACAGGCTAAGTAGTTTTACTATAATTTATTCTTCATATATTTACGCAGCAACGGGCCGGCCCACATTGTCCAGCGGCCCACCGAGAAAACGCCCGGTACGCCAGATGGCCAGTCCGCCCCTGTATAAGGGCCAGGGCTCGCAAAGTCCGACGTCCCGGGGCTAATCAGTTTTCCAGTCGGGCTACCAAAATGTATCACCGGCCTGCCCGACGGGCCATCTTAAATAGTGAAATAACATTCCTTTCTTGATGTGCATTGTTCACTCGCTCTACTTGTTATTTGAAGGAAAAATACAATCGCGGAAATTTTGAACATGCAGATTTGTCTGCCATGAAGTTTTGCTGATGCAAGTACTTGCCTTGTGTGTGTGTGTGTGTGTGTGTGTGTGTGTGTGTGTGTGTGTGTGTGTGTGTGTGTGTGTGTGTGTGTGTGTGTGTGTGTGTGTGTGTGTGTGTGTGTGTGTGTGTGTGTGTGTGTGTGTGTGTGTGTGTGTGTGTGTGTGTGTGTGTGTGTGTGTGTGTGTGTGTGTGTGTGTGTGTGTGTTAGTGATGCGGTTTGCGGTTATATCCACCGATCGGGCGGGCCAAGTAATAAAAGATAACATTCCAATTAATTGCGGGTGGATGAGAGATAAATCATTGTGTTTGCTTGATAAAGACATTTTGCAAGCCCTATGGGCAAATCATTCCATTTGCTGTTTTCGAAACAATTCCCCACATGTACTGACTGGGGAGTCAAAGCTCATTAGAATATGCAAAACTGTTATCCAATCATAGCAGTGGCCGTTTACTTCCAAGTCTTCAATGCGGCACGCCCATAAAAACCGAGCGTTCCAGGAGCTAGACTCAAAACCAGGGTAGAAAATAGCCTATTACTCATTCATTATGATGTTTTTGAATGTAAAAACCATGTGAACGTCATAAGTTGAGCTCAGACAACAGTATGTATGTTTTTAAAAGCCAGTTCATGACCCCTTTAACCAAAAAAAGCTACTAATTAGAGTCAATAATGCAAAGATAACATGATGGTATACTGTATGTGATGGGACTGTAATTCTGTGTTTGTGCTGTTATTATTCTGTTTTTATTCTGGAAAAAGGCTGTTGTTTTGATTTGCCTATGGAGGATTATTTTTCTAACAAACTGATATACCAACCTTTAGCGTTACATTGAATCATACAGTATCTGGTTATACACGATGTGAAAGTAAAAGCGGTTAACACTAACCCTTGTGTTTTTCTATATATTTTACATTTCTATATTTTTTCCTAATTTTATTTACGGTTTAGAATTACAATGTTTCCTATACATTTAGTATTTCATATAAAAATGCTTAAAATTAAATGAGGCTGGGTGTTGATGGTATACTAATTACTCTGTTTTTTTCATTGGGTGCCACAACTTGCTTCATTAACAGCACATTTGCACTCAAAATTAATTCACACAATTTAAAGATAAGTTGAATTTTTCAGTTTTAAGATAGGTTGTAGATTTCTAAACTACTCAATTTGTAGAAGACATACAGTATGTTAGAATATATCAAAGCTTGAGACACATACAAGTTTCATATACTGATACAAAATGCATCTCCGGTCTCCCTCTATGTGGTCTGCAAATTGCTGGGCTGAAAACAACTAGAAAATTCTGCTTTGAGTCAACACTTTATCCATTTTTTTTTTTTTTTTGAAGAAGAAGGTGTTGTTATCTCTAGCCATAGTGGTCTTTATCGTGAGATGTTATTTTAGATGACTGCATGTGCACACATTCTCTTACTATATAATGTCTCAAAATTTTTATTTAATGGATATTTTAAATCACACAACAGCACGTATGATCTCTCTTTTCACATGTACAATTTTACTGTTAAGGCTTTAGTATATTAATTAGCATAATTTCAAAATCATACAGGAAAATGTTGAGCAATTAATACTTCTACAGCTCATTGTCTGGGCAAAACGCACATGGCGTGGCATTTCTTTTCATTATTGACTATGTGGCATCTGTATTCTCCATTAGTGATAGTGAGCATTGACTAGTACTAGTAGGCACACAGGAAGGGAGAGTAAGACAAATGCCTTCTGCACTCATTGTACCCAAACAGGTCAAGTGGAAGAAGGAGGGAGAAGATGAATTATGAACAGGACCTGCACTGGGCATCTAAAGTGAGCAGAGAGAGACAGACAGACAGAGAGGGGAGAAGTGTGCTCTTGAAACACTTTAAGATACAAACAGACTTGAAGTTGGTGGAGTCAGAGATGGTAAAGTATTGTGACATCAGTGCTGAGTCCACTAAGAATCAACAGCTTCACATTTTTCTATCTCACTCTACCTTTATTTCTCCCTCCTCGTGTTGACTGTCAACGACTCAAGGGCACTTCGATGTGAATGTGAATCGCTTTCTACTTCTTCTAAATCCCACATTCTCATCTCTTTCTGATTATCTATAAAACCCACAGAAATGTTATTGCTGTGGTAGAATGAATATATAAATACTGTACAGTCCACCATTGAAAATTGGGATTCAAAATGTAATTTAAACCTGGAAATAAACAGAATATAGACATTTTAGGCATTTAAAAAATAAAAGAAATGACAAAATGAATAGAACGTTAAACATTTTGACAATTCAAAATGTAATATCACTCAAATACTTATGCTGCAAATTAAATGAGAAAAAAATGCCAATTAGATGCATTTTCGCTAATGGTCTCAGACTTAAGCCCAATTTATACTTCTGCATCGAGTGTACGCCGTAGCTACGTCGTAGGCTGTGTGTTTGAGCACGTACCCTACGACGTACCCTGAACGTGCACCTCTCCAAAAATGTGACCGCGTCTATTCTACGCGGACCGCAAGCGCTGTGATTGGTCTGCCAGAACCTCTCCTTCAGGTCAATAAAAAAATCTGCGATAGGAGTGCGTGTCTAGAAATGGAATAATAATATAAACCTTATATCTGCTACATAACACAATATTTTGTAGTGCAGAGAGTCTTTATGTTAGTGAATAAATACATAGATCCGCTGTGTATAGTTTATTTATTTTCTCATTAAAACTAAAGATGTTAATCAGTGATTGTATATCAAGAACAGGGACACATTTGGGTGCATTTTCTTTTGTGATTTCAACGGAATGAATAGTCTCCGCAACAGCAATCGAATGAAGCGCTCGTCTGTGCACGAGTCGCCGATATTGAAAAAAATAAATATATAATAAAAAATCCTGCCATCCAGTGCCAGATCGCCTCTTATGTAACTCTACTAATCAACTAGATATGCTTAATTTGTATTACATACAACAACTCAAGCTGCAAGAAAAGCCGCTATCTGTCGCCATCACTGCTGCTGATACTCCGTCAATGTAAACAAGCTGCTTCTTCTTCGGATTTTGCCTTGACACTGTGGGTTACCATCAACATGCCCATGGACACTGCCTACTAGCGGTCTGCATGTGGAATTACACATTGAAGCGGGCAACAACGCAGAAGTATAAATGAAAACCAAGGCGTAACGTGCAGCATAGAGGATACCGCGTAGGTACGATGCAGAAGTATAAATCAGCCTTTATGGACAAACATCTTCCACCCCAAACATGCAAAAACAAGTTTAACTTTTCTTGGCCTCTGCTGGAGAAATCTATCCGTGAAATCGCTGGTTGACATTCCTAGACTAATCAAAGCCTCCCACAATGTCAGCTGAACAACCTGGACATCCTTCCTGCATGACAGAGTGTCAACACAACAGTTTTACTGTACAGCCCATCTGAGGACTAATGAATAAACAACTGCTCTCAACTTATAAGATGGAGTGAGGTCAGTCAGACTTAAACACTGAGTGTTTTTGACTTAAAAAAAACTTAACATGATAGACCGAGAGTATGTGATGTAGGAAGAGAGAGAGGCGACATCTTGCATGCAGTCATTTTCTATACTAAGAGACAGGTCTCACGGATAAAGCCAGCTTACCCAGACTGTGTGTGCGTGTTTTTTTAAAGAGACGAATGTGTGGCTGATGAGCAAACGGTACAGAACCGCACATTCTGCCTCCCGCTCTCTCTCTTTTTTACTTGCCGTCATTTCTTTCGCTTCCTCTCTTTCATCGGCTGCTAATCAGCCACCTGTCATGGCGAAAACATCCAGTGTGACAGCTATCACCAGCTACCTGTCTCCCTGCTCTGCATCCCCACACCTCCGCTCATTTACACAGGCACGCCAGCCCGCTCGCTCTCATTGTTTGTTTGATTCATAAGCCCGGGCTTGTTGCAAATCCCCCTGTATTGGGAGAGGTGACAGGAATCATTTGATGGTAATACCAGTGACATTTGGGAGTGTGGACTGTACGACAGGCGGAGAGGTAAGAAGTGATCTGGCATTAAAAGATAATGCTGCCATGACCTGATGGGGGGAACAGGAGCAGCCATCAATGCCTCAACATTTAGAGCTGAAAAATAATGCTGCCGATGGCCTAGATTGACCTCTGACCCCTGCTGAGAAATCACCATTTGTTTGTCTAGGTTGGAAAGGCATTTACAGATTCTATGCAGTCCATAAGTACCAAGATCTCCAAGAATTTAATAGGGTGCCAGTTAGAGAGAATAAATATTAGCCATATAATAGCTTGAGAACAGATGGTAATTAAATGCGTGTTACGCAGCACGTTTCAGCTTCCGCAAGAACCAAAAAGGTTTGTTCTCGTGTTCGAAGCCCTTACGGTTGAGTTTCTGTGTATGTTCTCTCTTTATATGTGATTAAAAGTCTAAATTCAAGAACATTTTGACTAAACTGCTTGATTCATATAGCCTGACGTTGTCATACTCAATTCTAGTCAGAATATGAGTCTGCTCCGTTGGGCTGTGACTATGGGGCGAGTTTCAACCAAACTAGGAAAGACCTCAATTGGATAGACCTACAACTAATCAGAGCAACGGAGAGACGCATTATGTTAGTTGTCAAATGTCAACAAAACTCAACTGCACACAGTGTTGCCAAGTCCGTGGTTTTCCCGCGGGCTGTTTTTCCATGTCCGCGGTTTGAAGCAACCCACATTAAGTGATATTTAGACCCAGGAACCCATGCAACCCTGCCAAAAAAACACATTTTTTACCCCCCAAACGCCATTTTTTCCGGAGAACCCCCCCGGAAAGCTATTGGGCTTGTTTTGGGCTATTTTTGAGTAGCAATTGGGCGGGTTTTGTTGTGAAAACTTGGCAACAATGTCTGCACGTGCGCTGGAAGAAGTGAGTGTAAACGAAGTTTGCCGGTGTTGTAAAAAAGAATTTAAGGATACACAGAGTACTTACCAACACGATCATCATTTCTGAGAGAAATAGTGAAGGTGAATGCATATACGAACAAGTTCTCCCAATTCAACCCAAGCGCTCTTTGGTGATGTGGATGCTTATGTTGCTGTTTATCATCTGTCCATCATCGTTTAAAGCCTGCCCTGACAATTTGATTGGTCCGAACAGCTCCTGTTCGAACATAGTTGCTCCACAACGGATCAAGTCCAGACCAAACTTCCCGAACTCAAATGCTGTGGGCGGGGCTAAGTTTGGCTGGCATCCAGGCTATGATTCATATGGATTACTTTTACAATCTCTTTATGAACTTTTTGAAGCAACAATATGGTAGTGTCTCGAGGATAACTTGAGGGTGAGTAAATCATGGGCTAATTTTCATTTTTGGGTGAACTAACCCTTTAAGTTGCTATTCACTGAAACATTTTGAAATACACAAATTTGTTTGGCATCTGCGAGTTTTGTAAACAAGAACCAAGGGGTCAAGGTTTGGCTGGTTAGCGTGGCCCAGTTAAGCCCTGTGACCTTGATTTTAAGACACTTTTGGTACACAATTGGTATTGCCTTTCTTATTATTTTTTAATGATGATTCTCATTACTGCAATTAAAACCACTTTAAATTACTGTCATTTCCACAAATATGCTATATTCCTTCTGAAGCCAAACAATAGTTCCCTTTTCAAGACACCATTACGCAGAGGCGGTTCCCCATAATGTTGTCTTCAATGCAGCATCTCATTCCCTACTCAGGGGACAAGAGAACAACAGTCGTAACCGGTTTGGAAAGAATGGCATGAGGAAATAGTGACAGATTTTCATATTTATATCTCTTTAAAGCTAAATATATACTAAGTTTTCCGGATACTTTGACAGTCTCCACCCACATTATTGCACTTCTGACAAAGTTAATGAAATAATACTGAGAACGAGAGCTGTGATACTGACAGAGCACTGCATCTTTTTGACTGCATTCATTGATTGTCGAACCTCATGCCTCTCTTCTTTCTGTCTCTGGCGCACTCTAACATAGTTGCAGTCAAGCATTCCCCAATGTTTGTCTCTCTTCAATTTCCATTTTCTACTCCCTGACATCTCTGTCTCTCCAACTCTCACTTTGTCTTAATTCTTCCTCTTTGTTTGTCCCCCCTCACCCTCCCTTCTCCCCACACCTTCTAGTGTTTGCCTGGGGATGCTTATCATTGACGTGCACAACATCTTTTCCTGCACCCCATCGATCCTGTTATTGAAACAAGCCTCATTTGCAGTCTCCTTCCTGTTTTGCCCCCCTCCCCCAAACAGCCCCCTGCTCTCTCTCTCTCTCTCTTTTCTTCGTTTGCTCTGTCAAGAGAGAGCCACCTCAACAGCTTGACAATTACCCATAATCCCTCACTTCAGCTTCTCTGCCATTTCAACCAAATGAAAGATGCTGCTACAAATTTAGTCCAATTTGACCAGTAGTTAAGACAAACTGGTCAATGTACTTAGGTTGTCAAGTGTGTTATCATGATGAGCATATGCTTATGAAGGTGGGAGTCTATTACGGTGAAAGAGCTCTCATAGGAACTCATGTAACTGAATCAATACAGTGTTAAATTAAGTGGGTCTGGTACTGGTACACACTGCATTTTTATGTCACACTGTATTTCACACACAACAGAGCAAGTGCAGGCAATTAAATGTGCTCTTCTAAAATGCCCCTAACAGAATGCTATATTTTAAGGTGATATTTAGAAATTAGGAGGAAACTGCGGCTTTACCGAGCTCAACGGCTCTGGCCAGGTTGTGATATAAACTAAATGCTATTGACTATTTAAAAAAAAGTGCTGCTTGAGATGTCCTGCCCATTCTTCTTGTTTAATGGAAATTATTTCAACACATTGTATAATGCTGCACGTTTTAAGGCACTTGAACACAATTGGCCTTTAACCCTTTCATGCATGAATTATGGAAAACATTATCTAAATTTTTTAAAGATAATTTGTATTACTTTAATATGATGCTAAAATTTAAATCCATTTTCATTTTTACAAAATTCTGTTTTATTTAAAAATTATGTAACTGTCCACGTATGAGGACATAAAGCCACAGATAACAATATGGAACATTGTGTTTTTATTATGTCATGTTATGCTATGTATATCAGCTCAGTTATTAAAAACATCAATATTACAATATAACAACAATAAAACACAAATCGTAGTAACTATAACAGTAGTTACATACAGAGGTGTCAAATGTATTCACATTCATTACGCAGGTAGAAGTATAGATACTAGGGGTTTAAAAAGACTTCTGTAGAAGTTGAAGTATCAACTCAAGCTTTTTACTCAAGTAAAAGTGTAAAAGTACTGGTTTCAAAACTATTTAAAGTATAAAAGTAAAAGTAATGTAAGGGGGAAAAATGCCATTAAAGGGATAGTTCACCCAAAAATGAAAATTCTGTCATCATTACTCACCCTCAAGTTGTATGAGTTACTTTGTTCTGAAGATATTTTGAAAAATGTTTGTAACCAAGCAGATTATATGCAACCATTGACTAACATAGTCCCAAAAAGTCAAAAAGTCAAAAAAGTCAAAATTCAGAGGCATGTTATCAATAACCATTATTTGAATGTGTGATCAGTGTTGCCAGATTGGGTCGACGATTTCCAGCCCAAAAACTCACCAGATGTACATTTATATTCAAAAAATGGTTTGAAAATTATATTCGAAAATATCGAAACTAGTCACTCCAAGAAAAAAAAAAACTTAAAAAAACTTTGCCAAAATAATGTGATATTTTATTGCCATACCAATCAAGGTTGATAAGTAAGTTACCATTGTATCTCCTTAAAACATGACATTGATGATAAAAATAAAAAAAAATTCCCAGTAAAACAGATCAAATATGACTATATGTCCAGGTAGAAACTGTCAAAACGGCAATCCCTCAGAAAAACACATGCATCATTTTCAATGTCAACAGTAAGAAGCCAATTTACGTGCCAAAAGTGCCCAATAGGCCTATAGAGATTGGAAAAAGCAATGCAATTAACAGGCATTTCACACGTTAATGCACACACCACTGTCAAAATGCGTAATTCATTGATACTGTACAATAATCCGCCAACAAAAAATAACAACAATGCGTTTACCTTTGTGTTGCACTTTGCTTTGACAAAACTACAGTACGTCTTTCGTGAAGTACATGGCACATGCACTTAGCACAGTCAAAACGGATTAATCGTTGATTTAAATCTCTTTCAGCAGCTGTCGGGGGTTGCTAGTTGCAGATGTCCTAAGTGTGTATATGACGATGGACAGGAGTCACGGTTATATTTATAAAGAGTCTTCGAGTCATAGGTGTAATTCACGTTTGAGAGTTGAGTAACTCTCCCACTCTTTACTGTAGATACAACTTATTGTATATTTATGCCACTGGCATAGTGATCATTGGAATATACAGCTACGAGTTATCGTGCTAAAAACCAGACTAAAGGGTCTGTTGATCGCTGATTGGCTGAAAGTGCGTGCTCGTCGGCGAGAACCCGCCCTATCTGGCAACATGGTGTGTGATTTGTGCAGGTGCAGGCGTGATTGATCGCGTACAACCCAATAGGGTGTCGGAATGGTTTGTGTTTATCCTTCTCATCCAACCACAATCAAATTCCCTCTATCCGGATGGCGCAAATCATCTTGATAGCTTCTTTTTGTTTTTGAAGACAAGCCGGAATGAAAACATGCCGAATTGGAATAGGAGTAACGAGGCTATTATTACAATGTAAGGAGTAGAAAGTACAGATAATTGTTTGAAAATGTAAGGAGTAGAAGTAAAAAGTAGGCTGAAAAATAATTACTCCAGTAAAGTATAGATGCCCAAAATTTCAGGTAACAAAGTATTTGTATTTCGTTACTTGACACCTCTGGTTACATATATGCGGAAACCTAGTAGCAATATGGGCTGGGCTTTGCTGGCACATGCTCCTCATCACTGATTTAACCCTAAAACCGTATTCTGGACAAATGTGGGCAAAATAATTTTGATTTATTTTTAAAAAATACTTCCCTTGATCTGAGCGGTACAAGACTTGGCTACTTTTCCTAAGTTTGCCTCCTGAACACACACCATTTTTTTTGACTCAATTCTACAATGTTAAGTGGGTGAAAAAAAAAACCTCCTTAATCCTGTATTTGGGTCAAAAATGGGCACCCATAGAAAGGAATGGGAAAAACCGTAATTTAGAGCATTCTTCTTGTTTTTTTGTAAAAATAAATGAATAGATCCAATACAATGCATATCTAACATACACACGTATGTTCTTACCTGTTTGGTACTAATTAGTTGTTTACATTTACATTTACGCATTTGGCAGACGCTTTTATCCAAAGCGACTTACATTGCATTCAAGGTACACATTTTACATTTTTGTCAGTTCTTGCTTTCCCTGGGAATCGAACCCATGACCTTGGCGTTGATAGCGCCATGCTCTACTGTTTGAGCTACAGGAAAATTTAAATTTGATGTTTTGTGTTTGAAATAAATGATAAATGATCTACTACTTTGTATTTTCCTTATAGCATGGTCATATTTATCTAAGCATATTTTGGCATCTTTGTATAGTCTCACCTAACACAGATATATATTTTTTTAAATTAAAATTTGAACTTGTGATAGTCAAAAACTTAAGAGGTCAAATTCATTTTATACAGTGGTTTATAGAGTTCAGTCTATATATGCAGCCATTATGTACTATAGCCATCTAGTGGCTATTGATATTATAGTTTTTTTGTTAATTTAATACCAAAATAAGACACCAGGTGACAGCAAAGTCACTTCATCTTTAGGTTTTAGCTCTAAGAACTTATTGGAATGATATTTTAATGTAGTTAAAAAAAAATTAAAAATAAAACATAAAAATAAGCATAATTAACATAGAAAATATGGTACTTTTTGAAGTAAATAAATTCAAAAATACACCCAAAATAAAAAAAAACACCATAAATGGATAGACAAAACTTTATCGAAGACAGTGATATAACATTTATAATAAATAAAAAATAGGATCACACCTGAGTCCTCTGTGCCCACATTTGTCCACAATTACAGGATTAAGGGCTATAAAGTGAATACGGTTTGAGGGTTAACTGTCACTTCCACTGTCCTCTGGGATATTCTATATTATTTTGTACTGAGTGCTTGACCTGTGCTGTCCCTGGTTGGAAAGCAAAATGCAAATTTGTCTTATTGTCTTATTTGTAATTATGTATGTGTAAAGTTGCCATTTAATGCCGTAATTTGTAATTTGAAATGGTTATGTTGATATATTTGTTAAATGTCTGTTTTATTACAATGTAAGATAATTCATAACCTCTTTGCAAAAATAGAACAGATATACTAGCAGGTTACAGAAATCAGACTTTATGCAATCTGACTCCACTGTTGTATGACGTCCACGTGGACAGTTAGTTTGGTGTATAAAAACTACATTTTACCCATTTTTAGTTTATAAAATACTAACATATTCATCATACTTTACTATACATACTAATATTTTTTTTAGCTCAATTGACCTCCTTGTACAAAAGTTTTTCACAGATATGCCTTTGGCATTTGGCACATGGCTATCGCTGTCAGCCATCTTGGATTAATGATGATCAAGCAATGAATATTTGGAATACAAGACTGTTACAATAGTGCTGTCAATCTACTGACACTGTCCTCAAGTGGTTTGGAGAAAATTACCATGATAAATGAACCCTAAACGGAGTTAAATGAACTGTCCACAAAATGTGGACACCACGCTGTTGTGAAATCTGGGGCTGTTTTACAGAAACCCCCTTACTTAGTACTTGACTTAAATTGTGACGTACAGTATATATCTAAGAGAAACATCTTCTCGAACAAGAAAAAATGTAGGACAGGACTTGATTTTGTCCATGGGGAATTGATTTAATTAAAATAATAATAATAATAATAATAATGATAATAATAATAATGATGATGATGTGGACGGATAAATTATTTATAATAAATACTGCAAAATTTTAATTTTAAGTCCATTTTGATTTCATGGTGAATTTAAAATGTGAAAAATTACCATGGATTCAAAACTGACGGAAAAGGATTCAAAGTTATTCTATACTTATTCTAAGTAATACAGCTCCTGAAATAAAATAATAAAAAAATCTAGTTTTAGATAAATAAATATGTATAAATATGATTATAACAGATGATCAGACATGCAGAAAGGCGGACTGGCGGATGGATGGACAGACAGATAGATAGATCAGCTTCACTGCTGGGAAAGGGCTCATAACCCTTAGACGCCTCTAACTGGCAGAGTGGAGGAAAAATACGAAAATAAGAGAAGTTACAAAAAGTAACTTTCCCTCAGTGTCGCAGGCTCAAGTGTCACAACATCAAGAATTCCACATTGGGAGGTGAGATTACTCAAATCCACAAGCCAGCACATTTAGGGTAACATCTTAAGTCCAGGGCCAAGAAAAGCAGACAGACCAGACACACAAACACACACACACACACACACACACACACAGAGAGAGAGACAGCTTCCTCTTGGGATGAAAGAGCTTTTGTTTCTCTGATTCCTCAGTTGAGGTGCCATACACCAGGACTCTGGGGAAAAGTGTGAGTCTTCTAACCCACTCTCCCTCTTTCTCTTCCACTCCACATCCCTTCATTCTTTCCACTAATCCCAAAGATGCCGATTCAGAGAAAGAGTAAAAGCGACGAAGAAGGAGCAGGAGAAATGCCTTGCCTTTTGTCTCCCTCGAGATCAATTGTACAAACTAATCTATGAGGACTCTCCTTTCACCAGTGCCGGCTCGGACGCATGCAATCAATGCTACTGTGTGTGTATGGTTATGCAGGTGGCAGATATAAAGCAGATAAGGGAAAGTAACTAGTTGAAGGGATGACGAAAGGGAGTACAGAAGTGGCAGGAGGAGATAAGAAATTCTTCAGATCTGATTTTCCCTAAATGTCACTAGCTTGAGGAGTGTCTTCCCATGCTAGCCAGAGGCATAAAAAGAGATCTCTACCCCCATTCCTCTCTCCCACCGTCTCCATCCTACTCTGTCAGTTGGAGGCACCGTGCTGGGCAGCAAAGAGTCTTTTTATCCTGCATGCAGTACGCATAACGCTCAATCCATCGGCAAATAAAAATGTTAGGTATGACCTTGAGCTCTGGGAATTATGGGTAAGCAGCTCCAAAATTGCTAAGACAAAAGGTCAAACTGTAAAATATGAATGAGCTGGTGGGTTGATCTCGGTTGTGGTTCTTCAAAACCTTCCCTATGTTCCAACTATGTGTATTCTAAAGAAAAATGACCGACAAACGGCATTTGATGATTCTGCATTATGCTTTGATTTCAAAGCTTCATGGGCACTGCTGGAAATGCTTAATCTTAGTTTATCAGGATCTTTTTAGGTCATCTGTCACCGTCTCTAAGTGTGTGAAGCGTCTCTTCTCTGAAGTGTCTCAGTATATCTGCCTCTTTTGGCATGTTAAGTGTCCTCTTCTTTCTCAAAATCTGTTAACCATTTCTCATCTAGGTCTTCTCAGTGTAGGGGAGGCTGTGCTACGCTGCCGTCCCTTAAAACTCATTATATATTAGAAAGGACTCATATACAGCTTCCAGCGATTGAAAGAAGCACGTAATAGCATTTAAATAGCAGATGCTAAATGCTAACATGTGCTTTTTGTATGTCAAAATTAATGTTCTGCATGGAAGTAAAAATGAATTTAGTGTCAAAGCAAATTTGCACAGATCTAAACATATATCAGGTTGGTGGATTGCCTATTACAAAATAAACTAAACAAAACAAAGCCAACCAACCAACCAACCAACCATCTTGATCTACCAAGTTTGTTGGTCTTAGCTGGTCTATTTTATATGGGTTTTGGGCAGTTCATATTGGGCAGATTGGGTTTTTAGGCAGCTTGTACATCCAATTGCAGAAAATAATTTATTTACTATTATAATTATTTTGCCCTATTATAAAATGTTGAAAATTCTTTTACTACTACAAATATCCAGAATATTAAACCTTTTCCTGGCTGGTTTATACAAATAACATGGAGCAAAATAAGATTGTAAGATAAGTAAATAGTATAATTTATGTTCAAATTTTAATTTGAAAGTTAGCCATTCGCTTTTAAAAATTTCTATGGCCCTATCGTACAACTTATCGTACTTACACAGCTTTTAGCCCATTGTCCCCTATGTTAACAGTCTCTGCTTCAAATGTGTCATCTCGTCTTTCCGAGATGTCAGTTGACTTCTCACACGTTTGCTGTGTTTAGAGAGAACACCTTCGATTCGTTGTCACCAATTTACCACGCTAACCCCGCCTTGGACAGTTTATCTCAACAACTAAGGACTGGCATGTCATTAGTCATTTCTGCACTACTTACCTCTCCCACTATCTATCCATCCATCTTCCTCTCTCTCCATCATGTTCTGTTGCGTTCTTGATCTGCTCTCAGGTTCAAGTGTTCGCACATTCCTGAGGATGACAGTGAAGAGAGGCTCATTACTTACACAACATAAACAACAGCAGCTGCTGCAACACCTGCAACCTAAAAAAACCCCTCTATGATTATACAATAAATAAATGTAATTCCTCCTCATATTCACACAGCGACCGGTTGGTTTGTGTGTATACTGGCAGTGTTGGGTAACTCTCCAAAGCCACCCACCCTTCCAGTTAAAAGAGAAAAAGCATCCCGAAGAAACCAAAGTGAACATGGGAAGTGTGAAAGAAACAAGAACAGAGATAAAACTCTAAAAAGAGCCAAAGAGATGGTGTTGGATACAGGGTGGTAAGTTGATATAATAGGGGCCTGTCTCTCGTGGTTTTAAATGGAGGATTTGGCCTTCACGCCTCTCAGTGCCATTCTTAAGGAAAGCGGATTTCCGCTGCCGTGACGACCATTATCCTGGTTTCCTGGCAGTAATCCGCCATACTAGGGTCGTAATAGGACAGAGCATTGCAGAAAGTCAGGAGGCTGTTGCTGCTAGTCACTGCCGCGGGGATCACGGTTCTAGATCTGACACAGAGAAACACAAGCTGATCTGATACAGCTGATGAAACAGTCATGCACAGCAGGCCTGGAAAGAGAACATCACAAAGTCTGACATTTACAATTGTAACTCTTTTGTTATTGTTTTTTGCTGCACATTTTTAAATGGCTTTCAGTTCTAGAGGTTGAATAAATAAAATCCATAAATGACCTTAATTATACATTAAACAACAATACTAACCAAAAACATTACACATGTAGCATACCGGTATTTCACTAATTACTTTTATAAAACACTACTGACAACACAATGTGCAACTTTTACTACAATGTAAGTTACTGCATGTTTATATGAAAATGTAACTACACATTGTCATATTAACAACCAGTATCTACACAAGTTTAGGACTCAAATGAAAGCTGGATATTCGTTAAAAAGAACCAGCTCATTTTGGATTCATTAACTCTTAAGAGTCATTTATTTAGAATCGGACTGCACTGCACTGCACTGTCTGTTTCACTCTCAGTTACAGCATCACTGAATGAGTAGAGCAAAACATTTTGTTGGCATATTTTAGTATGCAGTTCTGTTCGAATCAGCAGAAGAATGACACAAGCAAAAACTTAACAAAACGTCATTTGGTTCTGGTAAAAAAAAAAAAAAAACATACACTATATTGCCAAAAGTATTTGGACACCCCACCAAATCATTGAATTCAGGTGTTCCAATCACCTCCATGGCCACAGGTGTATAAAAACACGCACCAAGGCATACAGACGCTTCTACAAACATTTGTGAAAGAATGGGTCGCTCTCAGGAGCTCAGTGAATTCAAACGTGGTACTGTGATAGGTTGCCACCTGTGCAATAAGAACATTCGTGAAATTTCCTCACTACTAAATATTCCACAGTCAACTGTATTATAACAAAGTGGAAGCAATTGGGAACAACAGCAACTCAGCCATGAAGTGGTAGACCACGTCAGGCACACAGTTCATAGAAGTTGCCAACTTTCTGTCGAGTCAATAGCTCCAAACTTTGTGCGGTCTTCAGATTAGTGCAAGAACAGTGCCTAGAGAGCTTCATGGAATTGGTTTCCATGGCCGAGCAGCTGCATCCAATCCTTACATCACCAAGTGCAATGCAAAGTGTCGGATGCAGTGGTGTAAAGCACGCCACCACTGGACTCTCGAGCAGTGGAGACGTGTTCTCTGGAGTGACCAATCACACTTCTCTGTCTGGCAATCCGATGGACGCGTCTGGGTTTGGCGGCTGGAGAACAGTACTTATCTAAATGCATTGTGCCAAAGTTTGGTGGAGGGAGGATTATGGTGTGGGGTAGTTTTTCAGGGGTCGGGCTTGGCCCCTTCGTTCCAGTAAAAGAAACAAGTAATGCTTTAGCATACCAAGACTCTTTGGACAATTTCATGCGCCCAACATTTTGAGAACAGTTTGGGGATGGCCCCTTCCTGTTCCAACATGACTGCGCACCAGTGCACAAAGCAAGGTCAATAAAAGACATGGATGAGCGAGTTTGGTGTGAAACTGTCCTGCACAGAGTCCTGACCTCAAGCCGATAGAACACCTTTGGGATGAATTAGAGCGGAGACTGCAAGCCTTCTCGCCCAACATCAGTGCCTGACCTCACAAATGCGCTTCTAGAAGAATGGTCAAATATTCCCATAAACACACTCCTAAACCATGTGAAAATCCTTCCCAAAAGAGTTGAAGCTGTTATAGCTGCAAAGGGAGGGCCAACTCTATATTAAACCCAATGGATTAAGAATGGGATGTCATTAAAGCTCATGTGCATGTAAAGACCTTTGGCAATATAGTGTAACTGGATGCTTACTTTAACGCACAACATGGACTACTATACAAGAAAAATCCTGTTTTATGTTTTTGTTGCTCTGTTTCTACACTATGGTGAACTGTAACCATTTCTTCCATTTTATCCAGCTTCAAAAAAAATCGCTGATGTCTCTCATCTGTAATTCCAGCAGTTGCACGTCAGGCTCAGGTAATCAACCAATTTCAGAGACTTATGACTCGAATGAACTTGTTCTTTGATTCTCAGGACACTCTTCGCCTGCATGAACATTGTTCCATCCTCCAGATTGCTATTTTCTCAAAGGTTTTTGAAGATCTTGGCCACCATATATCTGAACTGGGATTTACTTTGTTTGTAAAGTACATTATATTATATAACTGACATTGGCATTTCTACTTATATAATAATACATTTACACATAGGCCAGTGTTTTATCACTACTTCAGACTTGCAGTCTTGATTGACAGTACCTTCCGACTGAACTTAACCTTGGGTTTGTCACTATTCATTTAAAAACTCAATTACTGAGTGCAGTTCAAACGCATATAGGTACACAAATCATATAAGGAAATATTGAGTATTCATAGACAAGTCTGTACATTATTGATGATATTAAAAGCGGGTCATGTTTACATTCTCACCCTCTCATTCTTTGTTCACCTCACTGTCTAAAGGCACAGTTAAAATGATATCTAGTGGTGTCCATGCATGAAAACATGGTGGTTTAGTCTCTATTCACTGAATCTAGACATCTACACCAACAAAGATGAAACAGAAGCATGCCAGAGGAACGGAAAAGGAATAAGAAGGATCTACAGAGGTTACAAGCATTTAAAATCTAGAAAAATATATTTTTAGTGTCAGATTAATGTTTTCATTAATAATAAAAACTGAAACCCAATAAAATCTCTCTTTAACGGGTTTATTGAGGGCCGCCACACATCAGACGGCCTTGACGAAAATTTTTATGACTTTTTGAATTTGACTATGTAGACCAGGGATGGGCAACTCCAGTCCTCGAGGGCCACTGTCCTGCAAAGTTTAGCTCCAACCCTGATAAAACTCACCTGCCTGTAGCCTTCTAGTAATCCTGAAGACATTGATTAGCTGGTTCAGGTGTGTTTGATTAGGGTTGGAGCTAAACTCTGCAGGACAGTGGCCCTCGAGGACTGGAGTTGCCCATCCCTGATGTAGACAAAATCCAACTTTCAGATCTTAAAATTAAAATGGTAAATTACCTTACCATACACATCTCTGAGGAATAAGAAATTGATTATAGTTTGATCCATCCTGTAATCACACATACGTTTACGTTCACATTTTCTCTCTCTCTTACTCATCACTGCAGTCCAGGGAGGGCCGTCCCAGCCAGGCAGGCTGTGAATATTCATGATCAGGAATGAGTTGCAGTGGAGGTTGCTGTGAAGGTGTTGAGTTATTCATCATTCTTCAGGAGAAGAGACACAGGAGTCGTCCCTCAGTACTGGAATATTAACGAGCCACATTAATAAAATATATACCTTCTCTTTCCCCTGCCTCTTCTTTACCTACAGATCTCAGGAGTCCCCATTTAAGACCACCATGCAGACTGGAGCACACACATATATGTTTGCATGTATACATAAACAAACAGTTGTTCAAATACAAATACAAAATTTAGCATTCTCTAAAAACGCACAAAAAAAAGATACTTATTCCACAGAATCACTGAGACACATATACTCCATAAATCATTTAAGAATCACAAAAAAGCCACAATCATCAACACAGAAATCCAACAATACAGCAAATCCCAACAGCTCGATTCGCGCATCACAGTGATGATGACAAAGCATTTGACGGCAAAGACACAATGCAGACTTTCAAGAAAGAACTTTTTACTGATTTAAAAAAAAAAAGAAAAAAAAAAGGAAAACAGAGGATACAAGTAAAGGAAGATGAGGTAAAAAAAAGAAAAAAAGATAGCGATAACAAAGAATAGGCCGGCACTCAGAGGAGAGGTATGTTTAATTCACAGAGTGGCATTTCGGCTGTGTTATCAAGCTAACATACAGAAGGCCAGGCCAGACACTGAGCTGAAATGTGCATCAGCGGTCGTGTAATATTAAAACAGCCAACTGTGCTTTCTTTCAGTTTCTCCTGCATTCTCCCTCCTCTCACTTCCTTTCTAAATGCATATTTCTGCTCTCAAGATAACCACAAAAAGCCTTCGATTTGCCCCTATTTCAGTCTTAATTGTACTGCAAACACACCATTTCACAGCATGAGACGGCAACTCATCCCTACAACTGCCTCCACTGCTTAAGTATGAATAGTTAATATAATTTTAATAATGTGCATAATTACTATAATAATAATAATAATCAAGATGATATTATTTTAATTATACTTTTAAATGTGTTTCCCTAATTGTCTCTTACAATGAGAATTTCTAAAATTTTCAATAAATGAATACACTTTTTTTTATTAAGCTCATATTGTTATTCCTAAATGCCATATTAAACATATTACAATAATAATTGATAATAATAATATTAATAATAAATACATTTAGAATTATTTTTATATTGACATGCATTATTATGAATATTTTTCTGAGGACTAGCAAGCTGACATGTTTGATGTTACTTTACATTTTGATGGTACATTATTACACAATTATTAGGATGCCTCCACACGGCAACAGATTCAGATTATTTTATTTAATGCCATGTGAGCATTCAAAGCCATTTTCATGGCAAAAATTCAACTACAAAAATACAAATATCATATAAATGCAATAAAAACAAAACAGCAAGTCATATTATACAAGATGTTTTAAATTAACATATGATAAAAAATCCAAAACCTTTTCAGGCATAATCTCATTAAATACGTCCTTAAGTGAAGTAACTTCATAAAAGAGCATTCTGCTTGTAATAATTCCAGGACAATCCAATAAAATATGTTTAACAGATAAAGGAATTTTACAAAACATACATAAAATTGGGTCTTCACCCTTAAAGGGTTAGTTCACCCAAAATTGAAAATAAAGTCAGTAATTACTCACCCTCATGTTGTTCCAACCATGTAAGACCTTCGTTCATCTTCGGAACATAATTTAGTATATTTTTGATGAAATCTGAGAGCTGTCTCACTCCTCCATAGGCTTTCAGAGGGAATGAAACTTGATGGCCCAGAATAGTAAGTAAAAACGTCATTTAAGGAGTCCAAATGACTACAGTGGCTCTGTATTAAGTCTATCATGCGACGAAAATACTTTTTGAGCGGAAAAACAACAAAAATAACGACTTTATCCCACTATTTATCCCACTATATACTCTCTGACGAGAGTTCGCGGGAGTGCCACGACGCATGCGCGAGATCGCGGGAGTGCCACGACGCATGCGCGAGAACTCGCGCATGCGTCGTGGCCCTCCCGCGAACTCTCGTCAGAGGCTCAAATTGAACAATAATAGTGTGATAAAGTCGTTATTTTTGTTGTTTTTCCACTCAAAAAGTATTTTCGTCGCATGATAGACTTAATACAGAGCCACTGTAGTCATTTGGACTCCTTAAATGACGTTTTTACTTACTATTCTGGGCCATCAAGTTTCATTCCCTCTGAAAGCCTATGGAGGAGTGAGACAGGTCTCAGATTTCATCAAAAATATACTAAATTATGTTCCGAAGATGAACGAAGGTCTTACATGGTTGGAACAACATGAGGGTGAGTAATTACTGACAGAATTTTCAATTTTGGGTGAACTAACCCTTTAAGCAAAAAAGCATGGGTCAAACTTGTGTGACCCACGACATCTGGTACCACTTGATCAAGTCTAGTTTTAAAATTTTGAAAAAATCTGTTTGTAATTTCTGGATGAATTCCATACAATTTATTAGTCTTGTACATATTCCACTCTTCTTGCCACTTATTTAAAATATATCGATTAATAATCGGTCTGATGTCTGAAGGAGGAATTTGACATTCATTAACCTCCTGATTAAGACCGTCCTTAGCAGCTGCATCAGCTCGTTCATTTCCTGAAAGTCCCGTCCTGGAACCCAGCAAACCACACGACAACAATTTTATCAACTTTTACAAATGCTTCATACACTTAAGTACGAATGACAAATGAGAACATGCTATTGAAGTAGACTATATAGATATGGGGTACTTTTATAACCCCATTTCCTTATCTTTATAAGTGGATTTTCTGTTTAATTTTTCTCTTAACTCTCCATTTTATTGCCATTTAACATTGAGTACAAAAATTCATTAATTTGCATGCGTTTGTGAGATTATCTCTGGCATCCTATTCACATAATTAAATGTAATGAATGTGGGAGGCAGGTTTGTTTCTGCAGCTTAAAGACAACAGCACATATTCAGCTCAAAGGTGTGTGTATAAAGGACAGATTAAGGTTTTGGTTATCCAGCAATTCAATTTAATTAAACTACACATTGTCTTCATAGATATCATAATAATGGTAATAATTAGTGTAAACACCAGCTCCATCACAAGGTTCTGAATGGCTGAGTGGGAGGTCAAAGAAAGAGAAGTAAACAAGAGAGGTGAGGTAAACGGTACTAATAATAAAAACAAACAGGATGAGGCTGGAGTTAGCCTGGAGAACAAGAGCCTCAGTCCAGACCTTTCTCGCTTTCATTCTAACTGCATTACAGTGTGTGCATACTTAAACGTGTGATAGAGTGCAAGAGAGAGGAAGGATGGATGAGGGGGTGGAGGCATTAGACAACTGGGGTCAACCTACAGTCAAAGTCTGACTGCTAGTGGGCTCAATCTGCTTGCTAAACTGTGTGTGTGTGTGTGTGTGTGTGTGTGTGTGTGTGTGTGTGTGTGTGTGTGTGTGTGTGTGTGTGTGTGTGTGTGTGTGTGTGTGTGTGTGTGTGTGTGTGTGTGTGTGGGCATGTTTTTGTGAAATATCAGGACACAAATGTGTATAATGACATGGGTATGACATAGGTATTACAAAAAGAGGGTGAAATATGAGGACGTTCCCCATGTCCTCACTTTTCAAAATGCTTATAAATCACACAGAATGTGTTTTTTTCACAGAAAGTAAACTACACAGTCTCCTGTGAGGGTTAAGTTTAGGGGCAGGGGCAGTGTAGGGGGATAGAAAATACGGTTTGTAAGGTATAAAAACCATTACGCCTATGGAATGTCCCCACATTTCACAAAAACACCTGTGTGTGTGTGTGTGCGTGCGTGCGTGCGTGCGTGCGTGCGTGCGTGCGTGCGTGGATTTATGAGGATACAAATGTTTATAATGACATGGATATTTCAATGTAAACATATGAGGACACTTCCTGGATGAGAAAATATTTAGATATATTCTTACCAAGGCTGCATTTTTTTATGTTGTGAGATATTAATATAATTAAACTCTTTTCTATTTTAATATATTTTAAAATGTAATTTATTCCTGTGATGTCAAAGCTGAATTTTCAGCAATATTACTCCAGTCTTCAGTGTCAACAATCATTCGAATGTGCTGATTTGATTTAGATTTTGGAATCTGCAAAAAAATAATAATAATAAATAAATAGAATTAGCTGTCACTTTTTTAAAAATCAATTTAATGAATCTTTGCTGAATAAAACTATTCTTTTTTTTCTTTTTTTTAAATTTTAACCATAAACCATGAAGTACACTCTAAAAAATGCTGGGTTAAAAATAATCCAAGTTGGGTCGAAAATGGACTAACCCAGCAATTGAGTTGTTTTAACCCAGCGATTGGTTTGTTTTAACCGCTGGGTTAAAACAACCCAATTGCTGGGTTAGTCCATTTTCAACCCAATTTGGGTTATTTTTAACCCAGCATTTTTTAGAGTGTACCTTTATGACTAAGTGTTTGCCAATTTGAGGTTGACACTTTTCCAACGTGCCAGACGTGCAGGTCATTGAGAAAGGACAGAGTGTGAAAGAATGAAAACAAAACAAAGACAGACAACCTCTTACATTTTAGGGACAAGCACATAAGAGCGAGTGGCGTTGGACAATGAGACAATCTTCATGTCCAAAACTGTAGTTGAGGAGTCTGTATATGAACTGGCGGTGGAAATGTTCCAGAAACACTTCAGGCATACGGGATGGTGGCCAAACGACAGCTCAGTCGTGGACACACTATCCATGTTATGGTCACCAAGCCAGCCAACAGCTTAGCAGCCACATCCCACGGTAACATGAGCCACATCCAACAGACCACAAGTATCCACAATGACTTCAGTCCAGAAAGAAAGCGAAAGAGAGACTTTAACTGTGGAAATGTGTGGTTGGAGTCAACAGGAAGAGCAAATTAAGTGTATCTGCCCCAGTTAGGGCAGCTCTCAGAGGTCGATCCAGCACCCTGCCTCCTCTGTGCTATCCTCCTTTCCATTCATCCATCCAAAGACATGTCCAAACCTGGGCCCCCACTTCTTCCCCCTTAGGGTGTCTGCCTTTTCATGCATCTAGGCCAGAGGCACCTGGCACAAATCTTAAAACACACATGATAACCGGAATAGCAGCACCAGGAAACTGGGACCAGGAGGAAAACATGTTGGGAGTAAGGGAGTGAGGAGAAAAAAAAAGCTGCAAAAGGACAGATTGGTGCTCTGGAAGTCCCCGGCAGCATGGCAGGGCTCAAAACTGTCAGGGAAAACTTTCCTTTCTTGTGGTCATGTGTTTAATTGATGAGACGTCCGGATTTCAGAGACTATCCCGAAATGATCACAACTAAACGATTCTCTTATCGTAACAGAACATTGCTGTCTTGCTGGATCCCTTTCTCTGTCTTTGTTCTTTTTTTTTCTCTGTTCTTTTGCTCTGTCCTCCGGTGCTTTCCTCAGTCCCCGGGCCCCTTAAAAACAGCTCTCACTCATCTGCTCTAAAAGCTTGCAATGAGACACAGCAGAGAATGTGAGATATAGATGCTCTAAAACCTAGCAAACCGTCTCCCTGCAGCATCTTAAGGCATCACAGCACCCTCCCGACGAGAAGCCTGTTCCAAAAGCGGAATCATTTTGTGTGGCCTCCTAAGACACCTTGTTTTGGCCAGATTTTTGGTGAATGCAATCCCATAATACATTGCAATAAGTGAAAAAATAAACCATAAGATTGCAGATAAAAGAACGAATAGTAAGTATTATAAAAATAAAAAAAAATCAAATTTTTTCATGAATGTCCAATGTTCTTCAATTTCTTTTGGAACTGACGCTTGATCCGGACCCCTGTCTATTCCTTATTAAAGGGTTAGTTCACCCACATATGAAAATTCTGACATTAATTAATACTCACCCTCAAGTCGTTCCAAACCAGTAAGACCTTTGTTCATCTTCAGGAACACAAGTGAAGATATCTTTAATAAAATCTGAGAGTTTTTTGTCCGTCCATAGAGATCCAACGCTACTGTGAACAGTAGGAAAGACATCATAACTGATGACATCACCATTTTCTCCAGAATGGCTATACGGCTGAATAAAATTATGCTGCATTATTTTCCTGTTTAACACTGTAAAGCTGCTTTGAAACAATCTGCATTGTTAAAAGCGCTATATAAATAAAGTTGAAGTACTCCATGTGACTCCAGTGGTTTAATCTCAATTGTATTAAGCAAAGCGGGTGCTTTGTTTGCACAAACAAAAACATTTACACTTTAAAACATATTTAAATGCAAAATTACATTATATTTTAAATTGTAATAATATTGCACATTACTTTTTACTGTAATGATCAAACAAATGCAGCCTTGGAGAGCATAGGAAACTTCTTTCAACAACATTTTTAAAAAAAAACAGTAGTTTAAAATAGACAGAGAGTTGCTGCCTGTGTAGAGCATTCCAAATCAATCACTTATGAGGTTCCATCATATTTATGGTGTGTTCACACTAGGGTGTAGTTCGGTTTGCTTGGTTCAGACCGAACTCCGGAGCAGGTTTTGTTCCAGGGTTAGTTTTCTTAAGAGGTATTCAGATATGTGTTATATAATGAATATAGTTATATTAATATAACTAAATGTGTTATATACTTACAGTTATAAAATATACAATATTATATATTAATTCTAAAGCACTATTATAACAAGGTAATGTTTCAATATATAATGTCAAATATATTTATTATTTATTTTATTGTCATCTCACACATGGATCTGCATTCAATTAATTATCATCGAACAAATAATATAATCCTTATTCTCAGTGAATAAATATTACTTAATAAATTAAAAGGTTTAAAATGACTGCACAGCAAATAGGTGGCAATGTACACTAAGTTATGTAAATCGCCATTAAACAAAAGAAGAAGGAGGAAGTAGAACGGCACGCTTTTTATTATGGTGAATTATTGATTCGTTGCTCTGTTGAGGATGTCTTGAGTGTTAACCAGGAATATACTATGGGTTGTCTGAACTTACTCCTGGACTCGTTTTTTGAACCAGCAATCCTTGAGTAAGCAAGGTTTGGGTTAATCAACTGAGTTCAAGGTATATGTGACGGTAAGTTAATCTTGCTTTTTAACACTGGCATTTTAACACAGAACCTAAAGATATTTTAAAGATAACCTTATAAAATGTGTAAAGTAGTCAAAACAGCTGCAGGAATCCCCACGTCACACACAAACAAAGATCTGCTGTGAGGAGACGCGGCTCTACCTGTATCGAACTGTGATAGGCAACGTCACGACTATGATGAGAAAAAACAACTTTGCTTGAGCATTCTGTCCTTTTTAGGGTTGCATCTTGTGACATCATGTCCTGTTTTTGGTTTGATTATATGTCTTTGGTCCGTGTTACGTTCATATACTATATTGCCAAAAGTATTGGGGCACCCCACCAAATCATTGAATTCAGGTGTTCCAATCACCTCCATGGCCACAGGTGTATAAAAACAAGCACCAAGGCATACAGACGCTTCTACAAACATTTGTGAAAGAATGGGTCGCTCTCAGGAGCTCAGTGAATTCAAGCGTGGTACTGTGATAGGTTGCCACCTGTGCAATAAGAACATTCGTGAAATTTCTTCGCTACTAAATATTCTACGCTCAACTGTTAGTGGCATTATAACAAAGTGGAAGCAATTGGGAACAACAGCAATTCAGCCACAAAGTGGTAGGCCACGTCAAAAATCACAGAGCGGGGTCAGCGCATGCTGAGGCGCACAGTTCGTAGAAGTCGGCAACTTTCTGTAGAGTCAATAGCTACAGACATCCAAAATTCATGTGGTCTTCAGATTAGCTCAAGAACAGTGCGTAGAGAGCTTCATGGAATTGGTTTCCATGGCCGAGCAGCTGCATCCAATCCTTACATCACCAAGTGCAATGCAAAGTGTCGGATGCAGTGGTGTAAAGCACGCCACCACTGGACTCTCGAGCAGTGGAGACGTGTTCTCTGGAGTCAAATCAAGTCACCTTTATTTATATAGTGCTTTATACAATGCAGATTCACTGTAAAAAGTGATTCTGAGTTTTAGTCAGGTGGACAAGTAAAATTATGTCCTGTCAACTTGCAGTGCCTCACTACACAATAGGATGCGTTATAACAACCTCAACTTAAAGTTAAATGGAAAACTTATAATAATGTGTTCATATAACAACAAACCATAGGTTCTTTCAACTTTCTGCCTCATGCGCATGTGCCAGAAACTCTACGTCATGATGACGTACTAACGCATTTGAACCAGACGCGCCATCGCCATTTTCTGCACGAGAAGACGAGATCACGACATGAGTTGATGGTGCGAGAGAAAAAAAGGCGACGAAGACGAAAGGAGATCTACAGATGGATTTTTATTGTAAGTACCCTGATTTGTTCTTTCTGTCATGTAAAATTTAGGCACGCACATTTTTGGTAGCTATACAGTGTGTTAGCCAGACACCGAGCTGCTGTCGAGACGTGAGCAGAAAGAGAAGTATTTGACTAGTATATGTTAATGATGGTAAATTGTGTACATATAAGTTACTTTTTAGCGTGTTCTTAATCGGATATATTTTTTTTAGAAACACAGAATGACCAGTAACGTTAATATTTGAAGCACCGCCGCCAGTCCATAATTAGTGTTACCATTACTACTATAAATGCTTGATTTACGTTAAATGTTAAACGGCCAGTTGTTATTTTTTTCAAATGACATACCATGCGTTTTTGAGCATGTGCAAACGGTGCTTCTTCTGTTGGCCTATATAGGCAACTTGCCATGATTTTGTATTAATATAATGTCAACTTTTTGTACATAAATCATATATATCATACATATCAATTTGTACACTTAGTTCATTATCACAAGATTAAACTTTTATGTCAATTGTGTTACCTGTGAAGCCCCGAAGAATCATCAATTTCAGGGTTACTTTATTTATATAAAACATTTTCACAATAAAAGCTATATTAACAGCCTGCTCAATGTTATATTGACAGCAAAATCATTAGTATAACATTTAATGCATCACCAGAAATAGAAATAGAAATAAAAAGTTGTAAAACATTTTTTGCCTCATAATTGTATTTGGGAAGTAAGATGTTTTAGGGCTGCACAATTATGACATCATTTTCGATTATTCCCTTAAAATTGTAATGGGTGATTTATTAATTTCAAATGATTCAGTTATGTTTTAAATAGCCTAGCTTTATCACAGTGGTTCTCAACTCGTTTGCCTATGGCACCCACATTTTCGCATGGTCATTTTTTTTATGCCTATTATACATTTGTTTACAAAAAAAAAATTGTAGACTCAAAAATTACTGTCCCCCTTTACTTAACATAAACACAAATTGTAAGAATATGACTAATACTGATACATAAATGCTTAACAAGGTTAAGCTATTTAATAGCAGTCCCAAACTAGTTCAGTCTTTTAAAAATATTTATTATTTTATACAAAGTTAATATCAGGCTATATACAAAATAAGACAAAGTGAACATAAATTGGTATTTTTGGGTTATGGAAACAACACTTACCATGGTAAATACACAATACTAACAAAAACTGTTAATACATCACGGAAACTGCTCCTGATTAATAGAATGAACATCATACCTGCATGCAAATCCTTCTCAGCTAACACGACGTACTAGTAGTAACGTGGTATTTTACTTTTATTTTGTGACTTTATAATTTACAACGTATCGACGTTGCATGCTTACGTTATCGTGGCATCAGTAATCGCAATTCGATATTTGAATAGTTGTGCAGCCCTATGTTCAGTGAATATTTCTGAATGTAACATGTATATGTGTACTTAGATGGAGTTTTACTTTTTTATTTTTTTATTTGCAGGATCAGTATAGTGCAAGCAGAGTGGAAGCAGAAATCGATGAGGTGGTGTTGCAAAATTTGCAGATTTTCCTCGCCCAACCAGCGTGCCTTAATCATCCACTACAAGCTTAAACACTGCCATCAGGCAAGTCATTGAGCAAAAATATGGACACATAAACTCTGTACTTCTTTCAACTCATGCATGCATCTATGGTACCACGTACTCGGAGGGAATGTTTTTGTCTGTAGGGCATACCAGTGGACTGCCTGACTTTGGCGAAATTGTCAAAATGATAATTGTGAACAACAAATTGTCATTCATCCTCAAACCCTTCAAAGCCTGGTACATAGAGCATTTGCGAAGTTATGAGCTGACAAGTTATTGCACTTCTGAACTGCAGGTTGTGGAACATCAGGAGCTTAATGGATACCATCCACTTTATCCTTATGTCAGAGCTGGCAAGTTAAATATCACACCAAAAACCTTCTTGCTTCACTAAGGTACATTTTGATTTTTGTTTTTTTTAGGTGTTCACATTAAAATATGTAAACATCAATCAAATGAATAACATCTTTTTACTTTTTCCCCAGTTGGAGAGAAACCCTGGAATTTTCAATTCCCATTTCAAAATGCTGTTCCGTGTGATCGTCTCCCCAGAGAACATTCAAAAAGTTAGACTTGATCCTGTTCCAGATTCAGTTGATGGCCTCAAGCTTGAACTAAAAAACAAGCTCCAACTAAGAGATTCTTTTGACCTTCAATATGAAGATGAAGACTTCCATGATTTCTGTAACCTTACCTGCGTAGCTGATCTGCCCAAAGACAAGGTTACACTGAAGGTCCTTTTCACCCCCTTTCCTGATACATTATCAGACTCCAGTTTAGACACTGCAATTTTAAGTGAATCGTCATCTCCATCAACTTCTTCACCCAGCATCCATTCAGAGTTATCTGCCCCTCGTTCGCAGCCATGGCCAACTACCTTTCCCATCCCTGTTTTTACTTATGATGTGGAGCTGAGGCTAAGACAAGGAAATGAGGCATTTCGAAAGGATGGAACACTTCTGTCAATTCCCAGAGACATTAAGATTGAAATTCTTGAGAAACTTGCAGAAAATATATACTCATACAAAGCCTATCCTGGGAATGAAGAGATTGAGAATGTAGCAGCTGCCTTAATTGAAAAACACCCCTGTCTCAAAGAGCCAAGCTCCACATCTGGGTGGTATGGGTGGAAAATTAGTTTGAAATTTAAAATGGGCAACTACCGGCAAAAGCTGAGAGATGCTGGTTGTCAGGAACTGAAAGTGAATTCTGAAAGGAGAGGTCTTGGGGAGACAAGAGGAAAGAGAAACAAAGTCAAGAAACCAAGACGGTGCGAAACAAATTTTCTACCAGATCTACCTCAGGACAGAGACCAGGAAAGTCTAGAAAAGGAAAGAGAGCAAATGTCTGTGGAGATGATGAAGAGGACTCCGGACATCACATTTGTTGATGCTGCTATGAGCAGCACGTATTCTTTGAGAAGACAAGAAGTCGTTGATGAGGAGCCACCAGTGTCACAAATGAAAATCCGATGGCCAGCAATTTTCACAGAGAGACAGGTAAATTGTGTTTGTTTCTGTGTGCTTTGAATTAATCAAAATCTTGGGCTGTGAAAGTTGTGCTGTTCTATTAGAAGATATGGGCAAACTTAATATCCTAAGATTATATTTCTTTCTATTATAGTTCTTTCACATTGAGTGACTTTTTTTATTTTATTTTTTTACTTGTTAATGTTTTAAGGTTGTCGCTGAGACCCTGGCGTCTTTGTTCAATTTGTAAATGTATTTGTTTTTATAGATCCGCAAAGAATTTACTAGGCTTGTTTCAAAGGACCTGAGCAAGTCCTTTTTGGAAGGCCTAGATGGTCATCTCTCAAAGCTGATACAGTTATTCCGGTCAAAGCGTTATGAGGACATTCCAGAAATGACTTCAATACTGGAGAGCCTTGATAAGAATGTGAGTCAATTTATTTTAAAGCAATCTTTCTCTCCCTAAAATGACAATTCTGTGATAATTTACTCACTTACTCAATACTCGCACCATAAACCTATTGATAGTGACATCTTTTCATACAATGACTTCAGAGTAATCATCTAAAAAGTAACCTATTCAATTTGTCACATTCAAAGTCTTCTGAAATCATACATTATCTTTGTATGATGAAAACATAAAAATGTCAATCTTTATTTACAATGATGTTTTATTGTATTACTACATAAATATCAAGCCTCATTGGTTCTTGCAAGTCTTTTGATCAAATGTCATGACACAAGAACTAATGAGGTTTGATTTTGTTGTAGTATGCTGTAGTAACATCAAACCTGATATGAACAGTGTGGTCCGAGCCCAAGCGTGATTGTTCCTGTGGCACCCCAGTAGCGTTGGTCTGGTCTCACACTCAACTGGATTCTGTCGAACCATGGTGCGTTTGTGTGCATATTATGTCATTGCAAACATGCACGGCGCATGATAGAAAACAACATGGGTCAATATATTGCGTTCTTTATTAATTCGGTGCTATTATGTGCAGCTGACTGAACAACACAGGTTTACTGTGTGTGTGATGCTTAAGGTGGTTTTCCGCTGCTTGCAAACAAACTCTTTTGAGGAGACAGTGGATTTCCAAATTTGTTGTCCTGATTCCACACGCTATGCGTGAACACACTGAAGGCCCACTCTCGCTCGTATCCAAGGTAAATCATCAACACTATCATCCCTCACATGCATTATATTTAACTAAATACATCATAATAAGCTAAAACGCATGCACAGGTCACATTACTTCCTGGACAAGTGCGCACCCGAGTCCGTGTTGCTTTCACATTCACCCGTACCGTGGCACGGTTCGAGTGCAACCGAATAGAGACCACTTCTTCCAGGTAGTCTTGGCTTTGGTACCCCAATGCACACCCGAGTCCACATGACAAAATCATTATGTGGACTCAGGTAGTTTAGTTAAATAAAACGCTTGTAAGGAAAGATAGTGTTGATAATTTATCTTTGATACGAGCGAGAGTGGACCTACAGTGTGTTCGCACAGCGTGTGGAATCAGGACAACAAATTTGGAAATCCACTGTCTCCTCAAAATAATTAGTTTGCAAGCAGCAAAAGCCCACATTATAAGACACAAACACACACACACACACACCGTAAACCTGTGTTGTTCACTCAGCTGCACATAAGAGCACAGAATAAATAAATAAAAAACTATATATTGACCCATGTTCTGTTTTCTATCATGCGTCATGCACGTTTGTGATGATGTAATAAAACATGGTGTTCGATAGAATCCAGTTGAGTGTGAAACCTGACAAACACTGCGGGGGTCGCCGGGAACAATCGCGCTCAGGCTCTGAGTCCATACCGCAGCCAACGAGACCAGTGTGAAAGCACCCTTTGACACTCCTGGTTTAAGTGACATGAGCTGGTTACATCCACTATTAAATCGTATTTTGGTGCTGAACAAAAAGGTAACAAACAACTGTTGTTGTACCACATCATTGGTGATTTATTAACAACAAAAGTATACAACTGTACACTTTTGTAATTAATGTTTTTATTTTTCAAGACAGAGGGAGGGGTTGAAAGGATAAATGAAAAGGAAAAACAAAGGATTGAACCAATAAAGCAGGTACTTTAACCATCCTATATTTTACAGACATCAAACCAAAGGATGAGGACTGCAGCATTGCTTGGCCTGCCGTGGTACATGCGAGAGACTCCTTCTAAATTCATGAAGATATGCGAGGTAAGCTGAAACCTTTAAAGGGTTAGTTCACCCAAAATTGAAAATAAAGTCAGTAATTACTCACCCTCATGTTGTTCCAACCATGTAAGACCTTCGTTCATCTTCGGAACATAATTTAGTATATTTTTGATGAAATCTGAGAGCTGTCTCACTCCTCCATAGGCTTTCAGAGGGACTGAAACTTGATGGCCCAGAATAGTAAGTAAAAACGTCATTTAAGGAGTCCAAATGACTACAGTGGCTCTGTATTAAGTCTATCATGCGACGAAAATACTTTTTGAGCGGAAAAACAACAAAAATAACGACTTTATCCCACTATTATTGTTCAATTTGAGCCTCTGACGAGAGTTCGCGGGAGTGCCACGACGCATGCGCGAGAACTGAGATTAGTAGTAGTAGAAGAAGAACGCCGTAATCTCAGGCTCAAATTGAACAACAATAATAGTGGGATAAAGTCGTTATTTTTGTTGTTTTTCTGCTCAAAAAGTATTTTCGTCGCATGATAGACTTAATACAGAGCCACTGTAGTCATTTGGACTCCTTAAATGACGTTTTTACTTACTATTCTGGGCCATCAAGTTTCATTCCCTCTGAAAGCCTATGGAGGAGTGAGACAGCTCTCAGATTTCATCAAAAATATACTAAATTATGTTCCGAAGATGAACGAAGGTCTTACATGGTTGGAACAACATGAGGGTGAGTAATTACTGACTTTATTTTCAATTTTGGGTGAACTAACCCTTTAAGGCAAAACGAGGGAAAAATTAACATTAGATCTCTTAATTTGCAGGGGTCTGGGGACTTTAAATTGTTTGTGAAATTGGTTTTAACTAATAGGACCTTAATTTTGTTTTCATTCTACAAAGCCCAGTGACCGTGAAGAAGATGTGATCAAGGGTGTGGTGATCGGAATCCTAGTGGTTGTGGAAAATGTGATGGAACCTCTGCCTGAATTCTACAATGACGTTGCCCTGGTGATTGAGGAAGAAGTGGTGATGCGTCACCTGAGTGACATACCTAATGCTTTTCTGAACCTGATGGGCCTGGTGTACGCATTAAACCTTGACTACCCAAAGGAATTAAAATTCACTTTTGAAGTGATACAGCGCCTGTTCATTGGAGTTGGATCAGACTCTTGCACCGCAAGAGTTCACTCATTGAAGAGCAAGTTGCTGAGATAAGAAACTATTTTCTCCTCCTTGCTACTATTGCAATATAGCACTTGCACTGTTACATGGTTTTAAAGTTTAAGACCATTGTTATTTTAGATCTCATTGTTATAAGTGTAACATTGGTATTCTTGAATTATTTTCAAACAGAATGTTTTCTTGTTACCTTGTCCTGCTGCTCTTTCCTTGTCATGTTTGACATTTGATTGTGAATTGAAGAGACTATTTTATTTGAAGTTGTTAAACACAAATTATTGTGAATTCTTCATGTACACTTGTTCCTGTAAGGAAAATATCTGATGACAAGGAGAGTTATTTGTACTATGTTGGCTCTAAAATGGGTCTGTGCATAGAAAATTTTGCACTTGTTTCTGTGAGCTGTATATTTTAACATTGTTTGAAAATAATTTAAGAATACCAGACTGTTTTCTTGTTACCTTGTCTTGCTGCTCTTTCCTTGTCATGTTTGACATTTGATTGTGAATTGAAGAGACTATTTTATTTGAAGTTGTTAAACACAAATTATTGTGAATTTTTCATGTACACTTGTTCCTGTAAGGAAAATATCTGATGACAAGGAGAGTTATTTGTACTATTTTAGGCTCTAAAATGGGTCTGTGCATAGCGAAGTTTGCACATGTGTCTGTGAGCTGTATATTTTAATATTGGTATTCTAGTATTCTAGAATTATTTTCAAACAGACTGTTTTCTTGTTACCTTGTCATGTTTGATTGGGAATTGAAGACAGTTTTATTTGAAAAGTGAAACACTGCTTTTTGTGAATTCTTCATGTACACTTGTTACTGTAAGGAAAATATCTGATAATGACAAGAATTATTTGTTCTATTCTCTAAGAATGGGTCTGTGCATAAAGAAAAAGAGCATTTCTTGTGATGTTCTTATATCTTTGCAAGCTAATTCTTTTTGTCTGTTTTTGGGTACTGTGCATCTGTTTAAAAAATAAATGCTGACAGTTTCAATTTTGCAGTTGTGTTCATTTAAAAATCTGGTTCCAGGTAGATATCTAAAACTTATTGTCAAAGCAAGCAATGAAGTCTAGTAAACTCAAAAAGTTAAGTTGTGATGTTGAGGAAAAAATACTATTTTATGTCAATTAAACTTGGTTAATAGTTGTGAAAACATAAAAAACTAAGTTCAACCAATATGTTTTTAAGTTGACTTAACAAAAAAATATAAATGCTTATTAATTGATACAGTACGTTGTCCCAATTTACTGCAAGTTATTTCAACAAATACATATAAGTTGAGTTAACTTAACCACTAATGTTGGCTAAACTTAACTGAGTCAATGCAACAAGATGACTTGACCAAGTCAAGTTGTGTCAACAAATCATTTTTTACGGTGTTGCTTCAAAGCAGCAACAGTGATAACAGGAAAATAATGATAAAAATCTGATTCGGCTGTACAGGAGAAAACAGTGATGTCATCCAGCTCAGTTCAGTAATCATATAGAGTCAATGCGGGCAGATCAGTAATAATATAGTTTAATATTTAGTGTCCCCAACTAAGCAAGCCCAAAGGCAACAGAGGCGACGGTGGCAAGGAACCAAAACTCCATCAGGTGACAGAATGGAGAAAAAAACCTTGGGAGAAACCAGGCTCGGTCGGGGTGCCAGTTTTCAGATCGTGATCAGGGTGCCAACCATATTAGCTCAGAATATTCAAAATTTCTGTATATAGAACATTACAATAATCTAGCCTTGAGGTCATGAACGTATGAACTAACTGTTCAGCATTTTGCATTTAAAGTATGTGGCGTAATTTATATTTTATATAAATGAATGCGGTTTTACAGAAGCTGGAAACGTGGATTTCAAATGAAAGATTGGTATCAAAGAGCACACCCAGACGAGTGACGAATCACGCTTCTCTGTCTGGCAATCCGATAGACAAGTCTGGGTTTGGCGGTTGCCAGGAGAACATTACTTGCCTGACTGCATTGTGCCAAGTGTAAAGTTTGGTGTGGTTGTTTGGTGTGCACCAGGGCTCGTATGGCTAACAGAGCAATCACACCAGGGTATATCTGAAGGTATCTGTGTAGGCATTAAACACCCCAGCAGCTCACCAGGTTTAGGAACAAAGTCAGAGAAAGTAACTTTCAAGAAAGAATCAAACCAAACAGCCATTCAGTCTCTGTTCTCTCTGTCCATCCCTCATCTGTCTATCCCATCTTATATCATGGTGAGCACTCAGTCTCCAGAGCAGGTGTAATAAAGGCAACAGTTGCAGAGGCGTTTCACTCTGTCTGGCAGACTGTGACAGAGTTTAACACATGTAATCCTACACACATTCCCAAGAGGAAGAGAAGAAGAGAACGAAAGAGATGGAAGGTAAAGCCCAAAGTCTGTGAACAGACGAAGGGCTGGAGGGTGGAAATTATATGGAAATGCGCTGTATTAGTCCACTTATCCAGTGCAAAGCCTTAGCTTGATTCTTGTGTACATTTAGAATACGTTATCGCAATGCACATACTTTTTACACTCCAGAAAGTACTCTGCTAGTTTTGGAAAAGTACATAAAAGTATGAAACAAAGTACATGTATACTGATTTTCATCTGTCTACACCTTGCTAACAGTTATATCCTATAAGAATATAAAATAAATACTCGTTGCATTGACCTACAGCATAAAAAATAAATATAGAACCAACACAAACTACTCTAATGAAAGGAGTACGGGAGAGCGGGGCACAACCTAACACTTTTTGACTTTCAAAGTTTGTGTAAATTCACTTCAGAGTATTTATTTTTTCCCACATTAATTGCACACGTCTAGTACAATTATGTGGTTTTGTTTCATTAATACAGTGTAAAAAAAAAAATCTTGATTTACCCTGAAAGAATGGAAGTGAAATGTGACAACATGCGACCACACACGTGAGGTCCATTGTAACATGTGAGGGGCACATTGTATTATGAATTTATGGCATCTTAAAATGTTACCTGATATAATAATAAAAAAAATATCCAAGACAAACTCAAATATTTTGTCAATAAAATACAATTATTAACTTTTTAAAATAAATAATGGGATTTTTTAATCATTAAAAATATACTCATTTTTGAGTTAGACAACAAACACATCGCTAAATACAGCTATACAGCATGGTTAAAAATATAATAATAATTAATACATTTCTGAACATCGACTTCCATTGATTAATTTTCTTAAATTATTACTTAACTTTCAAGTTAGTACATTATATTTAACAAAAAGATGGATGGATGGATGGATGGATGGACAGATAAACTTGCAATGTAAAAAACGGATACAGAACCACTACAAACTGCAGTACAAGAACTTGTGGTTTATACTGCCCCAAAAGCATGGATGAACATTTTGAAAATTTGCCAGAAATAGTAAGGCAATTGGGCTATTTTTGGCATTTTGCTAATCTTGCTTACTATTAATGAGTAGTATACATAAATTGTGATTCCGTCCCCTTTTACTTTTTCTGTTTTTTTTTTAAGGATGCAGGGTCACGCAAGTACACTTTTCAACAGTGTGTCTGTGTGCACATCTACTTGAGTGTTAAAGTGAGAAATTTATGTAAAAATAGCAGTAAATGTGGGTTATGTCCTGGGAGGAGTCCTTCTCACAAACTAGATGGACAAGCTCTCAGCTGTCAGTCTGTTTCTCTTTGCTCTGAAGTTAACATTTCTGCAGGGAAGAGCTGCTAGAAGCACCGTTTCCTCACATCTCCCACTCTCTCATAGGCATTATAAACAAACAATGCAAGTGTGCCATAAACCACTATACATTAAACACTCTCAGTTCAGGCACCAGAACTGAGGTCAGGCACTATAATGGACATCCATATAACTACCACACCCATCAAACTGCCCATATTTGAACGATATTTGAACCTGGCATCTGTGCAGTCTCAGGAAGCGTAATGTCTCAAGACTATCATTGCTCTTCTTTCAAGCAGTGTCTCCTTTTTTCTTTATGCCGTCTTTTTTTGGCAAAGTCATCTGTCTAAGACAAGACTGGGCTTCGCTGGAGACCTGGCGCCCGCTTTCTCTCTCTCTCTCTCGGCAACCGTTGCTATGGAAAGGAGCCGAAATGGGGCAGATAAGAGTTGAATGAGAAAGCTCCAGCGGGGTCCTCATGTGGGAGGGGTCTCGGGACCACTCTCGTCACAAACGTCAAGCTCTTTTGATGCATGACAGGAACCGAAAACGGCAGAGCTACGAATGAAAAAGACAGAAAGAAAGAGTGTGGATTGAGAGGCTATGGGAAAACAGCTGTGAAAGTGGAAAAAGTATGTTTTTGCTGTGAGAGACAAAGAGTTGTGGGAGGAACAATCTCAAAGAAAGGGAACCATCCAAAGAGACAGGACTGCTGGAAGTAAGGAAGATAGAGGGTGTCAAGGTACAAATCACTGTTCAAATAAAATCTGAGAAGCAAATCTCTTAATAAAGAAACATGAGAAGGCACGTTTTAGCTGGTCAAATCTCTTGTTCTTGGCTTCGTACAGTAATACAATCGTCTTGATTCCAGTGAGAGTCTGTCAGACATATCTGGCACTGGAACTCAAAATTAACACCCGTCTCAAATTTAATAGCCTTTTAATGTCTGCCACAATACTGTAATATTTTTGAGTTATCTTTATTTGGCTTTTTAGTCATTATATAAGATAACTGTGATTAATTTGATTAAATGATCGGTATTTCATGAAATAAACTCCAATACAATGTGTTATCTAAATATGTAGCTAAATATGATGCTGATTTCGTACCTTATGATAGTGCACTGTGTGAATTGTGAACAGAGGACAGAGGAATGAAATGTGGAGTTAAACAGATGAGCACAGTTAAACAAATAAAGTCAAGAGGACGCCATGAATCTCCAGTCCCTACACTCATCAGAGGGGGGGTGGGGGGGTGGGGGTATCATTCCTCCATCTTCCTTCTTTTGTTCAGTGATATGGCTCCATCAGATTTCTCTTAGGCCCAGGATTCAAATGCCTATATGAAATCTGCTGCTTGTTGACAGGGTTTCACAGTATTGGCATCCAGTAAGGGACACTCATGCAGACACTTTTGTCTAAGAGAAACACATTCACATTATTCCACATGAGTGAACAAAACCGAATCCTGGGGACTTCTTGCTGACAAACACATACAACCCACATGACTGAGCTAAAGAACAAAATATGAGTGACATACTGTAGCAAATATACAATCAGCTTTGTTTTTCAATACAACTTACTTTTTCACAGTTCCGCAATGAATGTGGGGACAATTTACAAAAAAGCCTACTATTGAAAATGGTTTGAAAAATTGAATAGTAAGATTTATGAGATTACTAAAGAAAACGTGATTTACATCACAAGAATAAAATGACATTTCAAAATATATTAAAATACAAAACAGTCATTTTAAATTGTAACAAGATTTGAAGAAGAAGAAGGGTATATATACACCCTGCAAAGTAGGACCGGGTATAGAAATAGCCTCTCTGACCTGCTGGCCCACATGACAATAGTTAGAATTCAGAGTAATATGAAAGAGGGAAAAAGGAAATAAATATTGAACAGGAGTCAGGTTTATGTCAGTGGGAGTCTAGCTGTGCTATCAGGTGTGTGACTGATGAAGAGGTTTGAGGGTGGGGTGAAAGGTCAATATGAGTGGGGATTGGGACGGATGACTGATGGCGGGGTCGAGCAGGGCAGAGTGACAGAAGCGTCAAACCGAGAGGGAGGGATGGGAAAAGAGAAAGAGAGACGAATTAATCACTCTGATCTGACAAAGACAAAAGAGACTTCGTGAACATTTTGAAGAGAACGCTAACACACACACACACACACACACACACACACACACACACACACACACACACACCTCTGCCTCTCCCCCAACATCCATCTATCTATCCATCCATCCATCTGTCTGTAGTTTTCAGTTGAGTGAGAGATGATTTCATATCCTGAAATTATGACTCTTTCTGATCTGTGGCCTGCTGCAGTCTCAGCTCTCATTTGTATTGATCACAGAGTAAAATTACAATGAAATGCATTGAATAACACATCCTTATTTCAGCATTCTCTTTTCTCCTCCCTAAAACACACTTAACTTCTTTAACATTAGCACACACTCCAGGTCTCTCTCAAACGCACACACCCACACTGTTTTACACTCCGATATGATATAAGCAGGAGGCCCCCAAGTGGACAGACGGCAAGCTGGGAGGAAAAAAAAAAAATAGAACAAGGAGCCATGGGACCGAGAGAGAGGAGAAGAACTGAGAAAGGGAAATGGAGAAAGGAAGAAAAGGAGATGAGGAAAAAAATACAGTGGATTAAAAAGGAAATGTATTAGGATTATCTGTACAGAGATAAAGCAGGAAGTTAAAGGATTAGTTCAACCAAAACAATTACAATTTTGTTATTATTTGCTCACCCGCCTCACAAGTTTGACAAAGATATTTAAAAAAAGATTACTAGTCATTTTTGCAGGTAGTTGAGCTTTCTGGCTTCAAAAGATTATGAACTTGAGAAATTGATCAGTTTAATTAGTGATCCAAACATTCAGGATCCAATCAGAATCAGATATTTACAGAGCCCCATGGGGAAAATAAAAGAGTCTCGAATTAGGAATTTATTCACACGACTTAATTCATTCCCTTTTTTTATTGTTATTTTTTTTTATTGTGTCCATTAATTAATGACCTTGTTTAAGTTCAACTGCATCCACATGATTGACCTAAAACAAGCTAACTCAATAATAATTTGTGGGAATGAATTCTCCATATATATTGCTACTTCTCTAATGAACATGAGATTTAAACATTTCCAGTGAATAACTACTAAAATGACATCCTGCTCCAAAGCTATCATATGTTTCAGAAGACTTGGACAGTCATGCATTTGTGGTGCTTTTGCGTCAGTCCTCGTTCACTTTCATTTTGAAAATAGATGCTAAAATATTCAAAAAACGAATAAATCTAATTAAAATACAAAAACAAAAACACACAATGTGTGTTCCACAATGAAAAAGGAGGTTGGATTGACATGATGGTGAGTACATTTTAATTTGCATTTCCCATTGAACCATCCCTTTAAAGAAGCGGAGACAGCCGAGGCGAGAAAAGAGAGGAAGAAATAAAGCTTAAAGTGTTAACATGGATGTGTATATGTGCATGCTGTGCATGTGCGTCTCGTTAACTGTCAGTAGAGGATTGGTGGGACATAATGGCCAGGAGGCTGTTGTCACATCTGAGAATGTGACAGAAGAGAAAAATGGCCTACAAGGGAGACGTGGAGCTATCCCACAAGACATTGGAGCACTCTGCATCCGCTGCTCTCCTGTATGCCCTAACTCCCAATCTCTCTCGTTCTCGGCAAGTTATTTCATCATGAATAATCAAACATAGTTCCTTCCACCCCTCTCTCCCTCTTCATACTTTCTCCTTGCTTTATTCATTCGCTAGAGGCTGGTCCATCTTGTGCTGCTCACCATAATTTCAGCTTGTTGGTTCTTAGCCTCCGAAAGGTCATCCTTCATACTTATGAAACTGATTACTAGAGGGAAGAAAGAGAGAAAACAGACAAACGTGGAGGGGAAAAAAAGAGTGTGTTTGCCCTGAACTCCTTCCTATTGCTATTTAACTCTGGCTCTTATCGACCAATAGGAAATCAATGAGTTGTGCTGGGCTCACCAATAAGTGGACAAACTAAAGGAAAACATAAATGTGCATGCACACACACCTGACAGACACAGATAGATTACACATCTTTACATCCATGATAATAAATAAACAGTAACAGATAATAAACAGCGTACAATTGATTTCTTGCCTGGAAACTCCCTCTCAAAATGGTCTCTCCACACACCCTCTATTCTCATAATTTATATGTTTATCTTTATTCTTCCTTCAAGTGCTTCTCTTGCTCTCTAAACTCTGCATCATGCAAATCCTCCTTCGCTCAATCAAACACAAACAAACCAGTGTGACCGAGGACGTGGCACCAGCAGTGAATTTGAGCAAGATTGCTTCATTGTCTGCTCGTACATACCCCTCCCCACGGACAACGGCAGTTCGCCCTTCGACCGAAGCCATTTACAATAAAAACAGACTGGAATAAATCCAATGAAACCGACAAGTAAGTTTAGAGAGAGTGGAGAGTTAGAGAGACAGGTTTCAGGTTGATTCGATTGGCACGGGCTATTGGTATGGTCAGCTCAGGCTTTAAAGAATGAAATCGGATTGCCAGTTTGATCAGAGGAAAATGGGATATCTTCATGAATACATTAGTCGACAGGTATTTTCACATTTCAAACATACCTACATGTGTCCATGAAAAACAAATTATAAAGAAAAGAAACAATCTTTTAAAACTCTAGCTTAAAACCCACACTTTGTATTCATGTTGGTTTTTACTTCACACTTCTTTACCATTTCCATTAAAAGATTTAATTTAATGACCTTAAATATTTTGCAGGTATGCCAATAATTCAACTTTGAATCTTGAAAAATATTTAGATAAATAAAAAAAGTACAGTGATTTACAAATATTCTGAATTATTTTATCTTTTACATTATGATTATGGTAAGCTACTTTAATAATGTTTTCCTTTTCTTTTAATGAGACTTTTTTTTTTTTCTTCATTTCCAGGACGGTTGTATTACCATGGCATTTTTTACTTCATACCCCAAAAATATCCAAACTAATTTTATTCAGAAATTAAAAACACATTCATCATAAAATAGGCATATTCAAGTCACACTAAGTATGAATTGCCTTTTGCAAATGTATTTTAGAATAAATTAATAGATATTGTAGGAGAATCATGTGATTGATGTACAAATTAAATTCTGTGATTCTGTGGTTATGGAATTTTGCAAGATTTATAGGGTGACGCAACATCGATGCTACAGTCTTGGAATTGGTTTTGTTTGTTGGTAAGTGATAGCTTTGTGATCCCTGCGCCAGCTCCATTTGTACTCAGTCTGACTAGTGGGTGTCTCTTCACCCCTCTTTAGCTGTTATGTGAGGATACCACTCTAGTAAACTGCAACACCTTCCAGCGTTACATGCTAATGTCCAGAGTGATCATGTCATGCCTGTAAAACAGCTGTGGGTGGCCAGCCGTTGTTTTTGCAAGTTCACAGGAGAGTAACCACCCAACTAGGGCCGATTCAACGAAAATGTCATTGTCTTAGCAGCAAGAATGTGGTTGGTGGGGGACTTGGGGACTTTTTCCTTCTTCGATGAAATTCACTGGAAACAGTGCAGGTGGAATGTGTTTAGTTTGCTTGACATTTGCTGTGTATGTCCTTTTGGGACATAGTGGGTGAAGGACGCAGGTGTGCAATGCTGCTGCCTTGGTCTAGAGAGGCTACAACTTCATTTATATAAATGTAAACAAATCCACAACAACATTAATTGTGTAAAAAGTCATTTTTAGTTCATTACTGGTAACAGATGTTTTTCTTAAATCTGTAGGTTCACCATCTTGACCGGAAAATGTGTCAACACCATTTAAAAACATAAATAAGATAACCATGAGCTCTTGACATTATCCTCAGAAACTGCAGTACATATTTTTCGAATTAATTATTCAGGTTGACTTATGAAACAGAAGTTGTAAAAGTCTTTCCTTCTCTATTGTGACGTACAGTATATCAAAGTGAAATGGCTTCTTTCTGGTGAAAGATTAGGGTGACATGAATTTGTAATGATGTGCAACAGAAAATGGGGAAATATATTTGAAAATATATTTGAAAATATATTTGAGGGAATACTTCAATTAAAAGGGAGCAATTTTGAAAAATTAAAAACTGAAGCTTCAAAAATGACTAATTCACAATGCACAGACAATGGCAACAGACCCATGGCAACAGACCAATGATAACAAACATGTTCGTCTGGCTTTGATGTACTGTAATCTGGTGATGTGATTATTATTTACAGTGATAATTATCCCAAGCTCTCTTTGATAAAATTGAGAATCACACTCCAACATGTCATAATGGCAAAATTATAACCCATTTTATAATTCCATCATGACGATAACATTCCCATGCCCAACGCGCCAGTGTATGACGCCAAAGGTTTCTCATTGACATCAATGGAGCACCCAGCCCATCGGAAAATGATGCTAATGGGGTACCTTGTGCCCTAAAAAAGTGATGCCGAAGGGTCCTGACCAAGCGTCAAAATGTGAAGAGTTGGGAGTGAGAACGTATTGACAAAACCAGTCTGAATTTGTTCATGATTCAGAGAGAATCAGTTATCAAGTTATCAACTCACTAATCCAACAATCTGGTCAAATAACATCTCTTCACTCTTAGTTTCTTCTTTGGCTTTATTGGGAACCTTCAACATCCAAACCTTTCCACTGCACAAAAGGTTATTTATTTCCTTATAGTGGGAAAAGGTTATTTAGATTATTAAAATGCTCATAACACTAAGAAAAAAACGTGTTATTTTAAGAACGGTTCACTGAATGGTTCTTTGGGAAACCCAAAACCCCTTTGGAACCTTTATTTTTAAATGTGTTGAAATATGAGTAACTGAATAACTTTAATAAATTTAGTTAGAACAAAATGTTTTGACAAAGATATTATTTTTATGACATGGTTTTGCTTTCAAATTTGTAAGCTCCAGTCTCCATTAACTGTAAATAACAAAAATAAATCTCATTGTGTGTTTCACAGAAGAAAGTAAGTAATGTGAGTAAATGATGAAAATGAAGTGAGTAAATGATGAAACTCTACAATGTTTAAATGGATAGTGGCCCTTAAAATAGCATGGTAAGGTGTGTGCCAGCACTGGTATAGAGAGGACACAAGAAGGGACACAAGGGTAAATTAAGATCCATTCCCTGGCCATACCAGCGTGAATGGAAGTAGATAGGTGACATGTTCAGAGGTCGGCTTCCATTAGCCAGGCCTGCCGCAACGGATAGAGAGAGATCAGAGCAGCGAGGGACCAGGATCAAACTCATTCACCCAATGTCTCAAACACTTTATCCCAACACTGCAAGCGGACCGACACGGAGCGTGGCACTAGTTTCTTAAAACCCTAAAGCTCTGTTCTTGTAGGGCAGGATACAATACGGATGCACAATTACACATGGCTGAATCTCACAAAGCCTGTCAAGAAATGTCTGGTCATATTTCACCTCAAAATCATGAGTTAAAAGAAAAAAATATTTGCATTAAGAAAATTAAGAATAAATTTAGGACCATTATTTTGCATTTTGACATTATTTTTAAGACATTTAAACCCCCCTAGTTATCATTAACATAAGGCATCCTGAGGTTTCACTTATAGTTTTGTATTATGTTTAATAATAATAATGCATAATACAGTTTATATTCTAATTAAATATAATTATAAAAATATAATATTTTATGCATACTATTTTATATTAAAATAAATAATGTACTTTTTACATGAAAATAATGTTGATATTATAGTAATGTCGCCATGATGTTACATATGTTGTCAAAAAATTACTTACTTCTTTCTTTAAGCAGAATATCATTTCTTATTTCCTTTTTTGATTGAATGAAATATAACCTAAACATTTTCTTGATATCTCCCACACATAAGTGCACAACTTTTGTTTTTAATGCTTGAGGGTGTTTAAGCTGTTGTTTAGCATTCATTTGAATAACCATGTCAATGTCAGACTCTTGTATGAATACATTTTACTCACATCATGCATATGCACAATTATACAGCAATTTGAGCATAGCGCTTAACACGCGTGCGCGCGCACACACACACACACACACACGATTATTAATGTGCAGAGCAAAGGGTGAAATGCAAAGATTAAAAACACATAGAGACACTGATGATGGGAAAGATATATTGGCGGAGATTGCAAGCAATCAGACATAAATTACAAGGCAATACCACAGCATGATAAGCATCGTCTATTTTAATCAGCCGCAACTGACGTCGCTATACCCACTGAGATCTGCCCAATCAGAGAGAAAAAGTTGTGAAAAGAGAAATTAATCAGAGAGTGTGTGTGAGTCCAGTAAAGTGGGGCTGTCACCCTCATCACATCACTGTCAAGGGTACTGCTCTGACCCCTTTTCCCCCTCAAATCCACACGCAAAAACCTTTCAGTGTAAGCTAGATTTTCCTGACACTACGCTCAAAGGGATTTTCACTGGCATATCACAAGAGAGCACCCCTCCTGACCTGCCTGGAGGGACACGTCTCCAACTCTGTTTATACAAAGCAGTGACTGCCAGATGACAACAAATGATTATTTAGAATTCACTGGATTCTTTGGAACATCTGGACTTTAAATGTGATATGTGTATACTACAGATGTAAAAATATCACATAAAAGGTTTGGGATGGAGGCTATTCATTTGTAAAATACTTTAAAGGAATATTTCAGGTTCAGTACAAGTTAAAGGGATAGGTTACCCAAAAATGAAAACTCTGTCATCATTTACTCACCCTCATGTCATTCTAAGCACTTTTTTTTTTTTCTTCTGTGGAACATAAAATGTATATATTTTAAGAATGAGAATGAGAATGTTGGACCATTAATTTCCATGGTATGGACAATGCAAATAATCTTCTTTTGTTTTCCATTGAGGAAAGAAAGTCATATAGTTTTGCAAAGACATGAGGGAGAGTAAACAATGATAGGATTGTCATTTTTGGTTAAACGTTCCCTTTAAGCTCATTCAACATCATTTGTGACATAATGAGCCCTGTTTTCATGATCTGAGTGCATGGTCTGAAGCGCATGGCACAGGTGCACTTAGTGTCCGAATCCACTTTTGCTAGTTTAATAACGGAAAAAATGGTTGGCGCATGGTCCAAAAGGGACGTTGCACGCGCCATGGAGGATTTTACGAGTGGAAAGACAGAATGCTTCTCCAGAGAGGAATCCTTTTATTTTTAATTTTAAAAAAATGTTGTGTGCTGCTGCGTGTCCCTGTGTGTGTAATAAGCAGAGTGTACGCGTGTTGTGCACCCTCCTATAGGCGCATATTACTAACATGGCCATTAAATAACACAACAAATACTGCACCATTGACTTTAGAATAGCTTAAATAATAAGCATGGCAGAGGCTAAAAGACCAAAGAAAACATTGATGGAGGAATCTAAAAAGAGAAAAAGACAAAGTCACCATGAAAACTCCTGTCTCGAAGTTAGTTGTAGTTGTCTGTCTCACGGCTAATAAAAAAAAAACTTGCATTTGAGAGCAGAGTAGACCTCCCTTCCAGTGTTATTTATGAAAGATGGCAATATAGTCTATAACATCTTATTGACTTATCTTACAGAATTTTGTATTTTGTCTGGGATGTCAAAAGTCATCTAATGGTCCCGTCTCAGAATAGCATGTAAGCTTTGAAAGTTTGAAGCCTTGCAAGCTTATCTCTGCTTGCTTGTAATAGTCTATAATTCAAGTCAAGTCACATTTATTTATATAGCGCTTTTTACAATGCCGATTGTTTCAAAGCAGCTTCACAGTGTTAAACAGGAAAATAATGCAACAGAATTTGATTCCGCTGTACAGCCGCTCTGGAGAAAACAGTGATGTCATCCAGTAGGGATGGGCAACAGTGGTCGAGTAATCGAGTACTCGAACGTGACAGCGATCATCGATCATGAGAACGACGATCGCCCTGAAAAAAATATATTTGTCTCTTTTTTATTGGTTATTGCATCGTTTTGCGGAGGTCTGATTGGTTAGCGTTTTACAGCACGCCTCCAGACCGCGGCGGAATCATGAGATCATTAAATGGTTAGTGCAAGATGTGCAGCGCCAATCTGTCATAGCCTACATAGCATTATAATGAAAACACGATGGAAATAGAATGCTGTAAATGATCTGTGCTTAGTTCCCCGTGTATCAGCTGATCCACAGAGAAACTAGCGAGAACACTCAGACTAGCGCGTGAAGTTCATGTGAGCATCCGCGTCCTTATCTGCAGATGCACGTTGTAAGATACTTTTATGTTGTCTATATCTGATTAATCTAATATAAGAAGCGTTTGGTTGAGCTTAATAAGCTAGAAAAGCGCTGCCGTTATACCGGCTGTTGTTCATTCTCTTCAGTTTCAGCTCAAACGCATATTTCATGCTCGACATGATGGTTTTTAGAGACGGTCATATTCTTTTCAGATAGGCTATTTCTTTCTCAGAATCATTGATATTAGTAATGCAGCACTGTTATACTGTTCTCGTATTTTTAACAGTAGACCTAGTTTATTTAAAGTTGGTTTTTCGCTATGAGTTCGAAAACGCGCAGTGATGTCTGTAAACGCTTCGATCATGAATAATAAAATTAAGTGCATGATGTGCAGAGTCAATCTGTCAAAGCATTATAATGAGAACAGGATTTTAATAAAATGTTGTTTCTGTGTGCTTTCGTTGTCCGTGTATGAGCGTTGTTAAGGGAAGAGCGCATTCAAAATGTTCCGTTTCAAACCCGTCGCCTGTAAAATCTAGCATGCTGAAGTTCACGTGCGCATTCACGTCCTTTTGTGTTGATTTATGTCGTAATAGGTTCATAATAATCTTCATATTAATATTGATATATGGTGCGTTTGGTTGAGTTTATTAACCAGCTAGCAAGCTCTGCAGGGTGGTGTTATTTCACAGTTTCAGCTCAAAGGCAATGCTCGATATTACTGACTTGGTTATTTGAGACGGTCATTTTATAAAGATGTTTCTTTTTCAAAGACATTTATGCATCATAATCTAGCAGTTATTTTTTGTTTTATATGTTCATGTTTTCATATACCCGTTTTCATGTCACGTTTGTATTTGTCAACAACCATTTTCATAACAGTATTTTCATTATCTCAATGACGGACATGCCCCGCCCCCTGCACATGCCCCGCCCCCAATTACTCGAGTACTCGTTTTTGAGACCTATCGATGATCGAAATGAGAAATTGACAAAAATGCCCATCCCTATCATCCAGCTCATATCAATTATAATATAGTGACAATGCGGGCAGATCAGTAATTTAGTTGAAAATGTATTTGAATATTTAGTTGAATATTTAGTGTCCCCAACTGAGCAAGCCAAGCCAAAGGCGACAGTGGCAAGGAACCAAAACTCCATCAGGTGGCATAATGGAGAAAAATAAAACCTTTGGAGAAACCAGGCTCAGTCGGGGTGCCAGTTCTCCTCTGGCCAACATTCGATTACACACATAGGCCTACTCATTTAAACACTTAGCACACAATATATATGAAAATGTAAACAGTATTCCAGCAAAACTAAACGTTTCTGTCATATGTTAAATGTAAATGTAAATGTACGGCTATCCACTGTATTTACAATAGTATATTTACTAGGGGTGTAACAGTACATTGATATCGATACACCAATCAAATGATCTTGCTCAAGAGACACCATTATTTTTTTATAATCTCCACATCTTCATGTCTATCTATGCATTACCAAAGCCAACACGCGCATTCTTGTTTAACTCTTAAACGCATACCCTCCTCATCATTCATTTTGTAAAGTTAGACAAAAAATATATTTATTTAAATAATAGGTAACACTTTAGAATAATGGTCAATAGTTAACATTAGTTAATGCATCAAATAACATGAACTAACCATGAGCAATACATTTGTTACTGTATTTGTTCATCTTTGTTAACGTTAGTTAATATAAATCCAGCTGTTCATGGTTTGTTCATGTTAGTTCACAGTACATTAACTAATGTTAACAAGATTTTAATAAAGCATTAGTAAATGTTGAAATTAACATTAACAAAGATAAATAAATGCTTTATAAGTGCAGTTCATTATTAGTTCATGTTAACTAATGACCATTATTCTAAAGTGTTACCAAATAATATAACACAACTATAATATATAATATATTTATTATAATAAATAATATAACATAAATAACAAATATATTAATTTATTATTTAAAGGTGCTCTAAGCGATCCTGGGTGGAGTAATTTCTAGTTGACGTTCGAAGTGTTGTCAAACCGTCGTCTCTTTGGTCGTGTGTCGGCCATATCCAAATCATATAATTCGAACTTCCCTCTTTATGCTTCTCTCTTCTACACACCCTCCTTCATGTGCACGCACACTAACCCCAAACCTCCACCCCCAAATCATTCTTGTCGGTTATTGGCTGAAGCACTGTTTATTATGTTTCGTTGTCCAGACTGCCCAAGTTTGTTTTTGTTGCCATTTGTGGAGCTTGTGCTGACTACAGAGACCGCATTTTTTTACAGTGTGTTCAGGGGACAGGCAGCTAGCGGATAGTGAGGAGATGTTTGCTGTATGTGACAATAAATGTTTTGGCCTAAAAAACGCGTGACATTGCTTATAGCACCTTTAAAAAAAATATTATTTATTTTACTTCTTTTTTTTGTGGATGTCCCAATTGGGGTACAGGGTGGCAATTTTCAGAGAAATTTTCAAGCTATATTTTGGTTGCATTTTTGAGTTAATAATGTGACTGGCTGTGTAAAATAGGCACATACTATCATAATATCAATTGATATACCGCTGAATCGAATTATCAAATATCAATCAAATATCGTATCACTGGCTATGCAAATCGATATCATGAACCGTCCGATTTACACCCCTAAAATGTACGACGGTGAATTCCACTCACTTACATGTAAGGGGCTCCAAAGTCGCGAAACTACATAAAACTACATTCAGTCGCTTTAATGTTGTACTAACCTCAGAATATTCCTTTAAAGCACTCTTTTAAAATCCCTCCCTCCATCTCTCAGCCTACGCAGTGCGAAACACGGTCAAATACTGACAGTGTCAACAAGATTCACTTCAACTTGGCCTGATATTAAGATATACTGTATAACTATCACAGTTCCCACTCTGGGCTACAGGCAGGAAGCAAATGAACTGTAGCATCATTCAGGAAATGACAAATCACTGATCTGGCCATTTTTAATGACACAGGCACCCTGAAATCTGTATGTTAAATTAAGTGTTTCACATGCAGCAAAGCGAGAAAAGATTCTTAGAATGCAGTATCCTATAGTTTTGCCACTATTTTGCTATCTTATCTTAGTTAAAGGGATAGTTCATTCGAGCACAAGAACAAAAATATCAAAACCATGTGACTGCTCAAAATTATTCCCTGACACTGGCACACCAAGACGTGTTTGGTGCTAGGTTTGGTGGTTCTTGCGTATCTTGTAACATGCCAAGTTAAACAATGTTTAAGTTTAAATAAGAGGGCAAGAGATTATCTTTATGCCTTACATTTTGTCATAGATTTAAAAAATGTTTTATTAAGGACTATCTTTATGTTGATTTGATGATTTTTTTTTTTCATATTTGTATCTTGACTGTATCAGACACTCTTTCAGTTTCATTAAAAGACAAAATGCAGCATGAACATGCTTGCTGCTGTACCTTTTTTTGCTTTTCATAGATGAACAAAAGTCATACAGGTTTGGAACATTATGAGGGTGAGTGGTGATAGAATTGATAGAAAATGACTATGACCCAATTAATTTTCTAAACATAATGTTTTATATGGGATGATTACATTAAAAAAGTCAACAATGTCAAAGATTATTTTGAAAAGGTCTGTATAATTAACATTTGAACCTGTCTTTATGTACCTGCAATTAGTCTCAACCAACCACGTACACAAACACAGGTGTGTTCACTTATACCATTAGAGTGAACAAAGAGCCGTTTTAAGCACTATTCTTCTTATCTGTCTGTGGTATCAGTGGGAAGGTTCAGATCACCGTCTGTCTCCGGAGACTCATTAGAGAAAGAGTCATCAGCAGAAAAATAACAGTGAACTGGCACAATCACAGCATGACACCCTGGGTAATATTTACAAGGCATCTGGAGTCATCCTCCGCTCTACCGGATGAAAACGTGGAGCAAATCACAGGAAAATGGAGGAGGGAATAATTATGGGGCAATTTAAGATTTACATCCATCAACCACTTTAGAAATACTCTGCTTTTGTAGAAACACTGTTTTGTCTGAGCTGCAGCATATTAGGTCATATTAGGAACTATGTAATATCCGGCCTACTGTATGTCATATCCCAAGAGGTCAAGGTTTTGTATGGCCCAATTAACTCAGTGGTTCTCAACCTTTTTGACTCAAAGGCCCCCCATTGTCCAACAAAATGTTCAAAGCCCTCACAAACCGGCCCCTGTTTGAGAACCAATACAGTAATTGATGGCCCTTCAAAATCAGCATTCACAAAGATGGCAGATATCAAATCACATATTTTCAACACTGCCATTGAGATGACAAGGAATGTTAACAGATAACGGGAATGCTAACTTATTGAGACATGCATTTTCTGTAAAGCTGCCCAGCAACCAATAGCCATCATTTCACCGTCTTTATAGACCCTATAGTCCGGCTATGAGTAACGCACTTCTAGACAAAATAACCTTGAATTTGGTTACATGTCGTTTTTGCCAAAATAACTTGTATGATATTCCATCATGTAAGAAAAATCAATAGTGGTGTTTCATTTCTTTGACATGTTCTATATGACTAGTCTTGGGCTATGGTTAGAAAGCTGCTAAAGCTGCTGTCCGTAACTTTTTTTGTGTTCAAGATTTACAAAAATTATATAAATGAGAATATACAGCATGAATCCATTTTCTAAACCGTGTTTTTGTCTTACCCTGAATCATTATGGTGCACTTATAATAAGTGTTTATATCGGGACTATTTCAGACTGGTCTGGTAGGAATGGCTGCGTAGGAGAACAGTCCCTGCGTGACTCGTCATAGACATAAATAGAGAGGAGTAGCGCTGGCTGCAATGTTCTTCCGCAAGACGCATGCTAGAGCCCTGCACGGCCCTGGCCCGAGACGCTGAGGCCCAAAATAGTTCAGTTTTGTTTTTAATGTCAAAGTAGTTATATTTTGTTTTGTTTCTTTATTAAGTTAATTTAGAAAAATGTTTGAAGCATATTGTGGTTTGTTAAATTAAAGTTTTTGTTCTTTAAAGTGACGACCAATCGACCAGCGGACGACAGTGAGTTAACCCAGTGCTTTAGCCTTTGAAATCAACACTTGTCAAAGTAGTTAGGCTATATTTCGTTTCTTTATCAAATTAATTTAGAAAAAAGTTTGAAGCATTTTGTTGTTTGTTAAATTAAAGTTTTTGTTCTTTAAAGTGACGACCAAGCGACCAGCGGCCGACAGTGAGTTAACCCAGCGCTTTAGCCTTTGAAATCAAAACTTGTCAAAGTAGTTAGGCTATATTTCGTTTCTTTATCAAATTAATTTAGAAAAATGTTTGAAGCATTTTGTTGTTTGTTAAATTAAAGTTTTTGTTCTTTAAAGTGACGACCAAGCGACCAGCGGCCGACAGTGAGTTAACCCAACGCTTTAGCCTTTGAAATCAACACTTGTCAAAGTAGTTAGGCTATATTTCGTTTCTTTATTAAGTTAATTTAGAAAAATGTTGGACGCATTTTTTGTTTGTTAAATTAAAGTTTTTGCTTTTTAAAGTGATGACCAAGCGGCCGACAGTGAGTTAACCCAACGCTTTAGCCTTTGAAATCAACACTTGACTTGCCTTGCTTATAAAATCCATATAAAACACTTAAAGCATCTGTGGCGAGGAGGGCGTGGTTTCTCGAGGTCTGCACAGTTGGAGAGAGTGAAGAGACGAGCGGTAAGAAAGTAGGTCAAGTGCATAACGATAAACACCTGTGTCTGGTTGCAGTGATTGGCGCGGAGAGACCGGATAAAACCGCTCCCCAAACAGGGAACTTGGAGAGAGAGACACAGACTGGGCACTCGTGGGCTGGAGAGCAGAGCTGAGAGAGAGTACTGAGAACAAGTTATACTGATTAAGTTTTGAGAACGCTGTGTGCGCGACTTTATGTGTTGCCCGAAAAGAGTTTTGAATAAACCACGAGTCCCAGTCACGCCGACCCTGCCTTCTTCCTTTCACACCCAAAAAACTTTGTCACAGCATCGTTTAAACATTTAGCCTACTATCACCACCATCACAGTAAAAATACATTTTTGACAAGATGAGGCAGGCAGATCGCAACGGCACGCGCAAACGAAACGGGCTATAGGCCTACACAATCTAAACAAATAAAAATAAAAGCTGGTTGTCTTACCTTAACCTACACCTCGCCGCGAAATGAATATAAATCTGATCTTCAATTCCCATGCTATATCCACATTTAGAGTTCATGTCAACGAAAGCAACAGATATGAGCATTTTATTCATCAGCTCATTTCAACATCAAATACCTTATTATGAGAACGAGCAACCTAAACACTGGTAAGAGCCTTTAGTCTCATTAGTTTTAATGAAGATGATTGTGCTTTTGAGCATCTCAGACTTAGATTATTTTCAGTTTCACTTGTGGCAGTTTGCGTGTTGGCTTGCTTTTCTCATTTGCGGCGATGCATGTTGCATAGCGCCATCCTCTAAACACTGTGCGAGTCAGTCTTGGCAGTTGCGGACTTGCGATATCATGGTCTCATGTTGTTTCCACCAGCGCAGCATATCTCATTGTTTCTTTTAATTATTGAATGTCTAAAATATAAAATGAAGGAGAAGCCTAAAAAGGCCCGAAGCCCAGCCCGCGTTTGAGGTATGACGGGAAAATTGGCCCGAAGCCCGGCCCTAGGGGCGTAAAAAAGTCGGGGCCCGTCGGGCTCGGGCAGATATGCAGGGCTCTAACACATGCAGTTCTATTTATTAACTAGAGCTAGAGCACAAAAAGTTACAGATTGCAGCTTTAATTTTAACTGACAACCCAAATTTGGCCTTGTTTTAGCCTAGACGTCTGGGCTGTGTTTGGGCGGCTATTAGACATATTTTAAACGCAAAACTGCTTGCTGGGTGTTTCAAACATCATGTATTGTAAAAAAATAAAAAAATAAATACCCAGATGTTTTCTCCAGGTATTTTAGATCCTCAAATTCCAGTCTCTTTTCCCCCATCGTATAAATCATATATGGAAAAGCCCATAATCATAATTAAAACGACAAAAAAAAAAAAAAAACTCTGTCAGTACACCATTTCTATTGAGGGATCTACAACATCTCTCTCTCTCTGCTGTCTGTCTCTCTATCCGTCTATCTTTATCTTTAGTCCCACTTTGCTTAAGTGATCTCTTAATGGTTCTCTTCTCACAGCGGGTTGCATGAGGCCAGTGGAGGACAAATCTGTCGCCAACAGGGTCTTGGGATGAGAGAGCAGGTGGCATAGACTAGGAAGAAGTCAAACAGAAAGTGAGCGAGGGGAGGTAAAATGAGAGGGGAGAGTGGGTGATGAGAAGACAGAGAGAGAGAGAATGTATCCTAATCACAACTTCTGGGTCCTCTGGGCTACGGAAACACAAAGACAAACTCAAGAGGTCTGAAATTTGACAGGAGCTCCAAGGCCTGGAAAAAAAAAAAGTTTATCCCCAGTTCACGTCAGGCCACCAGGCTCACAGTGAAATGAGACAAAACAGAACCAAAGTGCAGCTTAGCAAAAACTGACTGAGGCAGATAGTATACCGCATGAATTAGTGAGCTGTCTGTGACTGATCAACAAAGGCCCACATAATTTAGTGTAGCATAGCATAGCATCCCTTTCTCTTTCATATCCAAGACAAACCTCACACTGGATAGGATGCATTACCCCGAGGATGTGTCAATGCCGTATCAAAGGATAGTGAAGAATGAGGATGAAATAAAGTGTGAAATGACACTAAACTTCCATTGTTTTGTTCCTAATCTGACTTGAGAAGCATTTCATCCAATGGGACGATTTAGGAGCACACTAGCATATAGCTGGACTATCTGCCAAAAAACAAACCAGGTGTCATGGGTTCATTAAAATTAGCTAGTTAGTAAAATTTTCATTTTTGGGTGAATTATCCCTTTAACTTGAAACTACTTAATGTTAAATAAACTTGGAGATAACAAACGGTTATTCATTAGTTAGTCCAACTAGAAATCTAACTAGGAGCAGTGTTGGGTGTAAGTTACTAAGTAATTCTTTACTGTAATTTAATTACTTTCCCCTTGAAAAAGTAAAGTAAGGGATTACTCTGGGGATTAAAGGGGATTTTTTCTGTAAATTAATTACAATTACGCCTGATATAGTTTAACTAAATACTTTGTAGAGACTGTAGAACAATTATATATAATACAATAGTGGAATTAACATCAACATTTAAAGTCTAATTTTAAAATGTGTTTTTATGTAACCCTCTCACATTTGTAATACTTTGGTCAGTTAATAAGAATAAATGATGTAGTTTTATATGTGACCCTTGACCACAAAACCAGCTATACGGGTCAATGTTTTTAAAATTGAGATTTATATATAATCTGAAAGCTGAATAATTAATGTATGGTTTTTTAGGATAGGACAATATTTGGCTTACATACTATTTGAAAATCTGGAATCTGAGGGTACAAACAAAATCTAAATATTGAGAAAATCACCTTTAAAGTTGCCCAAATGAAGTCCTTAGCAATGCATATTACTAATAATACATTTTTTGATATATTTACGGTAGGAAATTTACAAAATATCTTCATGGAACATGATCTTTACTTAATATCCTAATGATCTTTGGCATAAAATAAAAATCGATAATTTTGACCCATACAATGTATTGTTGGCTATTGTCACGAATATACCGTACCCGTGCAACGTATGACTGGTTTTGTGGTCCAGGGTCACATATTATTTCTTTGAATTAATGCCTATCCTTGAATTACTAGTCGAGGTTCATATGGGATTTAGAAAGTAATTAGTGATAAATAATTAAATACTTTTTGGAGAGGGTAATGTGTACAGTAATTGAATTACACTGTTGAAGATGTAACATTACTTTTTTTAGTAACTTACCCAACACTGACTAGGAGTTTAATAACAGTAAAGAACCCATGAAATCTTATTTGGAACTAAAAAAAAAAAAACTACCTAGCATTAAAGAACCTAACCATTATATTTCATGGGTTCTTCAAAATTAGTTGGTGGGTTAGTCTAACTACAAATCTAACTTGAAGCTAACTAATGTTAAAGAACCCATAAAATCTAAACTAGCTATTCGATTTCATGAGTTCTTTATCATTGTTGGTCAGACATACTTCTAATTCTTTACTTACTGTGTTGTGCCTCCTCTCTTTCACTGAACCTTCAGTCATATGTCAGTAAATCAGTTTATGATATCACTTTCTCCAGCGAGTGAGCTCTTTTTTTGTTTCATTTTACACACAGTTATTCTGCATTTATCCACCCACTCAGCCAGGCACATACACCCACACACACATTTCTGTCTAACTATATCCATAGCTGGCCTTTGGCTCTGTGTGTCTGCTATGCTACTTTAGGGAGCCCCAGTCCACTAACTCTGAATGTCAACAGGAGGAGATGAGCTTTAATATTTCATCATCCTTCCTCCCGCCTTTACTCCTGCCAGACATTCACAGAATAACATAAACTACATGGCGACAAAATGATTTGAGGGTTCACCTTATCTTTATGGAGGTAAACCGCATCACAAGCACACAGGCACACAAATAAAAATCCCCCAAAGACACACACATTCAGCTTGTTTCCCTCTACACAATTTTAGAAACAAATTGAACTGCCGGTAGCAATACCGTTCCCCCTCTATCCACCCCGCCAACCAACCACCCTCCCACCACTGTGCATACTGAGCAAATACAGTCCACTCTGCAGCACAGCATTACAGAGGGAGAGTAAAGAGTAAAAGAAAGTGATCGAAAGGGAAAAACAGTAAGGATTGATATAAATGATGTGTTGGATGCGGCGGGGCCCTGGGCAGGTGGGGGCATTGGGATGAGGGTTCGATCAATGGCAATCAATGGTGGGAAGGCCAGACATTCATCTTAATTACGACTAATTAGGACAGAAGCTCAAAGGCGGCGAGTGTGAGTGTGTTGTGTGGAGGGAAGTGGATGATAAAAATAAACTCAGTGTTTACACAGAACCACTGCTGGTATAGCGGTTTAAGGCCTGGTTTGGTAACACAAAGACGCATTTTAATCACTGATGAACACATTCCAAGCACTTAATGAAGTCCATGTTCACCCTTTTTTGCCCCGGAGCAAGATGTATAGCCTGAGGTTGATCCACAAGATACTATCCCAGCAATTAGTGCAAATTGCTTTGGATTAATAGCATCAAAGGCCTAGTTTTGTGGAGTGGACGGTATAGTAAAATTCCTCTATGGCCCTGTTTAAGGCTGGTAATAACATCCGTTTCAGGTGATCCAATAAGAACCGTAAGAGTTTTACAGTGCAGACTTATAGCAGATTATACTGAATGCACCACTGCTTATTTCTTTTTTTATTTGTTTTTTAACAAATTCTGTATTCGTGAAAAAATCATTAATAGGATTACAGAATCAAACAAATGACTATCTTAAGTATAAATCAGTTTATTTTACAGGTTTTTTTTAATCAAGTTACATTTTTTTTTCTAATTATTTTAGTAAATATTATGTCAATAAATATTACATTTCATTGCAGAAATTGTTATGTATTTACCATTAAATAGTGTAACATATATTTACTTGATATCGGCCATAAAAAAATCCATATCAGTCAACCACCAATGCTAAAATCAGGTGTAAATGAGGTCCAAAATGTTTTGTGATCTGATCAAAACCATATTTAGAGATTTCATAACTAATGCATCATAGGCTACAAGCACATTCATCCTGACATCCCAGATAACAGTGAAAGACCACCTTCACACATGCACAAGATTGCATGTTTGCCTGACAAACTTAAATAAAATAACTGAGCAAATGTGTCAAGTTTGAGATTAAAATTTTAGATAACAATTTGGGGTCACACTTTATTTTATAGTCCACTTTAGACATTCTACTAGCTATAGGTAACTTTGCAACTACATGTAAACTAACTCTCAGACTCAGTTGACTGTTAGGCCCTGTTTACACCTGGTATTAGGATGCATTTTGGTCGATCGGATCACAAGTGGACGGCGCCAAATACAGGTGTAATTGGGTCTAAAACATTTTGAGCTTTTCCACTTTTGACCTCTTCCAGAGGTAGTTGTAAACACATTCGGCCGGATTGCTTTCATAGCATAAACGGTCATGTGGTTGAATGCGTTCGAACAGCCGCAAAAGACCACCTACTCTCTGCCTACTGACCTAATGCGTAAATATAATGGGAAGTGCACTAGCCAGATGGGATTTAAACTTTGGCTTGGGACCCAAGTTTGGTTTGAAGGTGAAAAACGTGTTCTCTCACGCCATTCATGATTTCTAACACACACTCACAGTGTTTGCCGGCTGTCAGAGCAGAAAGGGAAGCTACTGCTCTCTGTATGTTTTTGTTTTCTCTGGTCGCATTCATATGTAAATTGCGTGAGCTTATTTCGTCCACTAGATCGAAAGATCTGAAAAAGTCCATACATTTACCCTAGTAAAACATTAGTGGTAGAAAATAAACAAAAGAGACGGATTAAAATACCAGGTATAAACAGATGTGTGTCATCCTCGTCCATTTGTGATCAGATCGACCAAAATGCATTTGAATACCAGGTGTAAACAGGGCCTTAAATTAAGGTTAGGATTAGAGTTAGTATTAGTATAATAAGTTGACATGACATGTACTTGCGAAGTTACTTCTAGTCAGTAGAAAGTCCACAAATAGTTTCTCTTTAGACAATTTAAAATTTTACCAAATTTGAAAATATATTTTTAAGCCAGGTTTTTTTGCGCTCCCCGCTCATAATTAATTGTTCACAGGACACGCATTTGAGATGCATGTTACAACTGGGTATCAGTCTCAACTGACAACTTGACAAGAGACGGGATGTTAAAACCAGGTGTAAACTGGGCCTGCAAATCTCAAGAAACTTTTTATTTGATTCTACAAATAACTGTGATCATCATTCTTTATACTTTCTTTAAATCCACAATGGGATGACTCTCTTCTTTACCTGACAAGAAAGATCAGATATCAATTTTCAGTGTTCATTTTAGATGAGCTGCTAGTAGATTCATTCTGTTGTATATGCCTTATGGACAGAGATGGTGGGGCCCTGTAACTTTGATAGTAACATTTAAAAACCATATACTACTATTATAGACAGTCAATATATAGAACATGTGTCTCTCGTTGGGGCCCAGTTGAGGATGATATACTTACAAAGCAAGAAAACAGGTAAAGACAGGAGGTAAAGATGAGGAGAAGCCTCATAATACAGTATAGGTTTAAGTGGCTGGATGAGACGTTGGGATGTGCTGACCAGGCTGGAGAATTTGGGAAGGGCAGTGATAAAAGCTCAAGGTGCAGGCTGCTGCTGAGAGAAAACTGGAGAGCGATGAAAAAAATAGTGATGGGCGCTGCCACACCACAACTGCCTTAGCTGGTCACACAAGAAGCGCAGAGATGGGAGCTGGCTGAAAAGACCTTTATAGCGGCGTCTGTGTGTATGATTGTCTCCAATCTCTATCTGTCTCTCTAGATGTCCACAGGCTTTCAGAGGAAGTGACACCAAGATGGCAGGGTAGCAATAACCCACGTCATATGATTCAATATCACTCCACTCAGACACAAAAACATCTAGCTGACCGTTCCTCATACCAACACTAACTTTAAAAAAAAAGTCACTTTCCTTGAATAGGGTACAAAAATGGGACTGAAGCTCTTAAAATATGAAATATATGTTTTTTTTCTTTTTCAACAAATGGTCAGAAAAAAGAAGGGCTTTACTTTAAGCAAACGATGATCGTCAAACTCAGGATCGGTAAAAACAAAACAAAAAGCAAAACTAAATAGCAAATGTAAATTAAAATATCTTTCATTAGGAGCTAGTTAACAAGGGCCCAAATGTTCTTTTGACATTAGCAAATATAGTAATCACAATAATATTTGTAAACACTGATAAAAAAAGGTCAAATGTCAAGGAATGTCAAGACCTCTGAGCTGGGACAGGCTAAATCAATGTAAAAAATCTATTTCAAACAGGATGTACGAACATTTCATGCTAGATTAATTTTATATAAGATAATTTACCAAACCATGTAATAGTTTTCACAAAAACATACAAAACCAAGGTGTACCGTATTCTTGAAAAGTGCAGAATAAGCCAAGATAGTAGAGAAAAACTTTTAACACAGGGCTATGAAAACTTCGATGTAAAAACACGCCATCAAGAAAGAAGGATGGAGGGAAGAAAAACAAGTGAGAGCAAAGGACAGCTGGTTCGCACACACTCACACAAACACTGCCTGAGATCACCACTCAAACTCTCTTCCCAACTACCGGCTGTATTATCCGAACATGTCTGCATATCACCCTACCCATCTCTCTTTCATCTTCACGACACCAATCCCACACACACACACACACCTTCTCCCAGACTTCCCTCCCAGCCTCTAAGACCACTCGGCGAAATCTATAAATACGGCTTCCCCTCCACTGCTGCGTCTCGCATTTCAGATCAAATTAACCAATCCAAATCCGACATGTTCCCCTGACCTGACGGCTGAGCACTGGCGTGTGAGGTTCTAATGAGTGTCGGACCATCAATATCCTCACTGCACGAATGCCACAGTCTTCCCTCAGGGGAACAATTAGAACCTGAGGAGCGAGAAACTTCCCTAGTTTCTCCCGGTCTTTCTGGTTCCCGGCAGTGTTAGTGTAAAACTAAGTGCCTGTGATTTAGATGTCAAAACAGATGCCCTCTGACATGAGCCTACAGGCAGATCACATCACACAAGAGAATGAGTGCTGGCGGCATGCAGGTGTGCCTTTACTGAATATGCAAGTACTGGATGTGATCACACCTGTTAGGACCTTACACTACAGGAGTGGGGGAGAGACACTCTGGCAGCGTCCGAATTTCTGAAGTTAAATAGTACGTATGTACTGAATTTAATGAGGGAACTGACTGTTAATGCAGTATGCTCTGCATAGGTACAGTGTGCAAACACTCCTTCATACCTCAATAACATTCAGACTTGTCTTCAATCATTCCACTAAGTTTTATGAAATCTGTGTTTCAGATGGTGATATATTTGACTTGGTTAGTGTTTTGTCGTTATTTTTGTTTGTTTTTGCGCACAAAAAGTATTCCCGTCGCTACATAAAATTAAGGTTGAACCACTAACCTTGAAAGTGTTCATTAAATAGCTGTCTATGGAGGGGTCAGAAAGCTCTAAAACACATACATATATTAACTTATGTTCAGAAGATGAACAAAGGTCTTACGGGTTTGGAATGACATGAGGGTGAATTATTATTCATTTTTGGGTGAACTAACTCTTTTTTTCTTCTAATAAGTCTTCTCTTTTTATCAAAAATAAGCAAGTTAATGCTTAAAACAAGAAAAAATATCTGCCAGTGGGGTCAGAAAAATAAACAATAAAATTAAATTAAAATTAAACAAGGATCTTTTTCTTACCCTATTAAGCAAAAATTAACTTATTTATTACAATTATTTCAGGAAAAACAATACTTAATATCTTCTGTAATTTGCGTAACAAGTAAATGTATCTTGTTTGAGTTTATTTGTACTGGAAAACAAGACAAAAATACTGAGGAAGAAAATCCTTTTTTTGCAGTGTAGGCTTATTAGACTGCGATTTGGACGCACAGTGTTCAGAGCCACATATAGGGTCGGGGTGACTGTCAAACCGGCCAATCACAGAATGACAGGGGAGTTAACACCCGCCCTTTGACAGACTGCCTAACTCCTATTGGGCAAGTTGAACCGGCAGGTTGGCACACAGGTGTTACGAGACTGGCTGCCCGCAGTGGTGAATGACAGCTGCCCAGAGAACAGGTGTGTTCAGAGCAGACGCATATCCAGGTGTGTGGGTCAAACAAACGTGACTCTCTCTCAGTCTCTCACACACAGACCTTTTTAGAACCTCTCAAAGCTGATTTAACATTCATGATAAGATTGTACAGAGACATTTCAGGGTAAAGGAAAAGAGTGACATGTTTTCTTTTCTCACTCTCTTCCATGGTTTTCACAAATTCTGGACTCTATGATGATGGAGGCCCACTAAGGTCATTCAATATAAATGGTGCCCCAGGTCATGTGAATTTAAGCGACAGTCCTGAATTGATTTAAAACTGCAAGCAAATGCAGCTATGCCATCCCTATGATTTGACTATAACAATCAAAAAACCCTCTTATGGAAGACGCACATACTATTTAGTGGGCCTTCATACCCCTAACTTACATCTAAGGCCTTACATAAATCTCTAAGAGATTACTGGAGGATCTCTCTTTATGTTTGCTGAACACAGGGGCAAAAATATTAATTATATTAAGCATTATACAAACAGATGCTATACAAACTGCCACATCACACAGCTCAGTGGCACCCAAATGTATGTTTTCTCTAAATAATCAAAACTCCCATATTAAATGAGAGAGAGAGAGAGAGAGAGAGAGAGAGAGAGAGAGAGAGAGAGAGAGAGAGAGAGAGAATGAATGGAAAAAGAGAGAGTGAATGGAGTCAGACAGAAGAAAATATGCATTAAAAGAGAAGAGACGCCATGTGCAATGTGCAGTTGGAGTGTTGGGTACAGACAAAGACAACAGGCTGAGCAAATATTTGAGGCACCGCAAGCAAACAGCTGGCATTGCATGGGTGTGTAAGGGACTGAGAAAAGGATACTTACAGAGGGATAAAGAAAAAGAGAGTAAGTGATCACCATGGCCCTGCCTTTTACACGCTAACAATAAACACATTACATCTGCTAAAATTCCAACGCTCTATAATAGCATTTCAATTTAATGTAAGTAAGAAGAGTATATCCACCTTATTTTTAACTTAAGAACGAGCACAGCCATTTGTAACTTGAATGGCTTCCTGTGTAATTTTGATTTCTACAGATGTTATTTTACCTGTCCAAAAACAGTCTGTGATATCACAAACTGATATTACTTACACACATTTGATCACACATCATTTTCAAAATTCAAGTTTTATTTTTTAAAGGCGTTTCGTCAACTTAATAACTGGCATGTTGTTAAACAGCAGTACAATGACAATCCCTATTACACACTGTGCTTCTGTCCCTTACAGCCTTGTTTTTACTCCTATCAAAAATTAAACATGGTGTTACCCTGACTAAGGTCTATATCAACTGTAACAGAACTTTAAATCATCTCTCTATATGTCTACAGCTTGACAAATCCATTGCAATGTCAGTACTTTTCTCTACCGTGTTTTTATCAATGAACTTCTAATTGGGCAATTGCTTTGTTGTCTGTTTGACATCATGTACAGCTACAGTACTGTTATGCAATAAGGGAGGCAGGAACTGTATGTGTAAGTGTAAGACCTACATGTTCTCATGAACAGATATGGCATATGCTTCCTGCAGTCAGGCTTGAGTAGAATGAAAAGAGGCGTGCTTCTCTTCGCTTTCCTCCTACTTCTGCCATCACTTTCTCCTCCAATGTTCCCGTCTACTTTCCTCATCTATCACCAGCAAAGGCCCTTCTTATCTATCTCCTCCTTTCCCTCTCTGCAACCTTCCCTCCCTCTGCCACCCTGTGCTCCATCCATCCGTCCGTCCATCCATTCATCCTTCGGCTGATACAGAGCCAGCTCTCCAATTTAATTCCCCATCTGTGAACTGCTTGAGATATTAGTCCAGAGATGAGATCCGTGACCGTGAATACGGGGGTAGAAGATTCAGCGAGGGGGGGGTGGCCAGGGTCTCCGTCCCGAGTTGAAGTCACGTCTCAGGGCTTGGCAAAGAAGCTGCTGCCTCTCTACCCTCCCAGATCACCTCCTGAAGTGGCTGGGCTAAATATTTGCCCTCTGCCTCATCGCCGTCTGGACAGGTCCTCTCTTGCTAAGTGACCGTCGTCATTACCTTTCCCCTCCCGAGCCGACACCATCTCCACCCCGTCTCTGCATCAACCACAAAAGCTGGCACAGTAACAGCCGGCCAGAACGGACGCTAGGAAAAGTTTGAGCACTCAGCTCATACAAGGTCAAAATAGTTCAGTGACCTGGAAAGAGATGACTGATGCATTCCTAACACCCTGTAGACCGGGGGTCTTCAGGAGGCCTACGGAATCATCAGTATAATAATCATGTTGTTATAATATAGAAGTTATCATTTAAAAATCCTTATTATCCTTATCCTTCAATTGGTAAACATTTATATTTTTAAAAATAGACTTAGTGGCACATACATTTTAGCAGACCTAAATAAAAAAATTAACTGAAAAGAAAATTCTAATAAAGAAATTAAATAATAAAACACTATACAGATAATACTAAGTAATGGATTTAGAGCGTAACTATATATTCAATGTAATGTAGTTTTCTATAACTTAATAATTATATCAATTAAAATCTTATTAATTTTCCTGGTCCGCCCTCCCTTTATTCCATCATACAAATTTACACACTCATACAACTGAAAAAAGACCTGTCAAGCAGCCTTTATGTTTTTGTGGTGCTGCTGTGGAGAAAGAGAAGAAACAGACAGAGCTGACAGACAGCTCTCGCCGGACCAGAAGCAGCCTGTGCAGCCCCCTGAATATTCATCAGATTCATTAGCCCTTTTATCCTTCCTCTCTAGTCTCTTATTCATTTTGCATTTTCATTGCCTTAATTCCATTTAAACATTTCAGAAGGGCTGGATGGGAGGATTCAGGGGGGGGTGCAAGCACACGCCTACAGGGAAGGACGAGTGTGTATTTACACGCACCAGCACATTCAGATTAATGACACGATGCCACGATCGCAGGGAGTGAAAGTTGCAGTGAACTTTTTTGCCTCAGAGGGCCAGCTGAGATTTGCCTGCCACACACTCAAACTAATCTTCCCAGCCACTTGACCCCAGCCATCATCTCTGTACACGAGTGTGTGTGTGTGTGTGTGTGTGTGTCTCAGGCACTTCTGTCATCACCGTTCCTATAATATAAGCTAATTAGGTCCTCGTTACTTCCTCATCTCTTTCTTCTTCCGTCCAACCCTTTTTGCTTCTTTCATACTCTACCATGTGGCACGACAAACCTAAAGTGATCCCATTATAATCAACAGGACCGTCTACACTGTATGTGATGTGGCAGCTTTATTAATTATAATGGGGACATTGTAGTTTTGTTGTGTCGTTTGCTCCCAGCGTAGACGCCGGCTGTCCAAATTTACATACTATAACATACTTTTTGCAGGCGATTGAAAAGTTGTGTCAGATTCTTTAGGCCCTAGTGAACAGCTTTTCAGGAAATATTTTTCAAAGTCTTAAAGCCCTTAGTGAGTGAGCATAATTGCATATAAACAAAATAAAATTGCATCTGGCTAAATTAATGACTTTCATAAAATGAGTTACTTTTTTAGAAATTTTCTGAATCATACATTTAAAAATGTGACATCTTGATTTTGGTCAGGATAAGGATTTTTGCTTGGGCATATTTGTATTTGTGTTCCATTATGACTAGTATTGCACATACTATGAAACTAGATAATATTTGGCATCTCCTTCACAAAATATCTTACAAAGTTTATTGGTAAGACTTTTACCCCCGGTTTCACAGACAAGGCTTAAGCCTATCCCAGACTAAAATGAATGTTTGAGGTGTTTTAACTGAAAGCAACTTGCACTGACATATCTTAAATTAAGTCTGTGTCATTATTTTGTCTCAAGTTGCACATCAGTAATGTTTTTTTCTCAGGCACACTTATAAAAGCTACTTAAAATGTCCTAATTGAACCAAGGTCTAATCCTTGCTTAGTCTAAGCCCTGTCTGTGAAACCAGGCCATAATGTATAGCTAATGAGGCACAATGGTTAATTGCAATATCTTAGAGTACATGTCAAGTATATATTAAGCACAATTGTTTTCAACACTGATAATATATGTTTCTTGAGCATCAAATCAGCATATTATGATTTCTGAAAGATCATGTGGCACCAAAGACTGGAGTATGATGTGGAAAATTCAGCTTTGCCAAGACCTGGGTGTTATTAAACAGCACATTTCAAAAATCATATTTCATATGTTACAAAAACAGCCTTCTCCCACCTCAGAAACATACTACGGAACATGCTATCTGTTTCTGATGCAGAAAAGTTCATGCATTCATGACCTCTAGACTAGATTACTGTAATGCACTACTAGCTGGTTGTCCTGCATCCTCAATAAACAAGCTACAATTAGTCCAAAATGCAGTTGCTAGAGTTCTTACTAGGTCAAGAAAATTATGATCATATAACACATTTTATCATCTTTGCACTGGTTACCCATTAAGTTCCGTATAAATGACAAAGTATTGCTACTGACCTATAAAGCCCTAAACGGTTAAGCTCCTGTGTATTTAACTGATCTTCCATTGCCCTACAATCCATCACGCTCTTTAAGGTCACAAAACTCTGGGCTTCTGGTAGTACCTATTATATCCATTATATTATATATTATATAAGTCCACTAAAGGAGGGAGAGCGTTTTGGCTTTTGGCTCCTAAACTCTTGAATAGCCTTCCTGTGTCTCAGACACACTCTCCCATTTTATATCTAGATTAAAGCATCTCTTTAGCCAAGCATTCTCACAATGCATCTCATAACCTTGTACTTCAGTTATATCAGATCAAATGCACATGATTATCTTTGCCTAATGTTATGAACAGCAGCTACGCTAATTTTTCCATTTGCGTTTCTGGTTTATCTCAGGATGCCCATCCTGAGTAGGGGTGTGCACGAATAGTTGAATATTCGCTCTGTAATTAATATTCAAAAAATAAAAATACTAGCTTTACTGGCCGTAAATACAGAGAATCCATGATAAATCCCACTAAAAGGCGCAGTTATAACTAAATCCACTGGGTGGCGCTGTGGAGGGTGTAAATAAGTTGAGTGTATTTGATCACATGAGCTGTGTCTCATTTCGGAAGGCTGCATCCTCCGGAGGTCGCATTTGAAGGCTGCATGCGTCTGAAGGCTGTCTCATTTAAAAAAAGTTAGTAGGACACTCCGAATGCGACCTTCAAATGCGCCCTTCTTTTCAGGAGTGTGCATGAGATGTATCCTTCGTTGCTGCAAATAACCCACAATTCTTTGCGTCGCCATTAACAACCGTCATGTTTTTTAAATATTATTTGAAAAAATGGCGCCACCGGCAGATATACATGCAAGCGAGAAATGTGGTGTGTAAACTTAAGTAGTTTCAAGCTTGGTTTTGTTTTTAAGATTTATATACCTCAAATAGATAGTTGTGGTAAACAGGATTACAAGTGTTTAGTGTTTTTTTTGTTTTGTTTTTTTAACGTTTAGAACAGTACTTTGCTGTCAAGGCAAAACATTTCATAGTCATTTTCAAGTTATAAATAATTTTCATTCATATAACTGGTGTGAGAGCGCAACTCCACTGTGAACGTGTTGGCATAGCAACGTACTTCCTGCCTGTGTGTCCTACGGAGGACGTCTCGTTTAATCCTGATTAAGGACACTCCGTATACCGCATCCTTCACAGGATGTGTCCTCCAGAGGATGCAGCCTTCAAAATTAAATTAAATGAGACACAGCTATTATGTCGTCGTCTGCCTTGCGATGTTTGGAGTTACTCAGATGAAATTTGAAAATGATCTTTCAAAATGGAGTTACTTTTGATCAAATTAATTAATGAAACTGAGTTATCATCACCACAATGAGAAATCACATGAAATCCAAACACCAGGCGAATGATTAAAGACAGCTGTCCATCACTGCATCACGAGTGCAGGAGGGTATTCTATTCTATTAGTTAACTTACCATACCTTGAACTCTCAGTTGATTAACCCAAACCTTGCTTACTCGAGGTATGCTGGTTCCAAAAACGAGTCCCGGAATAAGTTCAGACAACTCGGAGTATGTTCCCGGTTAACTCACAAGACATTCTCAACAGAGCAACGATTCAATGATTCACCATGAAAACAGATGCTAAAGAAAACGCACGCCATTCGGCAGTTCTACTTCCTTCTTCTTCTTTTGTTTAATGGCGATTTACATAACTAACTTAGCACACATCGCCACCTATTTGGTGGTTATGCAATCATTTGTCTACTCTATATGTCTTTGTTTAATAAGTCATCTTTATTCACTGAGAATAAGGATGATATTGTTTATTTGACGACAATTAATTGAATGCAGATCCATGGCAATAAAATAAATATATTTGAATTGAATTAACATTTAAACATTACCTTGTTATATTTTCTTTAGAATTAATATATAATATTGCATATGATATAACTGAAACAAATTTAGTTATTTTAATAACTATATTAATTATATAAAACACGTCTGAATACCTCTAAAAGGGCACCCATTATGCAAAATCCCCTTTTACATGATGTTTGAACATAAATGTGTGTTGACAGTGTGTAAACAACCACCCTATAACGATAAAAATCCACCCAGTATTTTTTTTTAATCCCCAAAAATCATAAGCAGTGTTTCAGAACAAGCTGTTCTCAGATTCTCTGTAGTGTGACATCACACATCGCAAGGTTTGACTGACACTGCCATTTTAACATAGACCCGCCCTGTGAGACCTGTATGCAATCTGCCATGCACAAGAGAGATGTATATGCTACGCCCTCTTCTAAAGACGGGGCGGGGATATGCAGCTCATTTACATTTAAAGCGGTACACATTTTCAACACGTAATGATAAATGATCTGTGGGGTATTTTGTGCTGAAACTTCACAGACACATTTTGGGGACACCCAAGACCAATATGACATCTTGTAAAAAGGGGCATAATAGGTGCCCTTTAAGCAACTAACCCTGGAACATGAGCTGCTCTGGAGCAGGTTATGTTTAAAGAGTAAGTTGCTGTGGCTACTTACATACCCTGAAAGTTCGGCTATCTCTGTTTTTGGAAGGGAAAGTTGAGGTTATCCGCTTACTTACTCTTAAACATACCCAGGTATGTCACATAACCTGCTTTCTGGAATACCCCCCAGGTAAGTGCATCTGCAGGCTACCCCGAGTGAGCACGAAATAACTTATATGATAGCAAAATGTTCTCAAGACATGCTTCCTTTAAGTTTCGTCGAGGGTGAACAGAAAACCTAAGGTGCTGTAAGAAACCTCTCTTAACACGGTTATCTTTGTGCAACGTCTGTTTAGTTTTTTTCTACTCGTGTACTGTACATTGCCTAATCGAACGATCGTTCAGAAATGGTGACAACAACAACTTGATAAATTAAAAAAAAAACTTACATAAATAGTTTTGTTATGAGCCCAAATATTCGAATACAATATTTTGGGAAAATGTCCATCCCTAATCCTGAGGTAAGAGAGTAGGCTATGTCAGCTCCAGTTTGGATCCAGCCTCTTTATGAAGGCTTCAGATGTCCCAACACCTGTTAAGAGATGACTCGAGAGGATTCGAGAGGACTTCAACTCCTGTGAGGACTTCAGATGATGCAAACTCTGAATCAACATGCACCAATGCTAAAGATCTATATACTGTAATCATTGCGTTCACAACTTGCAATAATGACTTAAATGAGCTCATTGTTTCTGCCTTAAATTAATGCTTTGTTAGCTAACTGTGTGATTTTTATATTGGGCACAGTCACTTCTATTAACAGAGAGAGTGATTCTAATGTAATGTAGACTGACTGCTTTGAAATGATATGTGAAAAGTGCTATACAAATAAATGTGAATTGAATTCAATAACAGAAATAAATGAATAGAAAATAGTTATTTTTGTAATGCAATAAGTTTATATTAGAGTTGTTCCGATTCCGATACTAGTATCGGAAATATCACCGATACCACAAAAAATTCTGGCATCGGTATCGGCGAGTACTTGAACCCATGTACCGATCCGATACCATTTTCTTAAACAAGACCTAGACCGTTTCTCAATACCAAGTACGCGAACTTCTGACTTGCGTCCTTGGTAGTTCAGACTTGCAAGTTCGACTCGGAAGAACGAACTCTAGAGGACGGGAGGAATTGCCATCAATCGTCAATTGTGAAACGTCATCAGTTGCTGCCCAAGTACTGTTCCAATTCAAAGTTCACATCTAACAAAGTACAGTTCAAATCCCCGGATATGTCCTTGATCCGCCCCTTTTATCGAGGATGCATCGAGAGGAGACTTGTGGACTTCAGACAGATCGGTATCCCAGAATGCATCTCACACCAACCAGCGAACGTCAATAGCGGATGAGAAACCCTGGCGTAATTTAAAAATACTGTTAATGTTTCACAAAATGTAGTATTAAGACTTTTTCAGGCGAGAATGTACTTGTTTAAAGCTCAAATCTGTGGTTTATTTATAAAGAGAGCGCCTTTTTGAAATTTTGATCTGGCGTTTTCGGAGATCCAGTCGATCAACGGGCGCTCAGCAGGCGCTCTCCCCGCCAAGAGCAGCCTTAACACGGATAGTCCTTCTGACGTCTGCCGCTGGCTCTGATGTCTTCAGATATAATTTGTCTTCTAACGGCTGATCTTTGGTCTCATGAATCTATCATTTGTTCCCTGGCAAATCGTTTTGACTGAGGGCGAAGTTTCATAACTTTATATTTTTAGGCTATTAAACACAAACTGACATTTAACAAAAATAGACTGGGTTGTGTTTTATGTCACTTGTCTGAACCACATATTAATGTTTTTTTTTTTTATGTAAACAAAAAGAGGCAGGGTTTTTAATATTTTGTTTTGTTATAAGTATGCAAGTATACATTGCCTGCACTACATTTGTGTGGCTATAATATGTTTAATATTTTTTAATGAAAATTAAAAGAGGCAGAGTGGTGTTTTATCATACATTTTGTTTTATTGTAGCCTAAAATATACATATATACACTGAATAACACTATCAAGAATGCTGCTGTTCCATTAGAAGAGTACTGGACTATTGTCCTCCAGTCCTCGTTCTCCGGAGTTGAACTTGGCAAGCCTGAAATACCAGAAGTCAGAAGTTCACGATGGCCTACTTGGTATAGAGAAATGTATATTTTAGGCTACAAGAAAACGAAATATGTCATAAAACACCACTGCCTCTTTTCTTTTTTTTTTAACAAAAAAATCGTAGACATATTAGCCACACAAATGTCGTTCAGGCAACGCGCGTAGCTACATTGATTATCTTATATATTTATAACAAAACGAAGTATAAAACACAACCCTGCCTCTTTTCGTTTAGATTTAAAAAATAATAGGCCTATATTAAACATTAATATGTGGTTTAGGTAAGGTGACCAGATTTCTGAAATGGAAACCGGGGACATTTCCTATTTAAGTGGTCAAAATATCACTAAAATCTCATTTGTTATTATCTTTTAATTAAAAAATGGTACAATACATTTTTTAAATATTGTTGTTTGTTTATTTGTTGTTGTTGTTGTGGGCTCTCTATATTATTATTAACATAACTTCAGACTTACTCGCATCATACATACCTCACCCCTATCCCTGCCCCCGTCCAACCGTCTGCCCCTCCCTTTCCTCCTTCCTATCTCCCTTACTCAGTCCCAACAAAAAAATCCATCACGTGACCACGTGTACTGTGTAATGTATGTTATGTTATGTTATGTTTTGCATGTATGCTTTGCAATCTGCATTTCTTTTTTTTTCTGGAGAGTGTGTGGCGGCGCTTTAAATAGCTGCGGCTCGGAGGCTTGCTCCAAACTCATTTCGTTGCATTGTACTTGTACATGTGTAATGACAATAAACTTAAATCTAATCTAATCTAATCTAATTAATAATTATTATGATTTAGTTTGATTATTAGGATTTTTATGTGGATTTAATACAATTCAACGCACCCGCAAAAAAAACAAAAAAAATGAAAACAGTTAGTTACCATTGTAAATAAGCAGTTAAAAAAAATATTATAACACGACTAAACAAAAACACATTACAAAAATAAAACAAATATGATAAATAAAACTATTTAACAAATATTTGAACATTTTATAATTGTATTTAATATTAAAATTTTCTGAAGTTTATACTACTATATAAGTAATAAATAAATGAAAAAAATTTTTTTACTTCAAATGTTTTATTACGCTTGTGCTTAAAAATAACTCTTACTATCCTAAATTGGTCTAGTTTTGCATTTTAGGCTTATTTTAAGCAGAAATTATGTGTATTCTGGATGTGTTGCAAGTGACAAAACAATGCCGCACCCCTTTGAGGCTCTGGTATAAAGCACATGCAAACAGTTACTTTAATTGATGATAATTTCGCTCTCCTCTGGGTTACGTTCTTAGTAGTAGAGGCTCGCGCACGTCCAAGTAGCAAAGAACTGATCGTTGTGTCCGTTAGTGCGAGATGCAGTCTAGGATACCGGTCTGTCTGAAGTCTCTTCTTGATGCAACCTCGATAAAAGTGGCGGATCAAGGACACATCCGGGGATTGAACTGTGTTTGGCTGGCTAGATGTGAAAGTAGTTAGTATACTATACCAAATGTCAAAATTTGATTGATTGACAGGTGGGCGGGGCTTCCGGTATAGGGGGCGGGACTTCCGGTGTAGGCGGGACTTCCGGTGTAGGCGGGACTTCCTGTATAGGCGGGACTTCCTGTATAGGCGGGACTTCCGGTGTAGGCGGGACTTCCTGTATAGGCGGGACTTCCTGTTTAATAAATCATGTGATTGACATTAGGTTTTGACAGTTGGTTTTTGACCTATTGTCATAATAAATCATATGACTGACAGTTGGTTTTGATGGTTTTTTGACATTAGGTTTTTTGTTTTGATTAATTTGACAGTTGGTTTTTTGTTTTTGAATGCGGTATAATAAATCATGTTATTGACAGAAGGTTTTATCTTTTGAAGTCGCTGTTATCAGAAAATTCCCCTCCCACCCTGCCACATCCCAGAGCAGCGTATATATATATAAATGGGGCCAGTGTGTTCTACAGCTATCAGCAAAAAGAGAAACATGAGCTACATGAGCATGGACGGATTATCAGCTCCTGAAACCCCAGATGCGGGGTTGCGCAGCAGGACGTTCGACAGTCTGATGACCAGTCTACCTATGGCGCCGAGAAAACCTTATGGGCACGTCCGTTTGACAAGCTTTCTCCATGAACTTTCGGAATGGACTAAAGGAGAATTTATGATGAACAGCAAGCGTGTAATCGGGTACAGATTTCATAAAACAACTCAAGTTGTTATACTCTACACCACCGACAGCGCGGGCGAGTTTCACCCCGGGGAAGACGCATGTCTTGTATTTCCTAAAAAAGACTGGGCATTATTTTACAATTTTGTGTGGAAGGATCTGAAGAGCGGCGGTCAAGAACCTCTGTACGTTGGAGAGTGGGACGGGGTCACCCCGAATGTCCGGTACCGCGTGGTAGGTGACCACACTAAAAAGAACCCGGATGATTCTGTCTACATATTCTGCTGTGATGACAAGACAAAGCTCACCGAAGATCGGTCAGGGGTCGTCCTGCCTAACGAGCATAACAATCTGTATGAAATGCAATTTTTGTTCAAGTGGCAAGATCTGAGTCAGCTGGATATTATGTTTTCAATCATAAACAAGCTGTTCAAATGGTGCGAGCTGCACGACGGCTACAACAAAATTAAAGTGCAGCTGTTCCACCCTGAGAGATGTCCGCGCAGCAGTACATACGCGGGGTATTCACCCCCCATTCACTACAGACATCCGGGACCTCGACGGTCAGCCCCTCCCAGACGTCGTTTATAAACCACAGCTGAAGCGCCACAACGTCCCCGCCCCTTTACTGCATCTGACATAAAGTCAGCGGCATTCAGTAGGCCCCAAAAGGCCATGGTCGGTCATGAGATAAGCCCCCAAAATGCGTAGTGCAATGGCGCCATCTATTGGACAGGCGTGTTTTTCTCCATTTTTTACCCATCACATATATATGTGTGAGGCGAGGGGAAATGCATTATAAAAGTGAACTTTTAGACCACAGTATCTCATCATCTCTCTCCCTCATCAAAATGCAGAACGGTGAGTATTTTTTCTCTATATTTGATGCTATAATGTTATACAATGATGCTTTAAACATGCAATGTGCTATTGATGTGATTTATCAACTATAACTAACATTAGCATTGAGTTAATGATGTTTTAAACATTCATGCATGGGTACAGTGTTTTAATCATTGAGTCATCTTTGGTCTATCAGCTATAACTAAAATCGGTGTCTTAAACACAGCATGTTACTGTTACTGTTACGGGTACTCTCCGGCACCACCCGGAGTTAAAACTACATCCAGTTATGACACAATTGTATGCTCCCCGGCGACACCCGGTGTCCCGGAGTTAAAACTACATCCAGTTATGGTGTAATTGTGCCCCTAGAGCACCGGGGTGAAATAACATTTAGAAAATTAATGATTTTTTTTTCAGCATCTGTCATCAGACATGCATATAAAGCGACTCACAAATGTTTCCATTCATAACAGGATTTTTTGCCTCACAGGTTCGAATGTTGAAAGTGACGCTCACGATAGCAATGATGCATGTGAGGACTGCTCTTTTATAAATTAAAAATTAAATAATAATAAATAAATAAAAATTAATAATAAAAAATTAATAAATAATTAAAAAAAAAAAATTTTTTTTAATTGTCTCTCTTTTTTCATTCATTCACAGTGACCCCTCAGCTGGTTGAAGCAGACAGCGCGTCTGATGGTAAGACAAGACCCATCGCCGACATCATGTTTTTTTTTTTCTTAACATTTATGAAAAATTTATTTATTTATTTATTTTAGATTTCATTCAGTTTATCACGCAACCCGGCTTCCCACTGACTGACACCGCTCAACAGAATAATGATGACGTGCCTGACCCCACGCCGACGCACGCTGTGGATCAAATAGTTCCTGCCGGCTCTGCTTTAGACCAGGTCGCTGGACCCAGCGGTGAACCTTTGAGAAAGAAGGGTAGAAAAACCGATCGTCCTACCTCACCGACCTGTCCTGAGAGAAAAACGTTTTGTTTTATCCCGTCAATCAGTCCTGAAAAACAGTCCTGACAGGAAAACTTTCTGTCCGACGCCGCCGAGCGGTCCTGCGCCGAGTCTTGACAGCGTATTTCTTTATGGTGAGACTATCTACATTATTATTTTCATTTAAACACAAATTGAATCATACCATAACAATTTTTGTGTTATATTTCTACACAGCAGGGTCGGGCTATAGCCCCGACCACATGACTAGCTGGCATACACCTCGACGCATCACTTGGACAAGTACGAAAGCGATCCAAACTCCGTTGGAAGAAGAAGACATCGAAGTTGAAGAAGTGTCAGCAGAGCATCGCCCGGCTGACGAGCCACTCGCCGATACTAATTTAATAGAGGCATTATGTCAAGAGTTTCGCGACACCCAGGTTTATTATTCTCATCATCATAGATGGAACGTTGCAGTTAATTCAATATAGATTTATTCCATTAAACTTTTGTATTGCATGTATTGATTTTTATATTCCAGATACTCTGTTATTTTTATTTTATTTTTTCTTCATCTATCATGTATTGATTTATTCCATATACTCTTTATGATTTTGTAATATTTCATGTTTTGGTCTGAAATCTAAAATGGATGGGTCAAAAAGCTTTTGCTCAGACGACGACGCAGAACTGTCACCGGACGAAATTGAAATGCTAAGTCGGCTTCCGGATTCTTTAGAACAGTATTTGTTTAATCTAGAATCTTCGCAATCCCCCTCTAATTTGGATCTTTTTGAATTAGCTGAAAATCCAAATATTAATTTGTTCGATCCAGTTCTGAGCGTAGACGCTAATTTGGATCTTTTTGAATTAGCCGTAAATTCAAATATTAATTTGTACGATCACGTGCTAACCGTAGACAACAATCATGTTGTACAATACGGTGGTGTTTTAAATAATCAACTCCCTGCATGTACCGACAGCGATCCTGACGCTGATGATACTCCACAGCCATCTACCAGCAGCAGCACGAGGCCCACATCAGGTAATATTGACGCTTTACGCGAGACTGACCCTAACAGACAGAGTCGATTAAGCCGTACGGAAATTGATACGCTGATCCGAGAAGGCGGGTTCGTTAACGGATATCACGTTTTACCGCGACCACGCTTCAACAGTGTGTCGTTGAGAAGGAGCATGAATCTGAGAGAGATTAACTCTACAGATTTGGCCTCTTATCACACTTCATTACATCGCATGCTGAGCGAGATCGTCACCTTCGCTAGAGAAATCGGCCACGATGCACCCGTAATCAATATGACCATGTCGGCACCCACTCTACAAACACCCATCAGCGGTGTTCTCGCCCCCGGTAATGATTATGATGTGAATTCGCTTATGGATCAATTTGAAAGAGTTTTACAGAGCAACCAGCTGTTATTATCGGACGACGCCGTCGAGATCGACGCTACCGTAGCCATGAACAGACAAGGAGGCGGTCGACGACGTAAACTTACAGATCTGGCCGTTGATCAGGTAATCAAAAGAAAAAAGACGAATTTGTTCTGCCCCATAAATTTGTCAAATCAATTGTGCTTCTCTATTTGTCTCGCTCGCTTTCTTAACCCCCAGCTACCCGAGAGCGAGTTAGAAAAACTGGCTGCAGTCATCCAAAACAGCGTCGGCTTCTCAATTCAAGACCGAATCGCTCTTAGCGACATAGCTTCGTTTGAACGAGCGCTAGGCATTAAAATCGTTGTATTTCACAGATCGAATGCCATGGTCTTAGAAACGTACAAAAATTCTGACGAACCCCACCCCAAAACGGTGTTCCTCTATCTACATGATAATCACTATTATATGATCATGAATCTGACAGGCTTCTTAGGTTCGCCATACGTCTGTCAATTTTGTTACAAAAGTTACAGCAACCGCAGAGACCACCAATGCAAGCACGTCTGCAATGTCTGTTTTGACGCCGAATGTCACAGATACCCTAAAAGAACCATACATTGTCCCGATTGTTTGCGCTACTGTAAATCGAGCTATTGCTTCGAAATGCATAAAAAGAACCCTCCTCCCGGTCAAGAATCCCCCTCCTGTGATATTATCAAATACTGCAAACTATGCAGGTTGCGTTACTACATTAAAGAGGGTGACAAGAAAGCAAAACACATATGCCCGACGGACAAATGCGTCCACTGTCGAGAACATCTGACGGGACACGGGACGCACCAATGTTTCATACAGCCCCTAGAGCCTAAGGAGCCATGCGAGAAATATATTTTCTACGATTTTGAAACGCGTTACGAAAACGGGCGCCACGTGGCTAATTTTGTTTGCGCAATCACTTTCAAAGGGAAGAAATTTACGGCGCAGGGTACCGACTGCATCGCTAAGCTAATCAACCGCTTCAGAAAACCCCGATATATTGGCTACTGCTTCATAGCTCATTACGCCTCCAGATTCGACTCCTTTCTGATTCTCGAGTATTTTTGCAAAGCCGGGATTGCGATTGAGGTCATAATGCAAGGCTGTAAATTAATTTACATGTACGACGAATCGTTTGGCCAACGATACATCGATAGCTACTCATTTTTTCCAATGGCCCTTGCCAAAATGCCCGCGGCGTTAGACTTGACGACGACTGAAAAAGGCCACTTCCCCCATCTTTTCAACAGGGTGGAAAACGAGAACTATGTTGGACCATACCCCGACAAAAAGTTCTACAACTACGATAACATGTCGGATAAAGACCGTGAAAAGTTTGATGCATGGTACAGCACGGTTGAGGGGGAGCAGTTTGACTTCAGGCAGGAACTGTACGCGTACGGGGTTAACGACGTCGTCTTATTACGCGAAGGCTGTATGAAATACCGTCAGGCGTTCCTAGAATGCACCGAAATTGACCCTTTTGGGTTCACGACGCTCCCCAGCTGTTCGATGGGGGTCTTCAAAACCCATTATCTCGGCAGAAACACCCTCGCTCTCACGCACAACAAAGCGTACATCCATCAGAATAAGTCCTACTCAAGTGGCTCGATCGAATGGCTCGAGTATGTCAAAAAGACTCGAAACGTGGATGTTCACCACGCCGTAAACCACGGCGAAGTATCGATCGGTAAGTACTTTTTAGATGGCGTCTACCAGCAAGACGGTGTGCAGCACGGCTTAGAATACGCGGGGTGCATCTTCCACGGTCACTGCTGCCGCTTTGCACCCCATGAGTCACACCCCTTGTCGGGAGTACCCTATGGGGTTCTCAGGAGACAGTTTGACGATAAGATCGAAATTCTGCAGAACGCGTACGGTTTACAAGTCGAGGTTCTTTGGGAATGTGAATGGATCAAAATGAAAAAGACCGATCCCTCTGTGATAGAATTTATGGCCGGTTATTCAGCCCCGGAGAGACTGAATCCCAGAGAAACCTTGTATGGCGGCCGCACGAACGCTTATAAACTCTATCACAAAGTGAGCGGAGATGAGAAAATAAGGTATCTCGATTTCACCAGCCTCTACCCCTTCTGCCAGGCTAGGAAAAGCTACCCGATCGAACACCCCCAAATCATTTTCAAAGATTTTGAACCGATTGAAAATTATTACGGACTCATCAAAGCGACCGTGTACCCTCCCCGCAAATTACTACATCCGGTTCTCCCTTACAGATGTCAAGGAAAACTCATGTTTCCGTTATGCCGAACCTGCGCTCACAATCAAAACCAGACCACGAGCTGTACCCACACGGATGAGGAAAGATCACTCTCCGGGTCCTGGGTATCCATCGAGCTTTTAAAAGCCATCGAGAAGGGTTATGTGGTAGCCAAGATTGACGAGGTTTGCCATTTTCCACAACGGTCAGACACGTTGTTTGTCGAATACGTCAAAACATTTTTGCGTTTGAAACAACAAGCGTCGGGGTACCCGTCGAATGTCGTCACGGACGCTGAGAAAGAAACTTACATTCGCGAGTATTTTGAAAAAGAGGGGGTTCAACTCGACCCCGAAAAGATCAAGCACAACCCCGCGCAGAGAGCTATCTCAAAGCTATGTCTGAATTCGCTTTGGGGGCGGTTCTCTTTAAAACCAAATTTACCTCAAACGACTCTGGTGAACGACCCCGAAGATTTCACCAGAATCGTCTTCGGTAATACCGACACCTTGTCGTATTTCTCATTCGTCTCAGACAACGTGGCTCTCGTCCAGCATAAACCCAACAAAGAGGATGTTTGTAAGGCTCGCGACGTCAACGTGTTTATAGGGGCGTTCACTACGGCCCACGCCCGACTGGAATTGTACGAGTTGATGGACAGACTCAGCAGTCGTATACTTTACTCTGATACAGACTCCGTCGTGTTCGTGTCTAGGGACGGTGACTGGGAGCCGCCTCTGGGTGATTATTTGGGCGAGCTGACGAACGAAATAGACGATGGGGATTTTATCACGGAGTTTTGCTCTAGCGGCCCTAAATCGTATGGCTTTCGCACCGCTAAAGGCAAAGTATGCATGAAAGCTAAGG
>CM042240.1:30630653-30815653 GCA_023566225.1 Romanogobio albipinnatus | reverse complement strand
GAGCTGGTGTCCAGACAGTCTGTATTTGCACACTCCCAGACTTACCCTGCCTGAGAACTAACAGAACTGAACATAGAACATCTTCAGGGTTTTGCTCTGGCATTTCCTCTGCCTCTGAAAGTGACTGGGCATGTTTGCGAGCGCACATGCTGGCCGTTTTGTATATGTGGATTTAAGGCATTTGGAGTGTACTAAAATAAGAACATAACCCTTATTATATCTAATGGAAAATGCTCCTAAACATTCAACAGTAGTGAAATATATTCAATGTGCTATTCGAAATCAATTCATGGTGATGCAGGAGCTGCTTGATGACTACACAGTCCGAAGCTCAGTGTACATGTACTTCCGCTATGCTATTTTTGGGCAAGAGTGGACGTGACGGCTGCGGGACGGTGGCAGAGGGAGGACCAGAGCAAAACCTTGCTTAGCATTTAGTGCTCCTTGCGTCAGGAAAAGAGTGGATCAGAGAGAGAGGAGCATTACGGTCAGATTCTGGGCTTCAGGGCAGAGGCTCATTGAAGAAAGAGCTTTAAGTGGATATTCAGGATCAGGTTCCCCTCATTCACAAATGTAATGAGCTAAAAAGCCCCACTGATCCTGAGTCTGCACTTAAGAGAGCACTTCACTGATTCCCGTGGGTGGGCGAGGAAAGGGACAACTATTTGTTTGAATACAATTCTCTTTTTAGGACAGTGCATTCCAGTTTCAAAGTCCAGTTATCATTCATTTTGTTTCATATTGTCAGTTTTAAGAAGTAGAGTCTTCTTGTGTCTGTGTGTGTGTGTGCATGTGTGAAAAAAGACAGAATACTGCTCGCGTTTCGTACGAAGGGCTGGCCTGGTACGCACGAGTCCGAAACTTTGGGCTCTTGTCTGGGTAACATTCGAAAAGATGGAGAGCGAACAGAGAGGACCTCTTTCTTGTTCCCTCTATTTTGTTCCTCTGCTTTCATAAGGTTCACTTCAGTCTTTACGTCGTACATCCTTTAGGGTTTTGAAATATTTTCCCCGTGGGAGACATCCAAGGCATGGAGTCATTGCTTGGTTAATTTTTCAAAGTTGTTCTCCGGTTTACTCCTTTGTGAGTTTTTGCTTTTTTTTTCAATTCAAAATGAAATGAAAATGAGATGGAGAAAATTAGGCTGTTGAAATGGCTTTTAAAAGGACATTTGCGGCATACAACAAATACAAATAGGAAGTTTTACCGTCCTTTTCGAAATTGCTCATTTTTCCTCCTGTCATTTTGACTTGACCAGCACAAATAAATAAATAAATAAACAAATAAATAAATAAATAATAAAAAATTTAATATTTCTATTTTTGTTTTGTTTTTTGACATTCACTTTTTCATTTTGTTAATGGAAACATTTCACATCTCAGCTCAAAAATATAATTTAAATATAAAAGAGGAAACAAAAAAGACTTGTTTGGACTTCCACAGATGGAAGTTCTACTAGGAATCACATAAGAAGATGGTAGCTTTAACATTTTTCTTCCATTTCGTTCCTCTTGTTCTGATTCTATGTGAACATGTCATAGGAAATCTAGATGCCTGCTCATCCCTCTGTGCCCTACTAAGTGAGTGGGGAGGATCTGAGATACTCTGAGAACTGCAATGACGTACAACAGACCAATCTTTACCGTTTCCAAAAGCAGCTTCCAGTGGGCAGCTCTCCACTGCATATCTGACACTGACTGATTTTGGACTTACAACATATCACAGAGTTTAGGATCTACAAGGATCAGTGTTTAACATAGCCTATATCTTCAACACTTAATATCATAAAACTGTAGTCACATAGGACTATAGTAGCATTTTGGGTTACAAAATTTAGATTCCATTCTAAAAGAAAAAAATCCTACTCTTTTCTTTACAGTGTTTTAGAAATCCTTTTTTGTGCTCCAAGTGGTGATAGGAATGAAGAACTTCCCACTTTTTTCCTATTCTGTTTGCTTTTCTCTACCTCAAGCAGCTCAGTGTGATTTTCTGATGGATCATTGCTTATGATAATGATGATTATGATAATGATGATGATGATGATAAGTTTGGGAGACATTCTTTCCTGTTCCACTTGGTGTTTGTTCCTCGGTTTGTATAGTTTGTTGCCATAAGATCACTTGATATGACCATGGATGTCAAACCCCTTGTTTGTAGTGTACGAAATAATTTGTAGCTAGGGTTTATATTCAGCGATACATCTTGTTTTCACTTTTCAAATCCTTTGCTCCTAAAAAGGATAAGTGATATTGTAATTTTTTTCTTCAGATGAACGTTTGCATGTAAGAACACTTCCATGTGGATAGACTCCTGACTGTTCTGTCACAGTTGGATCCCAGGGTTTCTGCAAGTGATGTGAAAATCAGGGCTGAGTATACCTGTTGTTGTGTACTGTGCAGATGGACTTTGAGGGATTCGTGTCTGGGGGGAATCAAAGGAGGGGTTTGTCCCCACCCACTCAACAGCTTGTCTGATTAGTTCACTTAGGGCTGAGACTGGGTTCCATTTGAGGAGAGGAGTCGAGCTTTATCCTTGCCAGACCCCTTCCTTTGTAGAACACTCGCACTACCACCAATACTGCTCCCTTCTCCTCGATCGCTGCGTTCTGCTCGCTCACCGCGATCACCTCCACCCTCGGAACGATGAGAGTTCTGACGGGTCGGTGTGCTGGGTGGGCGAGACGAAAGCCCATTTTTCTCATCTGGGAAAAGAGAAGAAAACATCAGGGTGGGAGTGTGCTTTGTGGTTTAAAACATTTTTGTTAATTCAAATACAAATAAAAGTTAATTAACTAATTTAATCAATTTTAGTTTTAGATTTTGATACATAGTATCATATAAAAAGTTTCAGATTTCAAAGATAGAAATTCAAATAACAGAAAAGATCTAAAATCCAAACTAAAAATGGCCACAAATGATTTGTAGTTTTTGATACATAGTATATTATAAAATGTGACCCCTTTAATTTTTAAATGACACCAGTTAGTTGTCCCGGAAACAAAGCCTGACATCCAGTCTGACCAGTGGCCTGTTGCACAAAGCTGGTTTCAGTTGCTACCCAGGTAAATGCGAGATTAGTTTGAGCAAACTCTGGTTTTTCGGGCTCAAGAAGGTGGACTGGTTTTTAGCAGTGTTCATCACTATAGTAACTTAATCGCAATCGAAAGTTAATCGCAAACTCTGAATTAAACCTTAATTGACAGAGAACGTTTATACCAAGCTTTGAGAGACCGTTGAACTTGATCTAAACCAGGTTGGATTTATCTGGATTTGTCAACTCTAAACCTACTCTGAAACTCAGAGTTTGTTCAGCTAGCTTCATGCATCAGACCTCAGGTGTGTGAGACGGTTTATGAGATGCCTGAGGGAGTATTAGTGGAGCTGGAGGATGAAGAGTGGCTGATAGACTGGGTTTCGGCAGAGCCACTTCCCACCCTTGTCCACACCTTCCTGTTTTCGTTTAGTTATCACGGTTTTCACACCTGTTTCATATTTCATTTCATGGTTAAATTTTCTTAATGCCTTCACTTCTCTCAGTTAATTGTCTTGGTTGTGTTTAGAGCACACTGTTTCGTTTTGTTTTCATGTTGGATGTCACTCTTTTGTTTGGTTTTAATAAAGTTAAGCTGTTTATCCGCTATGCTCTCTGTATCGTCATCTTCATCATAACGTAAAATTAGCACATTAACTTTGGATGTCCTAAAATACGAAAATTAAAATAAAGAATAAATAAACGGATAAGAGTAAAAACGAATGCACATTAAGCATAAGCAAAAATAAAACAAAGTAAAATAAATGAATGCATACATTTTGTGGATGGAAGTGTAGATGTGGAACATTCACCTGCAAGCGCCTGCACAGAAGGCTGGTCATGTGTACTGAGAAGCTGAGCTTGAATGGTCTCTACCACTCGTTTAAACCTGCGACTAGGACCTGCAAAACAATATTATCACATTTGTAGAAATGACAGCTTGTGCAGACACATGACACCGGCTCTCTCGTCTTTTTAAATACCTGATAATAGGGTGAAGGTGACGCTGTAAATGCCAGTCTCCCTCCTTCCCTCCCTTTCTCTCTCTTTCTCTCTCTCTCGTTCTCTCTCTCCTTCTGAGAAAGCGATGTCAACCTGAAATTTGACAGGCTTCTGGAAGACAGACGGACCTCCAGAGGACTTGTACTCAGCCCGGAAACTTGTCTGAGAGATGACACTGTGACTCAGGGAGGGAATCTAGAGGAGAACAGAGACATACATCAAAGTTTGAATCTTCAAGAAGGAAGCAGATTTTTGAACTGAAGAGGAAGATGAAGAGGAAAATAAATACCTAATATACTAAAAAGATACTAACTGATAGAAAGGCGTGGACGATGTCAGCCTTGATAGAGCTTAGTGGTTTGTCTCTAATCACCACAAAAATTTGCTCTTCCCTCTCCAGACTGATGAAATTTCCAAACCACGACTTCTTTGCCAGCCTATAGCAAAATATAAAAATATATGCAGATAAATACATTTTTGCTACTGTTTCAAGGCTCTCATTGTACACAGAATACACATTAGAGACTTTATAGCATCATTAATGGACTTGGTTATATAAGAGTGTTATCTTTGAAAATACAGAAGCTAATTCTGCAAGTGCACAAATAAAACTGCCACCATAAGTCTTATCTGTCTTCATTCTTAGAATTATACACGTTCAGGTAAAAGCAGCTGAATATGCTGAAAAAGCTTCAAAACAAACATACTGAATCATAGGAGCAGGTTGTTGCTGTATCAACATTGAATTATGTTACATAGCACATTTAGAATTAAAGAATATTAAATTCATTGTCAAAGCGGATGTCAAAATTTAACTGATTTAAAATGGCTGACATTAAAATTCTATTTTGTGTAAATAAATAAAGTAAAAAAACTAAAATCAGTCATTTTAAATTTTACAAGTAAATTTAAGAATCACATCACAGTATTATTTTAGTGTTATTTATGTATTATTGTTGTCAGGGTTCTATGTGTTATTATTGTTCTGTTCTATGTGTTCTGGTTCTGTTTTCCCTGTGCCTGTCATTTTTCCCAGTTTTCCAGTGTGCCTGATTAACCATTGCAAAGTTTGACACCACACACAGACACACACACAAACTTTTCATGGTGGTTCTCACTGCCTAGAATTTAAAATGTTTAAAGTCCAGGCAGTGAGAACCACCAGGAATGTTTGTGTGTGTGTCTGTGTGTGGTGTCAAACTTTGCAATGGTTTGGGGATACAGCTCAAGCAATGCCAAAATATTCACTGATTTAAATCAAGATACAAAGAAATGGTGTTGACTAAATATAAGGCTGAGGGCGGGATCTTGGTGTTCTCGGGATTGTGATTATGGGGTGATTGTTATTGTATAAAAACGGAAGTATTGATGATCATAATTGTTCTTATTATTTATATTGATATTATAAATGGTGATATAATTACGACACGGTAGGATATGTTTACATAGTAAATAATAATAATGATAATGACATGAGCAGATAAATAGTAAAAAAGTTCTACTTCTTTCCACTCTCTTTCGAGCAAGTATTATATGTGTAAATAATGTGTGTGAATATGTATATCATAATTGTAAAGTGTATATATGTGTGTATGTGTATTTTAGGTATATATGTGCATAATATATTAACTAGTATATATATATATATTAACTAGCTATTTATTTTTATTTCAGTTTTAGTCATTTTAGTACTTCAACAAAAGTACTTTATTTCAGTTAGTATTCAGTATTTAAATTTGTTCAGCTAATATATATATTTTTTATTTTACTTCTGCTTATTTCAATGAATGAAAACCGTTTTTAATAGTTTTAGTTAACAATTTACTGTTACATGATGGCAAAGGTAATATTAAGGTAACAAACATGAAATGAGCATGAACAGTATTCAGCAATGGCTATACAACTAAATGGGAAAAAAACCTGGTTTACTGGTAAGAGATCATTTGTGAACATGTGTGAATAGGACCTTTTCAAAAATACAGGTAAATTGGTTCTAGCTAGGGATGCACGATATATCGGCAACATATCGTTATCGGCCGATAAATTATTATTTTTGATGTTATCGTTATCGGTCCAATAAGAAAATTTGACCGATATATTCAAGCCGATAGATAATGTATTATTTCCTTCCGCTGAGACAGACGCGCTGTCCACCATGATGAGTTTGAATTGCTCTAAATATGATTGGAATCACTTCGAAAAGGAAAATACAGTTATGTGCAACATATGCAGCACAAGTCTAATATAATCTACATAAAATGATAATGATAATGAGAATACAGCTGTAAGAGCGTTGTGTTTCAGCACGTTTGCTGAGGGAAGAGCGCGCCCATGGAGTTACACCTTCATGACGAGCACAGTCAAGTTCGCTTGTGCATTCACAGCCTTTTGTGCCATTGTAAGTTGTAATATTATATTTATTATTATTCTGTGTATGTAATCTCATATAGGATGTGTTTGGTTGAGTTAATTAACGATGCAGTAAAGCATTGTACCGGTCTTTAGCTTCAGCGCGCATTTCACACAGAAATGCACAGCATTCATAACTACTGGGACTGTCCTGTACATAACACTGTAATGAGAATATTTTTGTTATAAAACGTTGTGAATTCTCTGGGTTTAGTTGTTGTGTTTCAGCGCGCTGTTGTGGGAAGCGTCCACAACGCATTCTGACCAGCACAGTCAAGTTCGCTTGTGCATTCGCGTCATTTTAAGCATATGCAAGTCGTAATATTACGTTTTTGTTGTATAAACATCTGATTAATGTCATATAGGATGCGTTTCGTTAAGTCAATAACCCCCCTTTAATAAATAAAGATGATGAAGTCAGTAACCCGCAGTGCTTCACTGTACCGGTGATCATCTTCAGTTTCAGCTCTCAAACAGGGGAAGAGCATCCACAGGAGTTATAAGCCTTCACCTATGCGTGATTTTGTGCTAATATAAGTTGTAATATTATATTTATTTTGTATAAATATCTGATTGTTCTCATATATGATGCGTTTAGTTGTTAATTAACCTTCTAAGTTCTTCAGTTTACGGTTGTTCGTTCATTCTCTCCAGCTTCAGCGCGTGCTCAAACAGCAACATTATTCCTAATAGACTAGACTAATATTAAAGATGTTGATGTTTTTCAAAAACACAGAAGCGTTATTTTTTTATAACTAGCACTTTTATTGTTCTCGTATCATTTCCATCAACAATACGGTTTGATTAAAACCATTTCCTTATTGTGTGTGCGGAGGTTATTTCATGCACTTGCATTCTGATTCTTTATTATGCAGCCTCAGTAAGCTGTACAATAACTTGTTTGCATTATTTAGGTATATTATTTTTATTTTTGTGGCAATATAATTTTTGGTAACATTTTACAAATAAGGTCTCATTTGTTAATGCATTAACTAACACGAACAAACAGAGAGCAATAACCTTTGTTAATGTTAGTAATAAAATGTTTGTGTTTATTAACAGTCCATTCACAGTGCAGACCTAATGCTAACACACACTCTGGGTCTGAATATGTTGAGATTAACATGAACTAAGATGAATAAATCCTGTTGAAGTATTGTTCATTCATTGTTGGTTAACTAATACTAACAAAACTTAAACCTTATTGTAAAGTAAAAAAAAAATATATATATAAAGTAAGTTGGCCATAGGAGTGTAAAATTAATGTGAAAAGGTAAGGAATCTTACACTGGGTCTAATGGGCTACTGTAGTGTATAGGTTTGATTTATGTTGAAGTGTTTGGGACATGGCTTTTAATGGTGAGCCTTTTGTTTTTGTAATCAGGCTCTCAGAGTTTATTAAAATTTGTATTTAGATTTATCGGCCAATATATCGGTTATCGGCTTTCAAATATAAAGAATTATCGGTTATCGGTATCGGCCAAAATGTTCATATCGGTGCATCCCTAGTTCTAGCAATTTACCAGTAAGGGAAGTTGTAACATTACCGGTATGATGCTGTGTGTGCACGCAGAATGAGCACATACGAAGTCAGTGTTATTCCTCATGTTTTATTCCTCTAAATACTCACTCTGGGCTGGACTCTGGAGTTAAACTGGACATGTCTTCTGATGTAGGAACTATTGAAACAAACAAGAAAATCAAAACATTTTACAGTGACATTTGACTTTCAATGATGTTTGAATGATTAACAATTATAAGATGTTGGTTGACGCTTCTCTCACCCTGTAGTCTTCGGCGGTGGAACCGTGGCGATCCTAGCAGGTTGTTCTTGAAGGAGTTGAGGCGTGTCCTCCAGTGGGCTGAACTACTGGCAGCCATTCCACCACTTCCCCCAGGACTGGAGGGTGGGGTTAGGGACAGGGAACCACCACCCACACCACCACCACCCCCTTCAGCTCGTGAGGAGGAAGAGGAGGAGGAGGAGGAGGGCGGGGTGGGTGGGGGGTGCTGGGGATGGTGCACAGGGGTCCCAAGAGGGGTGGGGAGTGGGGAGCCCTGTGGGGTGACCTGCGACACATGGGCAGAGTTAGGATAGATGGTCTTAGTGACAGACTTCAGGACAGAAGGAGTAGGGAAGAAGAAGCGAGGGATGGGGGACAGGAGAGGAGAGGGGGAAGGCGAAGGAGACGGAGGAGTCTGCAGGGGGAGGGACTTCATAGACTGCAGGTGGGGACGGTCAGAGGCTGCTTTTGAGGGTAGGGTCTGGGTTTTTTGGTCAGCCACGCGTTGGGACACCCGGGGTGTGGTGGAACTTCCTGCTTTGGGTTCTTTAGACTGGGCGGTGGAAGCAGAGGTGACTTCAGCTTGGCTGAAAGTGAAAACTGGGCTCTGACAGGTAGGAAGAGAAAGGATAGAAGGATGGAGAGGGAAAGAGGAATGGAGAGATGGACACAGCAATGGTCATGAGCGTTAATGAAAGCTATGGTATATGATTATTAACATTAGAATTCAACTGAGAAGAGTTAGGAAAATGATGCATAGCTCTTTGAGAAGCATGTGAAATCTAGTATAAATTAGTCAACAATTGTTAGGACATTAATTAATGTGCAAAATACAAGTTAAAACAAGCTACATATATTTGTGTGAGTGTGTGCATGTCTTTGGTGTGAATAATGACTCCAGTATGAGGACAGTATGAGGTAGATGAACATAAAAAGAGCAATTCAATCCAATTCAACTTTGCTATTCATACCACAATAACAACAACAAACACAATACGTTTCACCATTTTAAACTGAGCACTGCACAGTGGAATTTTACTTCTAATCCAATAACAGTATGGCCATCAATTGTGGAGTAACTTACTCGAGGACTGCTGAGGGGACTGGATGAGAGGCCGGTTGAAGCTCCGCTTACTGATCGAGACCTATCAGAACAACAGGACATATCATTCAAACATCCCTTTATGTGCATGGATATGTTTGTTTACTTAAGATATATGAATTTCTATTGACAATAAAAGTCTTAGCAACTGTGAAAGGAATGATTAACTTTACACCACTCATTAAGGACTTGCTTTCCATATACTGATCTCTATTTATATAGAGATAGTTTATATGATATTGGCTTGGTTTCACAGACAGGGCTTAGATTAAGCCAGGATTAGGCCTTAGTTAAATTATTGGTGTGCATATTTTAAGATATGTCAGTGAAAGTTGCTTTCAGTTAAAACAGATCAACCATGCATTTCAGTCTGGGAGAGGCTTAAGCCTTGTCTGTAAAACTGGGGGTTTATCTATATTATAAATTAATGTTTTGTTTTCGCCATGTTTGAAATTGACACACCCCTTCCAACGTGACAATTTGGCAACTCGGGTATCATCTAGAATTGTAAGTTTCCCACTTCTCATGACTGTGATTGGTCAATCAAGTGCTGAGAACTCATTATTACAACATCATTACGAGGGCACATGAGAAACGTTGCCAGCAACAGGAAGGGGACGTTGCAAACAACATAAAAGATTCTTTTCACAGAGGCCATGTCTCATTGACCAATTAGAAATTAATTTATTTTAACCAGCATTTACCTTTTGTGGTCAAAAAACAACATGGCAGAAAATATAAGATTGTAAGAAAAACATGTCGCCTATAGTGTACCGTGATTGTGTTTGATTACTGAATAAGACAAAAATTTGCACTAAAATGTCATACTTAAAAGTGGTGAAACTCATTTGTGAATTTGCTCCTTAAGGTTTTACCTGCACATTTTTGGAAGGCACTTGAAGTTGAACAGAGTACACATGGTACATCAAGCTTGACTTTTAGATGAAGGGTAATACAGTTATCTTAAACAGTTTGCATGTACCTCTGGCTATGTGCAGAGGTATCCAGTGCTCTGCGGGGAGGTGTCGGAGAGCCCTGCTCTGTCACACTCAGTACCTCCAGACTCTTTCTCTCCGGCCGACAGCGCCCATGACGGGTCAGCATGGGCGAGTCCACCCGCTTACGGGGAGGATCTGATCACACAACCACAACAACATACACACACCCACTGTAACACAAACATCTACTGTGTACACTTCATGAACAAGTCACATTACAAACCTTACTATATCCAAGATGGAATCTAAGGTTTGTTTTTTTATATATAGCTATATATAAAATGTACAACTGCAATGCAACAGAGATTATCTGTATTACAGTGTTAGGAGGGAAATTAGCATAGAAGCTGAAAAAGAAATCCCTTTTCAGTGTTGATGAGAGACAGAGCTTCTAAGCAACAGGGTATACTATATAGTATCTGTATACAACATGGCCTATGTGAAAGACGAGTTATGGCATGACAGTGAGATGATGGACAGTAAGGTATTATTAGTCAGGCAGTAGGGCTGCACAGTTTTTCTTGTTCTCCAGCGTATTTAGTTTGTATTGTTAAAAGAAAGGGACTGCTAAATTAGATCCTGCCTCTCAACTCTCCTTGCGGCAACCAACATGACAACTACAATATAATAAATTTGCCATCTAGCAATTTGCTGTAGCTTAGATATTGAGGCAAAAGTACAAAAATATTTAAAATCTAAATGAAATAGGATCTGCAAAGTCTACAAATTAACAAGTGAACTGGGGATACAAAAGAACAAACTCACATTGTACCAGTCACTTAAAGGGAACTCAAATATCATTCCACTTTACATTCACAAGTTTGTTTTGTCCCAATTAATGTAAATAATAACAATACATTATTATTATTATTATTATTATTATTATTATTATTATTATTAGCCTTTTTATTTTGATTAATTGTGCTGCCCTAGTTTCAGGGAGAGACATTCCTTTCAAATAATTATACCAGTAAATGGTAAATGTGAAAAATCATGTCAGCATCGATGACAAATTCTTTTTAGTATACATTAGAAGAGTCCCGCTCTGATCCAACCTGCAGCACCTGTTCTCCCACCTACTACACTGCCCTAAAACAACCATGTGTTTCAACTTCCCTGTCAAGCTCTTAATGATGACGATTCTCCACCTTGCAATCTCTTTTTAGTCCTGGTCTTGATCTGTTTATTTTGGGGAACAAGCCCTCAATATGTTACATTTACAAATCACTGTCGCTTGCCTTAGAGTCCTTAAATGAAACTGGCTTACTTTCAGGCTTCCAGCATGCTTTCTAGGTTACCAACTATTGTCATGGTGTTCAATGACTAGCTTTGAACGGGACAGCAACACACACATGGAACTCAGGTCGAACTCCAAAAATTCACTCACCAACATCATTTCTGGGGGGAAGATGTTCATCTTCATAACTAGGGTAGCGCTCCTTTCTGTCCAACAGAAGGTAGTAGATCAACTTCTCCTGGTTTTCTCTGGGAAGGGAAAGATGCAAGTCAGAGGACCAAAATGATGTTCATATTGACAAAATCATTCAAATATCTTTTTTCATTGAAGAAAGTAAGTCATCCAGGATTGGAATAACAGTTTTTTTTTTTTTTTTTTAATTAAGAGCTTTTAAAGACCTTTTTAAGACCAATTTAAGAAAATTTAAGGAATAAACTGAAGGGAACATAACACGTAAAAATGTTCTCTAAATGTAAACAATCTAAGCTCACAATGAGTTGTAATAGTGACAATCTTGGGAAATCTTGTGATCTTGTGAAAATGATTTTATGATTAAAACAAGAACAAATATCTGCCAATGTGTTCATAAAAACAACTTAAAGCTGCACTATGTAACTTTTCCGTCCGCTAGAGGTCGCCTATTCAAAACAAAGGCGTAGTTTGATGACGCCAAGTTTGAGCATGGGAGATGTAGTCTTCACCTCAGTGGTGGAAAAGAATGGGGATAGGATGGATGAGATTATTAACGTTACTGTAGTATGAAGCAAAGCAGGACCGAGTGTTGTGAAGCTGAGCAAGGCAGCGGGAGCGATTGTTAAAGGGTAACTTCAGTGATTTAGCATTAGGCTTTGTATCAGTAGAAACCTGGTAGTATATTCAAATTACTTACTTTCCCCATTCATATCCCCTTGAGATGAGAGAATTATGCATTTTATTTCTGGAAAATATCGTCATTTTGCGTCATCTGACGATTTTTTTGGCCAGAGGCTAAAAACTACAGCCACTAGTTGGAGCTGTTCCGCATGTTATCAACCCGCCCATAGGGGAGAGATCTCACGCACAGAATGTAAGACACAGACGGCCGCACGGACAATCATAATAACGGAGCGCATTGCAGAGTAAAGTGAGTGTTTCAACTTTTCAGTTAATTCCTGTGATAGTTTAGCTTCCATATGCGATCTGAAAACGTGCCAGACTGGCGCTTAACATTACCTCAGTTCTGCTCAGCTCTTCGTGAAGAATTAAATCTGACACTGCTGTCTGTGCCGTGACTTTCGTTCAGCTCACTCACACTTTATTGAAAAGACACGTTCAGTTTTTAATTGTAGTGTTTATTCTCTAACTGAACGAAATGATTGTATTACTATGAAGATCAAAACGATGGTGTACGGAGTGGCCTCGTAGGGCAGCGAAGCAAGTGCATTCTGGGAGTTGTTGTCTTTCATCCACATGAGACAAAAATACATTTTCTGTCTTTTCTCAGTCTCGCAGGCACCAAATTAAAAAATAATTTCACATTTCTACTGCATAAATGACCCAGATTAAATACAAAGCTTAATGCTAAATCACTGAAGTTACCCATTAATAAGAAGAGCGGAACACATGCCTCGTGAGCAGCGGGACTTTTATTATGGCATGGTCGCCAGCCGGACTTTTATGATGCAACAGTCGCCGGCACCATTTCCGCTTTTGCGGTCATGAGTATGAGGTAACGCAGCTCTGTTTATCATATTAGATACATCTGAGTGTGTTGAAAATGATGTTATGATATTATGACGTTCGCTCAGCGGCTGCTATGACACTTGTTCACAATGCAGTGAGAGCAAAGCGTTTCTGCAGAATAAAACCGGAAACTGAGGGTAAAGCAGATATGACGCTATTGACATTGCCCGGTTCATTGGTGAAATTAGCAATTTTCTCGCGATTTACAAATAGTTGGAAATATTTGGGATATTGTAAGTACTCAACTGAAAAAAATATATAACACTAGCCTAGTGGTTTTTGGATATTTTACTGGAAAAAATATTTTACTTTAATTCAAATGTAAGTAATTTTCATACCCAATGACAGATATTCTTGTTTTAAGCATAAACTCACTCAATTTTGTTCAATTTCTCAGGAAACAATAGTTATTTTCTTCATTTTGCATGTCAAGTATTATACAGTAAATTCCATTTTTATGAATGGATTCTGCAATCCAGTCCACGTTTTCTGTATTGCAGAAATCATAGGGCCCTAATTTTATGCCATGATATTGAACTTTTTCTCCTTCTTGAGACTTTCTCCTCCAATTTAAGACATTGTTAAGGCCTTTAATTGTGGAAGGTCAAATTAAGACTTTTTTAAGACCAGAGGAAACCCTGAATAAGTAAATGATTTTTGGCAGAACTATCCCTTTTAAGTCGGCTTGAAACAGAAGTTGCGATAGCCTTTTCTTCCCTATTGTGACATATATCCAAGTCAAATGGCTTATTGAATAAGAAAAAAAATGTAGGGCGGGACTTGATTTTTCCATTGGGAATTGATTAGATCTCATGTGAGTGACAGGTTTTCCCACCCTCACTCTGAAAAAAATGTTGTTGCAAGAGGGAGGGAAAGTTAATTTGATTAAAGATTATTTCGATTTTTATAAAGATTATGAGGCCACATGAATGTAAAAAAATTAAAATAATGATGTGCACGGATAAATCATTTATAATAAACAATGCAATAATCCATAAGAAATAAGAATGGTGACTTTAAGGTCACTTCAGAGATCAGAAATCCTAGATGGCCAGGCAGTTTTTCATCTTTTATAAATTAATTGAACATTTGTGTCCTGGACACTGTGAGCACAGAGAGTGTAGTGTACACTGTAAGTTTTCAAACGCTTAGCTTAAATGTCTAATATGAATAAATAGTGCTCATAAATGGCTGTTGAAATAGTATTCTCAAGTGAAACGAGTAGAGACTTGGGCCCAGAAACAGCATTCCTTACGTCACGACTTAACAAGTGGATTCTTTTCTGAAATGACAGGCTGAAATGTCTTGAGCATACACACAGACTTTAAGACTCACTCTTCACACTGCAGGTCTCTGGTGAGCTTGACACGGTCTCTGAAGCAGCCCAGGGAATGCATGCTCTCCAGAACATCAGGGTCCAGATCAGTAAGAGACAGAATCCTCTTCACACACACGCGCCTCGGGGGTGGCTGCTCTGGACACGGCTCATTCCTGCCCCCTCTGAGACAGAAAGACACACAGACACACAAACAAATCGATGTGGAGTACATTTTAGATACAAAAACACAAAAAAGAAAATCAGATTTTAATGGAATAGTTCTGTGGAACGCAAAATAATTTTTGCAGACAGAGAAAAGACCATAAAAGTGGTTTGTATGACTTGTAGGCTATATTTCAGATCTTTAGACATATGACAGCTTTGTGTGAAGAGCAGAGCCAAATTTTAGTTTCTGCTCCTAAATATGGCAAAGACCTTTGATCATGAGACATATGAGAACCTGTCTCTGACATGACACGACATTTGGACACAAAATTTAGGTAAAACCAAAAAAGACACAAAATTCAGTATTAAACAAAACATTGTTGAGCTTGACAAACATATATATATTGTTTGTCACACAACTGTTGTTGCTTAATTCTCCTTTTTTATTCAATGGAAAAAGACCAGCAAATGGTGAGTACGTTTTCTTTTGTAAACTATTCAAAATAGCTCACACGATACTTACTGATACCAGGGGTGCTTTTGTATTTCTTCCAACTGAAAAAAGAAAAAACAAGAATTTTCATAAATATGCCTTGGCAGTACACTAAGAAATGAATACTTTTATTCTACAAGGATGCATTAAATTGATCAAAAGTGACAATATTAAGACATTTCTATTTTAAATAAATGCTGCTATTTTCAACTTTCAATTTATCCTGAAAAATACTGTATCATGGTCTCCACAAAAATATTAAGCCGTACAATTGTTTTCAACATTGATATATATATATTTTACTAGCATTAGTCCTGCTCATTTGCATGGTCTGATTCATCTAAATGATCCACGCACACAGATTGGATTTGGCACAGGTTTTATGCCGGAGACCCTTCCTAACATAGAGTGCTAGGACACACAATCATACTTACACACACTACAGCCAATTTGGCATATCCAATTCACTTAACCTGAGGAACCCCACGCTGACAAAGGGAGAACATGCAAACTCCACACAGAAAGGACTCCTGGCTCAGCTGGGGCTCAAACTGTGGACCTTCTTGCGGTGAGGTGCTACCCACTGAGCCACTGTGATTTCTGAAGGATCGAGTGATAGTGAAGACTAGAGTAATGATGCTGTAGTGTGTGTGAGTGTGCCTGTGAGTGTGATGCTAAAAATTCAGCTTTGCCATCACAGGAATAAATTACATTTTAAAATATATTAAAATAGAAAATATAGAAATATTTCACAATATTATTTTTTTTTACTGTATTTTTTTATCAAATAAATGCAGCATTTTACCGACCCCAAACTTTTGAATGAAAGGAAACATACATTATATACTATATTTATATATAAAAAGAGGGTGCACTGTGTTCATATTCTATACCGTGAGGCGTTTCTCAGGGTTGACCTCAATCATGCCACGGAGGAGAGCCTGGCAGTCTGGAGGAATGAAGTGAGGCATGTGAAATACTCCACTCTTCACCTTCTCCAACAGCTGACGCAGGTTATCATGGTCAAAGGGCAACGCTCCCTGTGAGGTGTTACAATTTACACACATTTCTAAAAGCGAAGGAGAGCTAGCAATTTTGAGACACTTATTTTACTTATAAAACAATTATTTCCTTAACCATTATATTTTTTATAAATTTCTAAGGACAGGTAAAGCAGGTATTAAAGGGTAAGTTCACCCAAAAATGAAAAGTCTGTCATTCATGTGGTTCCAAACCCGTAAGACCTTCGTTCATCTTCAGAACACATTTTTTTTGGATGAAATCCGAGATCTTTCTGACCCCCTTTAGACTGCAACTTTATTACCACTTTCAATGCCCAGAAAGATAGTACAGACATTGTTAAAATTGTCCATGTGACTACAGTGGTTCAACCTTAATTTTATGAAGCGACAAGAATCATTTTTATGCACAACATTTGTAACTATTTGAACCATGTTTTACTATCTTTCTGGGCATTGAAAGTGGTGATTATGTTGCAGTCTAGAAAGCTCACGGATTTCATCAAAAATATCTTCATTTGTGTTCCGAAGATGAACGAAGGTCTTAGGGGTTTGGAACAACATGAGGGTGAGTAATTAATGACAGAATTTTCGTTTTTGGGTGAACTAACCCTTTAGAAGCGAGAGAAATATTGAATATGACAAATATAAGATGCAGCCAGTTCTTACCACCAACAGAGCAAAGAGAATAACCCCACAGCTCCATACATCTGCCCGACGCCCATCGTATTTCTCTCCCTGTAAATAAAAAACAAACACTAAATACAAATAAGCATTGGCTGTTTTGTTAGATCTGAATCTTTGAGACTTATACAATAAATAATATGGTGCTTATGCTCAAAGAGCATCGTTCTTACCCTGATGACCTCAGGACATGCATAATGGGGTGATCTGCAGATACATAACGCAGAGCATTAATAGCTACTTCATCTTCAATAGCACAGAATTAAAATCACATAAAACACTAGGTACTGACCCACAGCTGGTCTCCAGCAGGCTGTCCCCAACCTGTAGGGAGGCCATGCCGAAGTCAGCAATCCTGATATTATTCTTCTCATCCAACAGGAGGTTTTCAGGTTTAAGATCTCTGTGGCTGATAAACAAAGGACGTAATGACAGCATTGTAATATATTTCTGTATACTGTAATGTTCTTCACAAAGTATCTAAAACCAGAATTCCTTTACAGAATAAGAATGACCTATTTATTGTGTTGTATACTCTGCAGTATGTTACAATAATAAATTATACAATTTTGTAATACGTTTCCTATTATGTATTTGTTTGTTTGTTTATTTAATGTAAAAAGGACGCTCAACATATAAAAAAATAAACCTTGGAAACTATGAACACCACCATTCAAAAGTTTTGTTTTTGAAAGAAGTCTCTTATGCTTGCCTGCATTTATATGGTCAAAACAGTGATATTGTAGAATATTATTCCATTTGAAAAACACTTTCCTTTTTTTATATATATTTTAAAATATAATTTATTCCTGTGATGACAAAGCTGAATTTTCAGCATCATTACTCCAGTCTTCAGTGTCACATGATCCTTCAGAAATCATCCTAATATGATGATTTTCTGCTAATTTCTTATTATTATCAATGTTGAAAATAATATAGCTGCTTAATATTTTTGTGGAAACCGTAATGCATTTTTTCAGAATTATTTGAATTAGAAATCTTTTGTAACATTATAAATGTCATTGCTGTCACTTTTGATCAATTTGATGCATCCATGCTGAATAAATTCTTCTGGTATATCTATATACAAACTGTATATAGTAAATCTATATACAAATATCAAATATCTATAAACAAACTGGCACATATATGGAAATAATGCTAGTCAGCTTAGTCTTCTTCATTTGGCTACAATTTCTCATCTCAACACATAACCATGTTGTCTTAAAGTTGCAACACCTGCTACAGGTGAAAAAATATGCCTATAAGGAATGTGTGTATGCAGCACATTAAATAAAAAAGTAAAAAGAGACATTTACCATATAGAGTGACTGTGACAGAAGTCCAGAGCAGATATGATTTGTCTGAAGAACTTTCGAGCTTCTTTAGGGGTCAATCTGCCTTTCTTTACCAGGTAGTCAAATAGCTCCCCACCAGATACATGTTCCAGCACTAGATACCTGAGAGAAAGACATTTATGAAACACATGCACAGCGATGCATGCACATGAAATGGTCCACATAAGCACACCAGAAGAGAATGCAGGATGTAAGTCTAGACAACACAAGACCAGGCATGTGGAGAAACAGAGCAGTACTTACAGATATTTGTTATTCTCGTACACATCATACAGTTTTAGGACATGAGGGTGCTCTATAAGTTTAAGAATAGCTATCTCTCTCTCCACCTGCAGAAACAGGGAGAGCGAGGGACATTGAATGAGAGTTGAATAGAGAAAAGGAGCAACTTTAATGTAGGAAAAGACCAAGCAAAATGATCGCTCTCAATTAGATGTGAACTAATAGCACATATGTTAACAAGAGTCTGACAATACACAGTAGACATGGACAAAAATGACTGAACAGGGAGAGTCCTGCATTTCTTTAGCACAGAACATTAGGGCAGATGCAGCATAAACTGTGGTTAATAAAACAGTTGGAGTTATGCAGCTGCTGTGTTATTGAAGAGGTTTGTAAACAAGAAAATGGTGCATACGCAGGGAGATGACTGGGAAAAAGAAAAACTAGAAAAACGTTTCGATGTTTCAGTTGTACATTTCTCTCGTATGCACAACTTACTTTCATAAGAACAGACTCTGATAGCTTTTCTCGGTTTACTATTTTTATGGCCACCTTCTGTCCTGTGATACAGTGAACTCCTAACTTCACCAGACCTGCAAGAGGAACACAGATGGTCATTGTTCATTAGATGCATTCTAAAAGTGATTAAAACGTTAAAATCCAGATGAGATTTCAGAAACTGAAAAGGCGGCAGCGTATAACAGCAACATCCAGACTGCACAATTTTACGCTCATTTACAAACTCTTACACCTGAAGAAATAAATACAGTACTACCAAAAACACTATTGATATCCTAAAAACACCAGTGCATAATGATCATATAAGCAATCACATAAATCATTAATGGGACACCCTCTTTTACTTGCCAAAAATCTACTTCTTAATGCATAGATCTATATCACTCACTCTTGCGCACATTCATTTACATTTACATTTACATTTAGTCATTTAGCAGACGCTTTTATCCAAAGCGACTTACAAGTGAGAGCAATAGAAGCAACTAGAACAGTCAAAGGCTACAGTATGCAAGTGCTGTAACAAGTCTCAGTTAATCTAACACAGATTTTTTTTTTTTTTTAATAAATTAGACAGACAGAAAATGAATAGAATGTTAAGTACATTCACATTCAATTTACAATGTACTGACAAACAGGATCTCTGTGGCCTTTGAATTAAGAACAGATCTGTGTCAAGCCATTGTTATTCCTCAAAGATAACGAGTATCCAGGTTTACATGACTAGTAGACTTTTTATAGCATATAATAAATAAATTTGAATTTCTTTAGTTACATTTCCTATTTTTTTGTTACTGGTAACAAATTTGATGATTAGACACAAGTGCCTATTTATTAAACACTGGTATGTGCAGTATTCAAGTTGTTATTTGTTTAATTGAACTAGATGACTAGTCATTGCCTACAACAGGGTAAAAAAGTAATTGTAGCAAGTGAGAAAAAAATGTTGGATAGTTACTTTCTCATAAATACACACTTCTCAAATCTAGTAAAATCTAGTAAAACTACTACACTGTAAAACAAAATATTTAAAAAGTAAGTTACCTGGTTGCCTTAAAATTTTGAGTTCATTGAAATTAAAAATTTGAGTTAATACATTGAACGTTTTTGAGAATCGCCCTTTTTTCAAATATTATTAAAAGATTTTGTATGCATATTGTGTTGTGTTTTATTTGAGATAATGCCGTGAAAAATGCCAAATTGTTCTTTTTCACGATTTATCAAAACATATATATATTTATGTGGTTCAGATATTTTGAGTTTCTATTTATTAAACCAATTTCCTTCATTGTATGAACTCAAATTTTTAATTTCAATGAACTCAAAATTTTAAGGCAACCAGGTTACTTACTTTTTTAAGTTAACTTTTTTTTACAGTGTAGAATAAATATACTACTAACTACTAGATGAGTAACTAGTAAGTACTCAATCCTATTGAACAGTTGAATACAACGGAAATACATATTAGTCAGAAATAAACAGAATATCTGAACCACAGATTCCCATAGAATTTAACTGCAAAAATTGTGCAAATTTGTTACAAGTAGGAATGTATCTATAATAGGACAGTACTACAAGCAAAAGAATAGTAACATTTAATAATTGAATGCCTGAGAGGCTGGGATAAGTACTAGCATAATAGTAACTAGAATAATTAGTAGGGAAATTGAATATAGTTGGTTGACAAAAGTAAGCAATTGAAAAACATTCAGACTTTGAAACAGTTCAAATGAATCACGACCACGTGACTAAAAAAACGCCAAAGATCAAATAATCCTCCTCCCTCGATCACTGTCATTTGCTTCCGTGCCTCATTTCATCAACTGAAATACCCCTGCACACACATTAACCGCTTTGCTTATTGCCGAATCAACCTTTCAATGGATTAATTCTTGAATGAGACGCGCGAAGTAGAGCAGAATGTATTCAAATGCATTAACTGAGTACTAATATCCCAAAGAGGAAATGCTCTTACCTGTCTGGCCCTTCCCCAGCGTCTTTTCCAGTCGATAGGGCCCGACATACTGAGCTGCCTGACTCCCCGACAACTCCTTACTGGACATTTCGTTCGACAGCGCTTTTGTGTCACAATATAAAGGGGGTAAATCAGTGTATTTTCACAATGTATCCACTGGTGCCTGTCCTGCTCACGTAATAACTCCGCCGTACAGACATCACCGACGGTGAGCGATGATGACACAGGGATGCTGAGGCGTGATGTCAGTGCCGTGGCCTACTCCCAAACATCTGCCGTCTCCTTAAAGTTGCTGGAAATCGCTCGCTAACATTTTCCGTTCGAAAACATTAAAAATAAACAGGGGGTGCGCGACCAGCCGAGCCTATATGCCAAATGACAGCTGTTGTTGCGATTTACACGGACTGTGGTGTCTGTTGGAAGAATGATGATAAATACCTCAGTGTATGGGCTAACACTATACTATCGCTGTGAGCAACAGTACAACTATCATAAATACTGAGGACAGTTAAAGATACCGGGATTATTAGATAGCCTGGTTCAGTCATCTGTTAATTTGCGCCGTTATATTATCTAAAATAAATATGCATGTAGCCTGCCGTTAATGTCAAACTAGAAGTGACCTATTTATTAAAAACTTGGCCACATCTATCCTGCGAGATAGCCGGTTTGTGACACCTCAAAGGCCTGCGTATTATTCTGTCTAATATTTAGTGCCTCCTTCTTTTGCCAACGACTCTTCAAAGTGTTTCGTCTTATTTGAATCAATGTGTGGATGTGAAGGATGAGCGTCCCGTGCCTGATATAAACTACGGTCTCTTCCAGGCCTCACATCCGGAAATACGGGAGAAGACAGCCACCCTTTCGCGAAAGAAAGCCTCAGTGTCTTCCGTCACATGAATCCGCCTATTAATCCACACAGTGCGCGTGTCAAGTGTACATCGCGCTAGGGTAAGCTATAGTGTTTGCACAGAAATCCCTTGCTTTAAGCATACGGAACACATTCCTGGTCAAAAAACAAGCATCTTTAACTAGCGTTGGAGCCTCCTCTCCCCCTCCCTCCCGCTCGCGCTGGCTATGTGCATATCACAGCATCTTCTCTCGCTCTCCTCCCGTCGCCTCGGCTACCGCGCGTGGAGTCATTCTCTCGAGTTAGAGTTATAGTCGCTTGAAACCGCCTGGCTTTAATCCGTTCGCTTCGGTTGCCTTGTGGCCGTAAGGATAACAATCCCTCAGTCAGTGGGGCCTTTCTCTGTTTTCTAGCTCTCACTCTCCCTGTATTCCTTTTCCCCATCCGACACGAGCAGCATCAGCATCCGGGTTCTGCGCTGCTTGCGTCCCCTCCCTTTCGCGATTCCCATCTAATACGCTCGTCATAGACCCCCACCCCATTTCCGCCCGTGAGCACGTCTCTCACATTATTGTACCCATTCCGCATTTTATTGTCATTGGGCACATCTGTCATTTTTTTATATATAGGCTAGATAAATGTTTTCAAATCATTTGTTGTCATAATATTAATGGACTGTCATTTTTAACCCTGTTTTTTATTTTAAGAAAATACTACCGCAGCCTTGCAGGAATATATGCTATCATTACACGATAGTTCTTAACCTTGTTATGTAGCCTACATTTATGTATTTAGCAGACTCTCATATCATATATATAAAGCGACTTGCAATAGAGGAACATAATTCATCACAGAGCCAACAATATTCATTGTAGGCTACAGAATGCTAGGCTTAAGAATGCTACATTAGGAAACTGTGTTCTCCTATTAAACTACTTTTTTTGTGGCTAAAATTAAAGCTCCATCACTGCCGTTCCATGTCTGAACACAAGGTGGCAGTAGAGACAAAGACATAGGGCGTGTTCTGCAGGCAAGAGGTTATTGAAAAATCTCCCAGCAATCTAATGCGCATGTAGTAGCCCATGTCAGGTTTTTTTCCCTCTTAATCTTACCCAGAAACATTTGTCATAGCGAAAAGTATCTTCTAGTCCTAGATACTGCCTGTGGTCCAGAAAGCAGGAGGCATTGGTCTAGCTATTTTGATCTATTATTTATTAAGATATTTTTTTAAATATTGAAAATATTGTGTAATGTTTTCAAACTGGGGTCTAAGACCCCCAGGGGTCATCCAGAAGGTTCTAAGGGGTCCCCAGAAAATTTCAGAGAATAAAAAGACAAAGTAAAAATTGTTAAAGTCTACTGAACATTCTTCTAAATGTTTCTCTCCTTTATTGCCAGGCCTACTTTCCAGATATGTTTGCTTTGTATCTATCTAGTGGGTTTTTCTCTCTATAGTCCCCTTTATCTTGCTGACTGTGTTCTTAACGCAGTATACGTAAGCTGCTTATTCATTGTTAAAGTTGCTTATACAAATCATTTTTTAATTAAAATGTTCTTCTTCAGGTTTATACATCCAACATTAAGTATAACCAATTTATGTTTGGAAACAATATGTTGTATTTCAAATGTCACACTTACTAACTATTTATCTAACAGTTTAAATGTTTTTTTTTTTCCATACATACAGTGGCATGAAAAAGTATGTGAACCGCTTGCAGAATCTGTGAAAATGTGAATAATTTTAACAACAAAAGAGGGATCATACAAAATGCATTGTTTTTTATTTAGTCATATAGTACTGTTATAAGATATTTTACATAGGGTAAAAAAGTTTTATATATAGTCCACAAGACAAAAAAATAGCTGAATTGATTCTTAATACTGTGTGTCGTTCCCTGGATGATCCACCGCTGTTTGGGGTTTTTTTAGTTGTTGTTTTTTTAATGGTTGTTCTTGAGTCTCTTGTTTGTCCTGAGCTGTTAAACTGCCCAATGTTCTTCAGAAAAATCCTCCAGGTCCTGCAAATTATTTAGTTGTCCAGCATCTTTGGCATATTTTAACCCTCTCCAGCAGGGACTGTATGATTCTGAGATCCATATTTTCAGTACAATTGAGGGACTCAAACACAACTATTAAAAAAGGTTCAAACATTCACTGATGCTCCAGAAGGAAACACGATGCATTAAGAGCCGGGGTAAAAACTTTTGAACAGGATGAAGAGGTACAAATGTTTCTTATTTTGTTTAAATATAAAAAAAATTATTTAGTACTGCCCTTTGAAAGCAACAGAAGATACTTGCAGGTTTGAACCTTTTTTAATAATTGTGTTTAAGTCCCTCAATTTTCCTCAGTGTGAAAAGATCTCAAAATCATACAGTCCCTGCTGGAAAGGTTTCAAATATGCAAAAGATGCTGGAAAACTGAAGAATTTGCAGGACCTGGAGGATTTTTCTGAAGAACATTGGGCAGTTTAACTGCTCAGGACAAACAAGGGACTCAAGAACAACCATCACAACAACAACAAAAAAACAGCTGTGGATCATCCAGAGAACGACACAGTATTAAGAATCAATGGTTCATGAACTTTTGAACGGGGTCATTTTAATAAATTCAGCAATTTTTTTGTCTTGTGGACTATATGTAAACATTTTTTACCCTATGTAAAATATCTTATTCAGGACAGTAGGCCTACTAAATAAAAAATAATGCATTTTGTATGATCTATATTATTTAGTTAAAATTATTCACATTTTCACAGATTCTACAAGGTGTTCACATACTTTTTCTTGCAACTGTAAATATACTAGCCTATAGCATATAGTGTCCCTCATAAAAGGTTCATCATATTTCGGGGTCCTTCCTTGGCATCATAAAGTTTGAAAACCCATGCGCTCAAAATATATTGAGTTTCATCTCTATTATATTTTGCATCTTGAGTCAGTTCAAGGGTGCACATTTGAAAGTTATCACATCTTCTGACTAGATTCGGTTTTCCTGATGTGTAATGCGATTGCGATCAACAAGTGACATTCAACTCACTCAGCACTTTCATATTTTCCCTCACACATCTTCTCAAGGTCAAACACATTTAGTGACCTTCCTAGATGCTTTACGAAGTTTTGTATTCCTACCTGTCTTGCAGACCTTCAAGCAACAGCACACCCTTTAATCTACCTAGAGTCTAGCTTAGCCTATAAGATATATCACAACCGAAAACATCTGTTATCACTCCTCCTCGGTAGGCCAATGTATTTGTGTTCAGGTGTTCATGTCGACTTTAAAATGGAAACGAATGTAGGACAACCGTAAAGCAGGGCATAAGTGCACCTGGGAAGCTCCGAGTATGGCATTCGGGTCCCGTAAAACACGGCCTCGTCCCATATTTAAGGAAATCAAACCAATATATAGGCTCGACGCGATTTGTCCAATATTTTACATAGATCTAGCTGAATAAACAGGGATTTTTGCAGTGTGGAGAATACTAATAGCAAATAACCTATTAAGAAATCAATTTCACAAGAAGTAGGCTTAGAAGCTCATGTTGGGCGTGATTGCTTTTTCTGTTTCCATAGCGACGTCTTGAGCTCAAGTAAACGCCTTTTTTAAACACGAGCTGCAAGAGGATCTCCAAATATAGGGCTGAATGTAAAAATTCAGGCTTTTTAAAAAGTGTTTAATAGAGGATTTAGTTTATTTAGTTAAAATTGGACAAACATTACATAACATAGTCCTAATTTAAGTAGGTTAAATTAATTAAAAAATTACCCCATTCAGGTAACAGCTAAGCCACATTCAAGTGGGGAAATAATTTAGTAGTTTTATATAGGCCTAGTTCTTATTTAGTGTATTGGCTATGCATGAAAACAAACCACAACATTTAGCCAATTTTGCATAAAGCAAACCGTGAAAGGTAGTGATTAACTTTGCATTATTAAGCTCTTTTGTAAATAGCGCCATAAGATGACTGAAATAAGATTATTGATGCAAATTTATTACCATCATTCACAACAAACTGGTATTTGTAACAAACTTGTTTCACATCGACACCTCCCTCCAATGTCACAATTCATGTATCAGAACAGGGATTCCTTAACTTTTTTTTTGTCCTAAAATGTTTGAGATTTGAAGTTACTATTTCAATAATTTAACAGCACATTCACGTTCACGCATGGTTCTGATGAAAGTTAATGGTGACATGCAGGTAAACATAGAGAATATTTTCTTTATTTCTTCTTTTCTTTTCTATACAAATTATTCATATACTTTTTTATGATTTCATTCAACTCAAACAACAATCTCAACATTTGAGCAGTCCTTCATGGACATCAACATCCAATCAGAATTTGCTCTGCTTATGCAAGCAGTGAAATTGGTGTGGCAAGCCTTTTGCATTGTTAATTAGCTCATATTTCTTGTCTTGTGTAACTATTTAAATTACACAACCAGCCTTTACTGCATGTGTGAACATAGTCCAAACCCTGAGGATTTTGTTTTTCTTGTTATAGAACAAGTCTTCACACTTTTAACGGCTTGTTTGCTAATAGATCAGCTCATGAAAATGCCTCGGATCTGATTGATTGACTGATGAGATCAGTGCAGTTTAGGATTTGAGTGGGTGTGTTTGTGTGCGTCTTAATGAGTCAAAGCGAGGAGTTTAGAGTATTAGTGACATTGGGAAGCTTAATCTCCTTCTTTAGTTCACCAAAACCCATTACAAAGATCTACATAATCCTTGCCTACAAATTAATCCACTTCACTGCAGCCACCTTAAATTTAACTTGTATGTAAACAAAACCACCGAGACTCATTAGGATCTGCTAAGTGAGTTAATGTGAGCCGTTTTTGTTTGAGAAACAAATTCCGTTACTAAACGTTGAACCATTTTAAAATCTTTATTCAATTTTGTGAGCATCTGAGACACATCATTTACATCAAATCATGAGCACTTCCAAACTGTCAACAAATCAGGTCAATACAATCAGCCACAAAAGGGAAGGGGGGGTTGGTGGTTGGAGGAATCCATGTAAGCTTCACATGAGTAGTAGAGAAGAGAAGAGACGCAAGTTTGGTCTCTGCTGCCAAACCCCAAACCCCATCATTTAGTCCAGTGCCATGAGCTACAGGGAATGCTGGGAAGGTGGAGGACACAGTGCAGTAAACCCCTGAGAACAAACACAAACATGATAATGACAGTTACAAAATTCAACAATGCGACTAAACTCTATTTTATATAGCGATGCACAATATATCAGTCTCATATTGATCTACACTCAAAAAATTATTTTATGATGCTGTTCACTTTATTTAAGCAATTCATCTTGATTTAACACAATTATATCAGGTTTCGGGTTCAAATGTAATTGATTCATGTTAAACTGACTTAAAACCGTTACTCTTTGACACAACTCGATGTTTTCATTTTGAAGTAACATGCTTCAATCAAGTAACCCAATCAAACAAGACTTTCACTTCCCATCATGCTTTGCAAAGGGGCTGAATCGGAGAGTAAATGTTTAAATAAAGTGCTAGTTGATGCGTTTTTAACAAGATTTTTAATGCTTAATGTTTTGTTATGTTGGTATTTAAAAGTTTTTGTTATGTTAGTGTTTTTGGAGGTTACCATTATGGTGAAGTGTAGAGCATGTGCTCGGGGTGAGGACTTGCTAATAACATTAAAAGTTGTTTTAATAATAAAAAACGACTACTTTGGGCATGCCATGAATGTAACAAAACCATCTGGCTAGCCAATAAGACCTTGCAAAAGGTTTTGTAAATGTTGTAAAAAATAGTATTTCACTAAATAAAAATAATCAATTAAACTGGATTACTTGTTTTGGTTTGTTTTTTATATTCATTTTAGAATAATTCAATTGAATAGTTTTGGTCAAAATAAAGAATGTTAACCTGATTTAACTAAATGGCATTGAATTAACCTTACGTAAAAAACTTAAGTTTACTGAAATAAACTATTTTAATTAAATTCAACATAACCCAATTACGTGGAACCTGTTGACATAAAAAAAAAAGTAAAACCCACGTATCATTTTTTTGAGTGTATATATATGTAATTGGCGTAAAATTAATTTAAAAGAAAAAATGATGAAAAATAAAATGAAAAAAGTTGTCTCATCATGTTTTTCATCTTATAGGAGAAAATAATAATTTTATATCTGTGTATGCAACACTGTGACGTACACGATGCACCGGCTGAACTGACATAAATAAAATATACATCTGACAAAGTAGAGGGGAATGAAGCAAGTTAATATGCATTACTTTACCTGCATGTTGCGCTCCTCATGACGCCTCAGCATTGCTCTTCACACAGGCAGCAAACGCCTCCATCAGCTCCTTACACGCTTCCTCGCCATTCTCCTTTACACTGAAACACACAGAACACATGCTCATTACTCCAGCACACATAGGCCTATACACACACTGATTCACATCAACACCATAAAAAAATGCTGACAAAATACGATTTGTCACTCTGAAGCACACAAGACTGAATAGGTTCTGTAAACTGTAAACACTGTAAAGACATATTACCTAACTTTACATGTGTCTTTAGTCACATAAAATGTGAGCTCATAACAGGCCGGATTCTGCTGGGACTGAATGAGACAGTATGTATGCATTTGTGCGACTGAGATTATTTGAGCCTCTCCACACCAAACAATGGCAGACACTGACACACTGTATTAGATTGATGGAGCGAAAACGAGGGTTAGAATAACAGCGCGAAGGAGAAAAAGAAATGCAAAGAGAGGGAGGGAGGCAGATAATCCGTCTGAACGAGAGAGCCCTAGAATCAGAGAGAGAATCACGTGACAAAGCAAGCAGGTAATGAAAAAGAGACATGCCTACTGCTAAAAGAGGGAGATGTCGTAACAGAGGGAGCCCCTCCCATGGTTAGAAAACGATTTCAGTGTCTCCTCCCCCACAGATCATCTGCTGCATCTCACATGCTGACATAAGCGAGCTCTCCCTCTCCTCAGTGAGCAGTGATGTAACACACAGCTGGTCAATTTAAATATTAAGAGCTTTGTGCAGACATGGTTCTAATGTGACGTAGGTATAAGGATGCACGGGGGATAGCACTGGCCAAGGGCATTTCCTTTTCATAGGCAGCCATTTTGATTTTAATACTTTCAGAGAGGAAGTGCAAGGGGAGAATGGACCATTGTGAAACAAGACTAATCAACAGTGTGAGACAACCTGCCTTCTATTGGACCAAAAAAAACATTTGGGGTCAGATTATGTCCTTATCCTCAACAACCAATAATTGGAGATCACAAAATCATTTTAGGTCAACTGGAAAACCACTCATGTTTTGGTCTGCATTAAATGAACCAGAACATGGGCACTTTTTGAAGACATTTTTATTTGGGAGTCAAATATTGAAACACTTTTAAAAAGCAGGACATTTTAAATGCTGGTGTTAAAGGGGTAGTTCACCCAAGAATTAGCAGCCTAATCATTTACTCTCTCTCATGTTGTTCCCAAATTGTATGTCTTACATTCTTCGGGGGAACATAAAAGATGATGTTCTGAGAAACGTCTCTCTCTCTTTTTTTGGTCCATACAATGGAAGTCGATTGTAATCTAAACTGTTTGGTTACCAACATTATGTTGTTTTGTGTTCTGCAGAAGAAAGAACCAACAACTGGAATGACATGAGCCATTTTTGGGTGAAAAATCCCTTCAAGGCAGATACGTTGTTTTTAAAATGTGTTAAATCACTGCAAAAGTGTATTAAATAAACCGAAATGTGCTATTTGGGAGTCAAATATTGAAACACCTTCATCTGGGATCTGAGAGCAACAATGAACAGACAAATGGGAAGAGGATGATCACCTTCCCCAAATTAAGACTGAATAATTCACATGATGGCCAGTCCTCCACATATATAATGCAAAAGAAAAAAGGGCATGGCTCAGGAGTGCTCTGATCCTAAAGACAACAAATAGGAAATACTCTAAAAATTGGATAGTTTTACTTGAGCTAAAACAAATCTAATAACTACTGAATCCATATGGAATTGATTTGTAGATTTCCATGTGGAGCTCCTACAAAAAAACTCATCCTGTGCTGATGAACCACAGGTCTTTGTTTATTGATAGATTGAGTAACACTGTTTACCCTGAGGGGGGCATCTGAAAAACGAATGCATTCCAACTGCTACAGGAACAGGCATGCTAACAAATGAGAGGGGGAAAATGCTTTAAGTGTAAAATATTATTTTTTTCTTTGCATTATAATTATTGAAAAGACATCCCTAGAACAAAATGACTGTACGTTAAACTTTGAGGCAGTAAAAAATAGAGAACACCTCAAGGTCATAAGGTCATCACTATGCACAAATTTACACTGCCAAAGAGATCTGAAGGTCACATGTTCCACAGCACACAACCTTGCATTCTCCCAATTTTATAACTGCTGGTTTCTGGGGTTAAACCTGTAACGGTAATCCTCTTCTGGTTTTAAAGCCCATGATGAATCCCCTTTGTGGAGTAGCATGACAAAAGACAGACAAGATGGCCACTGTGACATGCTTAGACCAGGTGTAAAGTGATCCAGTAAATAGAACAGGCTACACTGTACACAAACATCTATGCATAACCATGTACGAGTACGCTATAAATACCAGTGTGGTGTACATTACTTAAAGGCCGGCCTTCTGTGAGGTTAAACATTCAGCTAGTCAGCAACACATGCAAGATGCTGCTAATAGAGTTTTAACTGTTAACAGTTCTGCCAATTCCATATTTTTCCATGATAGTCTTAGTCATGTCTGTCCCTGCAGCCTGCCATTGTCATGTTTGAGTGCTCACATGAGAGGAAATGACTGATAGTTGCAAATGCACCTTTTCTGCATTTTCCCAGCCCATCCACCAGTCATTTCTGGATTAGTGGATTTTTGTTAGTTTGATATCCTGTAAAGGGAGGTGATTGTGATGGACAGTGTAAGCGTCAGATGGAACAGTGACACATTATTCAACCAAATTCTTAACCCCACACCCTCATCCTATCAGGTCCTAGCACACCAAAGGTCAGGGTATGTGCAACCTTATCTGTGTTCTCATGCTGCCCAGGCCTGTCAACACTACAAACACCAAAAGCAGCCAATCTGCATTTTTTTGGGGTGGGTAAGTGGGCGTGGGGATTAGGGTCAAAATACATCTTAAGCAATGGCTGGTGTCAATGATCAGGAGAAAGGGAACACAATGAAACCATAAAAAGTAGGGAAGACATAACATTCACCACTTGCCATCACAAGGCACACCCCTTCATTTTCAGGATACAAAACCAACAAAACCCATAAGAGGGAGGGCAAGGAAAAACGGAGAAAAGGTTCATTCGCAAACATCAGTAATTCCCTCTCATTTAAGTGGTCAACCCTAAAACATGACAAAGCCAGCTCAGGGAGACTGCAGGGACAGAAATGGCGAAGACTGAGAGGGGAAAACAGGGATGGCAGGACGAGCGAGAGGCAAAGCATGACGTAGACACATTCCCAACAGCCAATCAGCCGTGAGGAAGAACTGAAGTTGAAGAAACCCCCCAGAATGCTCTTAATGAGCAACCCCGTCACCCCCACTGCTGCTGCCAACTTGAATAAAACTGACACCAGTCAAACCATTTAACAAAACTTAATCAAGTTACATCTTATTAAAAAATACTGGATCCCCCTGCGCGAAGGTCCTTCCTTCCCTCCATTTTGGATCGCCATCACAATGTAAAATTTACACAGCATAATCATCATTTTACTGAATATAATCAATCCCACCACAATCCTAACTATTTTAGAGCTACAATAAAGCTATGTGGGAATAAACCAACATTTTGGAGAATCAGAATTTAACAAATTTTCACGTGGTCCATACAGGGTTGCAATGGACCAGTACTACGGACTATACATGACTTCTACCCCAGTCACTTACCATTTGTCTAAATCTGCCTTGATGGCCACACAGGATGCTGGGACAGGGGTCTCGGCAGGAGCTGCAATCTCTGAGTCCGACATGGTCTATGGTGTTGGTGTTTATGCGTGCCTGCTCTGTGCGCTCCTGTGGTTGCATGTGCAGAAGAAAAAGAGAGAATGTGGAATTAGAGTTGGCAAGAGGGAGGGGGAGTGTACATAGTACAAGGGGGAGGGAGGAGGGGGGAACATGAGAGTGCACATATGTGTACATGCGCAAGAGATCAAACAGTGATCGGCTTCAACCTTACTCAGCAAAGACAACGTTTAAAAAATGTTAGTACTTCAAACACAAAAAAGCTAATAATTGTGATTATTTCTGCACCTAAAAGCACCGTGAGTTACTAAGTACGATGAGACAGTGGAAAGTATGCAGCAAAGAAACTTGTATTTGGACACAGAAAAGCGGCTTGTTGTGTTATGTCATGAACTGTGCATGGACACCCCCTAATGGCAACATGTTTACATGACGTGCACTGCTTCACAGCTTCTCAAGCACCAGATGTTTTCATATAAAAGCAACAGAATTTAAATTACATCCAATTTATTATTATACAAATAAAATAAACAAAATGTTTTCTAAACAACAGTTGACAGCAGCACCAGCCACTACTATAGTAATGTATAACTTCCACTTTAAACTATTGTAAGTCGCACACTACAGTCCGCTTTTCCACTGGGGGCCACATGCAGCACGGGGCATACACTCTAAAAAAAAAGGTTCTATATGGCACCAAAAAAGGTTCTTGGCTCTTAATCATAGGGGAACCTTTTTTAGTGCTATATAGCACCAATTTTGGTGCTTCAGTGGTTCTTCACTGGTTCTTTGACTAAGGTGCTATATAGCACCTCTGAAGAACCGCTGAAGAACCACTGAAGCACCAAAATTGGTGCTATATAGCACAAAAAAAGGTTCCCCTATGATTACGAGCCAAGAACCTTTTTTGGTGCCATATAGAACCTTTTTTTTTTTAGAGTGTAGCCTCGGACCTCGTGTCCCGGGGCCAATATATATATATATATATATATATATATATATATATATATATATATATATATATATATATATATATATATATTGTTCGGATATTCATTCAACTTTCAACTGGTGGTGGCTGGCAACTTTAATTTTTTTTTTTTTTTTATAGTTAAAAAGCAATCCGTATAATCCATTCAAATAAACTAAATGGTTTGGTTGGATGCACAACAAGAAACGTAAACAAATCAACACTACAGGACTTAAACGTATAGGCTATATATTATTTTACAATATATTTACGTATGTGAATTATTATTTTTTATTTTGTCTTGTCATTTTTCCACCATAGTTTATTTCTCTTTTTGTTTGTTAATTATTATTGCATTATGTTCTTTTAATAAACCAAGTTATTTTAAGGCTTGCATTCTAAAATGCCTGTTTCAGTAATGTCAAATTCGTAACGGTGAACGCTCCCTATCTGTACAACATTCAATTTTAAAGCGCATTCAACGTAGGCTGAGGATGTGGAGTGATAAGGCCACTTTTAACTGCGATAAATGAAACGTTCAAGGAATATCTATTTGCTACTTTCCAAATATCTGAAACTTCTGCGGATCTCTGCATCAACTCACCTCCTCGACGGTGAGGGTAAGCCTACCAGTCCTATATCAAGAGTAGCCTAGCGTTAAAACCTTTTTACAGTCTATGGTTAAAACCTGTAGGAACAAATGACTGAAAGCAGCACGCGCATCTAAAAGAACGTCGTGTTCTCTGAACAGTCAACTCCCATTCATGTATATTTACAATGCTGTCAACGAGCTAAAGTGATTTAATTAAATTTGCATTCATGTCAACCAATTACTTTACCTGGATCTGCAGGCCGGAAGGATCTGGCGAGAGTTAACTGGAAAACAAAATGAATATTGTTGAGCTGGGAAGCCTACTACTGGATCCACGCCTCCTTCTCTAGGAGTCTTTGGGGGAGAAGAAACGCCCCATAATGCAGGGACACGATACTGTTCTCGCTTGAATAGCCTATTATAAAGTTGTTTGTTGGAAATGTTGTCCTTCAATACATGTATGTTACAGCAGTGGGGGTCTAGCCTACTAATGAGGTTTTTAGGGGTTGGTCAAATTAAATTCTAAAATGTATAAGTTCCCTAATATTCCCTGAAATATGAGAGCAGTTTGGAAATAGTTTAAGGTAATTTGAGCTAACAGAATGAATGATTTTAAAATAACATATATATCTTACATAAAATGTTACATAAGGCCTTGAAGTTTTACATGTCAAGGTTGTGTAAGGTCATGCACTGTAACTGGCTCAATAAATCAACAATAATATTAAAATCAGTAATTTTTTTTATGTTTTAGAAACGTTTTTGTTGGTTATACAAACGTTAAGACAACATGACATGACACGAAGGCCAAGTATGGTAACCCATACTCAGAATTTGTCCTCTGCATTTAACCTGTCCAAGTTAGTGCACACACATTGAGTAGTGAATAGTGAACACACACAGAGCAAACCCACACACCCGGAGCAGCAGGCAGCCATTTTGCTGTGGCGCCCAAGGAGAGATTGGAGGTTAGGTGCCTTGCTCATTTCCCATTCCCCAAGGGAACATTCCATTTTATAATTTTGAAAACATGGGAACATTACTTTTGAATGTTCTCTGAAGCAATTCTGAAGCAAAACAATGCTAAACAAACTTCCAGCAAATACGTTTCAGGAAAAAAAGTTCCATGAAAAATGTATAGGCCTAAATTAAATTTTTTTGATAATGTTTTGAGAACAGACCAAATAACTTTGAATGAACATTCTAACATTTGTTCATAACATTTGTTCATAACTGACAGCCATAGAACAGGAAACTTTCATAAGAATTGGATGTAACCAGCACATTCAGACATACATAAACCAGGAAAGAAAAGAAAAGAAACAAAAAAGGGCATAAAAGCTCTCAGTCCACAGCAGGACTTGACAAATGAGTGTTTTCTAATGGGGGAAGGGTCTGTAATGTGTAGACATTCTTTTAAAGGCACATGGCTGAAAGAGTGCAGAATGGGTACCTCCATTGTGGTGCAGTCTATGAAAATCATTTCACTTTCCAATTGTTCTTCCATTCAGATATCATAAAGATCCAAAAGTTATCGTATCACTCTATACATGTTTTTTGAAATACAAAAACACAAACTGCCAAATGCCAAATGCCCCTTTTCACTTTAAATAAGCTCTATTCAAAAGTTTCTCCATCCAGTAATGTTTAAATGTTTACATTTATTTATTTGGCACTTCATGTGAATGATGGGGAATTTTGCCCTCCTGTGCCCTGTATCTACTCAAGCAGCTTATCAATATTGATTAACCAAACTCTCAAAACAATGTTTTTCATTAGTTTCAGGATTGAACTAGTTTAGGTACAATACACCTGGAGTGTAAGACGTACTGCATATCCAAATGAAAGGAGTAGGTCTATATAATGAAAAGCTCAAGAGAGGAACACAGACTGCAAACATTCAAGCAAGAGAATAAAGAACCCAGTTAAAATGATGGCTGAAGGATCTAGACTATACTTTGCAGGTAAACAAACCTTATCTTCCTCAGTCTAACCTTTCCCCTGCAGATTTGATCTCTACTCCATTGTTACATCCCCTTTTCCGTTTTCGGTCCATGCTTACTTGATTTCAGCTCCCCAATACAATGCTGTTTAACTGTTCCTTTTTCTCTTTTCTTTTCAGTGACTGTCCTGATGTGTGCATTTGTCTCAATCAATGGTGTCGGTCTGAATGATTTACTGGAAAGAGCCTCTCAACTTTCAGACAAACTTCACTCCCTCAGCACCTCTCTCACCAATGACCTGGTCAGTACTAAACACCCTCGTAAAAAAAATGTGTATGTGCGTATATGTTGTTATAGTAATGTTGACTCAGACAATGGAAAGAAACCAAAAAGCAGGTTTATTGAAACACAGGTGAGTTTACAGGTAAGACAATGGATCCAATAAGACAATGGATCCGCAGGTCGAGGCGCAGCAGGAGATCCACAAGTCGAAAGCGGTGCCAGAGCAGCAATTGACTAAGGTGGAGTCCGAGGTGGAGATATTCGTACTAGGGAGATGGGCTGGTGGGTCTGCTCCTCCACTGTGTAGTAAGATCCGCAAACCCACAGGGTGTAATCAAAGAAGTCCACCAAGGAACTATGACCCTCACTCAACAATAACATCTGGCAGAAGATGTCATCCATCCCACTCCAACATGTACTTAAGGGTCTCATCCCAGCAAAACTCAAGCTAGATCTCGGAGGAGGGATTCTGGGTAATGTAGTTTGTGAGTGAGAGTGCAGTGAGGAGTGAGGCTGAGTCCATTGTGAGTGTGACAGTTACATGCCCACTGGGTTATTTTTGACTTCAGTTTTATCCAAACAGGGTTTTTTTTTTTCATAGATTTGATGTTGGTTGTTTCATATTAACCTCTCGCCCACAGGATTCTCACTTTCCTCATGTTGGGAGGGTAATGATGCCCCGTCCGTCGATGTGCCACACATCCTCCCTTCAAATTCCCAATGACAAAGACCAAGCCCTGAAAGTGCCGGTAAGAGCACACATTACTACATCCATCTTACTCTTTTTAAAATGTAAAAATACTTTCTCCTATTCCATCTTATTTTTGTATTCAGTAAATATATATATATATTGTTTTTTTTTTGTTAAATTACAAATATTACATATTATACAGTATAATATAAATCATTTTATTTTAATTGTAATTATTAAATTATGATATACCGGTAATCATTATACTTTAATTTATATAACATATATAACAAACTATACAAAAACACATGATTAAAACACTTTATATATTATGTAAATATAATATATTTATATATAAATACTTTACAAAGCTCGCAAATATTTGAAATCCTAGTAGCTTTTTTTATTCAGCCAATTTTACCTTAAAGGACTAGTTCACTAAATCAAATTAAATGACAATTCTGTCATGTACTCGACCTCATGACATTCCAAATCTATAGGATTTTTGTTGATTTTCACAACACAAATTAAGATATCTAAGAGATTTCTGTCCCTCTTTTGAAAGTCCATTCACTCAACACTTTGACTCTTCAAAAAGTTCTTAAAGAGATCATACAAGAATCCATGGCCTGGTTTTACAGACATTAATCCAGGTTTAGGCCTTTGTTTAATTAGGACATTTAAGTAGCTTTTATAAACATGCCTTAGAATAAAACATTCTTTTTGTGCATCTTGACATAAAACAATGGCATTGGCAAATTTTAAGATGCCAGTGCCAGTTGCTTTCAAATAAAACAGCTGAAACATGCATTTTAGTCTGGGGCTAGCTTAAGCCTTGTCTGTGTAACCGGGGTAGGCTATATGAATCAAGCTGTTTAATCCAAGTTTTCATATAAAGACACAATCGCTTTACGTAAACCTACATTTTTAAGTCAGCAATGGACAAAATAAAGTTCAACCCAACATTTTTTTGTTTTGTTCGAGAAGCTGTTTCACTCGGATATAAAAATCACAATTGCAACTTCGGTTTCATATGGTAGAGTGGGGGAAAACGCCCCCCTTAAAGACTGTGTAACTTTTTCTGTGAAACAAAAGTTAAATGTGTCTAGAATAGATAACCTAGTTTTCAGTGACAATGACATAAATTATAAGTTTAATTAAGTATGACAAATGTCCAGAGTTTTCATCTTTTCGATCTTTAACACAAATTAAATTTGTACCAAGACAAATGAGGTTCAGGTAAAATGCCCCTAAAACAAAGCAATTTGCTTTATAAGTTTACAGCAAAATCAGAGTACAATCATGTTTTATCTTAAAAGTTAAAAGACAAGCCAAAATAACAGTAGATAAATATTATTAATGAACCATTTTGAAAATCAACCTTTATAAATTAAAAAGATTATATAGTTAGCTGATGCTAATCTGGCTGGCTGATTAGCTAGCTGATGCTAATGTGAGGTAATTTTTAAATAGAAAGTCCAAATATTTTTATTCAACCCCCTAGTTATATTTCAGTTGATGGAATGTTCTGAACATGGTAACTACAGTATTTATGATGGGAATAGTGGGATTTTACACTATGGGGTAATGTGGGGTTTTCCTGTGTAACCGGGGTAGGCTATATGAATCAACTGGTTTAATCCAAGTCTTCATGTAAAGACACAATCGTTTTCCCCCACATTACCCTTCCAACTTTAATGTGCAGGGACAATCACAAGTAAACATCTCCCTCTTGTGGTCTTGTGTGTAATTACAGGCAGAACAGATGGGCAATGAATGAAGTTTTATCTGATTGTTTCTGCAGGAGGATGAGTTGCTTTCTTTGGCTCGGTCTCTGCTGCTGGCATGGTCCGATCCCCTCACCTTCCTTTCCTCTGAAGCGTCCAGCCTGGCACATCCAGAACGCAACACCATTAACAGCAAGACCAAAGAGCTGCAAGACAACATCAACAGCCTGGGCGCAGGTCTGGAGCATGTCGTTAACAAGGTACGTGTGCTTTTAGGAACAGCTCACAGTGCATATATTGTGCATGGTTATTGTAAGAGGGCAATATGAAGTAAATCTGAATAATGTTTTTAGATATAAACATAAATATAAAATACACTGTTTAAGCAGGGTTGATTTATATGTTGTCCCTTTCTCTCTTCTCTACAGATGGGCTCATCCTCAGACAACCTGTCCTCTCTCCCTTTTTACAGCAACAAAATTGGCGATGATACAACCTCTCGACTTGTCAATTTCCATTTCCTGTTGTCCTGCTTCCGCAGGGACTCCCACAAAATTGACAGTTTCCTCAAAGTTCTCCGCTGCCGGGCAGCCAAGAGACCTGAGATGTGCTAGAGTGAAAATGCTGTACTCTGCTTCTCTCATTGGATGTTAAGTCAAAATGGTAGAGCAGCGAATACCGTAATTTGAAATGTTTCTTTATAATATCACATGGCAAAACTTCCCTTTTATTGTTTGTATCGAAGATGTAGATATTTGATTAACTTTCTTATATACTTGAATAAATAACCGGACTAACAGGCCAGATTAATCTGTCCCCAGAGATAAAAGACAACAAAAAGTAAACAACATTTCTGCATGCAGTCATACTGTTTGATGAATAAATGCAGAGTATATTGAAATGTTTGACCAAGCAAAGTTTGATAAGACATTTGTATAGTAAGTAACTAAAATGTATTTATTAAGAAACGATGTTGGTTCTTTAACACGTTTGTTTTAACATTATCTTATGCAATGCAATATTTAGAGCTTTGCACCAATCAATAAATTTCTATCATGCAAATTCATATTGCCTCATGAAATCTCATTACACACACACACACATGCAAAGATCATGAAGACTTTCAAATGACCAATATTTTACATTGTTTTTAGTGACATTTATTCTACCACTTGACATGTGGGATTACAAATTTAAGAATCAGTTTAAGATCTGACATAAAAAAATGAGGTGAAGTACGTTGTATTTAGCATTAAAGGTAGATGATGGTCTCAATTGATTGATTCTGTTAAGCAATGTTGCTAGCAAGAGGTTTCTGCTCATTCTTGTTCTCTTTATTGCAAGTCAAATGTGCCATATTACTGAGACTGTCATCTTTTATAGCTCTTGGTGCACCTGTCCCATTCTTTGAATAATTATGCTGATTGGATTAGGGCTGGTAAAACGTTAATGTCTGTGGGTTCCTATACCTGCATACCGGTACTTCATTTGCATGCTTTGTTTAAGGTTGTCTCCCAGGTGCTTTGTCTCTAAGCATGGCCCCCTTAATGTATATAAAACTTGATGGGCTTGATGACTGAAGCGACTGAACAGCACAGTCTCAATAAAGAATCCTGCTGATGATACAACTTCAAATGAAAAAAGTTTTCACCCCCATCTCTTAATGCATCGTGTTTCCTTCTGGAGCATCAGTGAATGTTTGAACCTTTTTTAAGTTTGAGTCCCTCAATTGTAAAAAGGTGGATCTCAAAATAGAGAGAAAGAAATAAAATATGCAAAAGATGCTGGAAAACTGAAGAATGTGCAGAACCTGGATTATTTTTCTGAAGAACATTGGGCAGTTTAACTGCTCAGGACAAACAAGAGACTCAAGAACAACCATCACAAAACAAAAAACAGCCGTGGATCATCCACTGAACGACACACAGTATTAAGAATAAAGGATTCATAAACTTTTAAACAGGGTCTTCTACACTGTGACTATACACATCCCAACATGTAAATAGGACAATGTTGGTGTTATTTTGTCACTTATTGAGCAGTAGGCTAGCTGGAGCCGTTTACCTACAGTCTTTGTGCTAAGCTAGGCTAATGATGGGTGCGTCAGACAGAGTTATGGGATGTACGGAGATGAGAATGGTATGTATGGACTTATCTAACTCTGGGGGATACTGTGAATAAGCTTAAGTGTCCCTTTAAGCTAGAAGCAATTCAAAGCAAATTTGTCAAGAAGCATGAAGTGAGTTTCTAAACATTGATTTCAAACTTTGATAATCCATCGGCTAAATATGCCTATATAAAATGCTTTCTAAATTAACAACTGCTTAAGGTAGCTTTTTTTTTTTTTTTTTAATTCAGGGTGTCTACAGATATGAACAAGTTAAATTTAAGACTTTTTAAGACCTTTTTAATACCACCTTATGTGAAATGTAAGACCAAACCTGTGATGGAAATACACATTATATTACATGCGTATATGTAATAATTAATGCATTTCATGCAAAAAGAAAACAAAATATCCCCATACACCATACACGTCACATTTTAAGTCTGGGTGTCCTGTAAAGAGCACATTCAGGGATTTTCAGAGATACCATTTTGGAGGTTTCGTCATGACCACTCCCTCTTCTGTCTCTAAATATGACTGGCACTGACTGAATAATCAAATTTTACATTCTTATGGAAATATGATTATATTTTGCAATTATCATTTAAATCTAATTTTCAAATAATTTGTTGTAAATCAATATCTTTGATGGGGTTTTAAAATCAGAATATAGCTGCGTTTCAACCGCAGGAACTTTCCCCAGGAACTAGGAACTTTGGGCTGGTACTCGGTGTGTTCGACCGCAGGAACCAGGGTCTAAATGAAGTTCCGGGTAAATATTTCCCACTCCGAGCGGCCCTGCTCTAGCCTAACGTCGTCATACTCAATTCTAGTCAGAATTTGAGGCTGATACTGCTCCGTTGGGCTGTGATTATGGGGCGTGCTTCAACCGAACCAGGAAAGACCTCAATTGGATAGACCTACAACCAATCAGAGCAACGGAGCGACGCATAACGTTAGTTGTCAAATGTCAACAGAACTCAACTGCACTGTGTTGCCAAGTCCGCGGGTTGAAGCGACCCTGATTATGTGATATACAGACCCAGGAATGCGAAATTTAGCAGCCGTGCCAAAATAACACATATTTTACCCCCCAAATGCCATTTTTCCCGGAGAACCCCCCCACCCGGAAAGCTATTGGGCTTGTTTTTGGCTAGTTTTGAGTAGCAGTTGGGCGAGTTTTGCTGTAAAAACTTGGCAACCCTGTCCGCACGCACGCTGGAATAAGTTACGTTAGAAGAAGAAGATGAGTGTAAACGATCTTTGCCGGTGTTGTAAAAAATAATTTAAGGATACACAGAGTACTTACCAACACGATCATCATTTCTGAGAGAAATAGTAAAGGTCAATGCATAAGAACAAGTTCTCCGTTTAGGATAAGAACAAATTTAACCCAAGCGCCTTTGATGACGTGGATGATTACGTTACTGTTTATCATCTGTCCATCATCGTCTAAAGCCCGCCCTGACAATTTCATTGGTCCGAACAGTTTCTGTTCGGGCATAATTACTTCTCTATGGATCAAGTCCAGACCGAACTGCCCGTGCAAAAAAATTTGTGGGCGGGGCTAAGTTCGTCTGGCATCCAGGCTAGCCCTGCCCCCGAGGTGGTACTTTTTCAAAGTTCGGGAACTTTCGGGGGTGGGGCTTGGGCGCTGAACATGCTGATTGGTTGAGCTCACGCAGCATTTTACTTCAACCGGCATTTTTAAAAGGATTTTTGCGAGGATCGTTCAGTGTTCAGTAAATATCAGTCTTGCTCTTTCTGTCCGATGGCGCGCGTTCGTCTCAGCAATCGCACGGTCAATGTCCGTAATAGCTGATGATAACATACTTTGTCATATTTTAAATCTAGCTTTACGAGCTTTCGGAATACACTTTAGTATCAGTGCTCGTCTCTTTTCCGCCGTTTTGTTAATTACCGCTTTAGTAAACCAATACATAACCCGCAAAAGCAGCGCTGCTCACATCTCCTCCACTTGTTATTGTTGCAGACAGTGTCGCACAAAAATGATTACTGTCCGTCGCTGACTGGGAGGAGCAGTCGCGCCGCGCGCAGTCCTACATCTCCGGACTAATTTTCCTAATCTTCTCGGTACTTTAGACCGCAGTGGAAACGCAGACAGCAGCAGGGCTGGAGGAAAAAAAAATTCCTGTAAAAAAAGTTCCTGGTACAAATTGTTCCGGGTAATTTCGGTGGAAACGGGGGCTTATGACTTACGTATGTTACTAAACAGGACCTCGATTTCATACATCCACTGTAGTGGACATCAGAGCAACTTAAAGCATGTAAATCAGGCATTTTGGAAGACACAAGTGAACAGGAAAATAAATTATATATCAATATTCCCATGAAATATTAGATATTCTAATGAAAATGTTGCCAATTACTACTGCAATTAGTACACTTTTTCCCCCATTTATTTATGGCCATTTTACACACATATTGAATAAAGTAAAATAATATATCAAATCATTCTGTTGTATCTTTCATAACAGTTGAGAGATGTTCACTGATGTCCACTACAGTGTAATGTAACAATAAAAGCCCAATTTATCCCCACAAAGTATCATATCACCAAGCTTTTTGGTGGTATTAAAGGTCCCGTTCTTCGTGTTTTTTTTTAAGCTTTGATTGTGTTTACAGTGTGCAATATAACATGTGTTCATGTTTCGCTTGTAAAAAAAAACAGTATTTTTAACACAATTTACTTATCTGTACACCGCTGTTTTCACTGTCCTGAAAACGGGCTGATGTTCCGTGTTCTAAATACGTAACGAGTTCTGATTGTGCCAGCGGTTCCCGTGTTGTGATTTGACAGCAGCTTAGCGAACGTGGCACGGTTCCTGTGTTGTGATTCGACAGCAGCTTAGCGCACGTAACTTGCACGGAAAGGTCACGCCTCTTAACGGGGTGATGTATGCGCTCAATGACCTCTACAGCGTCCCTGGGAAAGCCAAACAAAGGTGATTTGACTCTGGGATGAAAATAACAGCGTCTCGACGACATGGCGACAAATACACGCAAACGCAACACGTCCTCTTCTCCACGTGGGACAGCAACAAGACCACACCCTCTTTTTCGCGTAGTCTTGTGGGCGGAGGTTAGTCTGTTCTACTGACGTAATTAATAAAGGAAGTACCAGGATGTAGTCCAAGCCGGTCGTTCACTGTAGGCTTTGAAAGGGAACTTCTGTTAAATAAAATATCTCGCTTGGCATTGAACTTTGAGCTTTATAATTTTACAGGTATTATTTATGCTCTAACAGCAACATTACACACTAATTAAAGTTAGAACAGTGGGATCACAAAGAACGGGACCTTTCTTAACAATTTATTCTGAAGTAATATCCATCAGTGCTCTTAAAAGTACAGCTTAAAAAATATTTATCAAAAAAATTCTAAAATTTACAATAGGGCTGTTACCAATCAAATTAAATAATTTACAGTGTAAAATTACAACTGCAAAAAAAATAATGTTATGAGATTGTTTTAAATAACATTTTGAATAGGCCTTTACACATACATTTAAATACACTAAACCACCAGTAGGTGGCGGTAAGTCACTTTTTCACCGGACTGGTTCAAAGCGCTGGAACAAAACACGCAGAGCGCCGCTGGGAGGACGCGAAATAGCTTACTTCTTTACTTCTTAGCTCTACAACTTTGTTTGAAACTATTTCCGTTGGTGAAACTAAACAACAGTGAATATTGTGTCTAAAGTTTAAGTAACTGTACTTCTTGTTTGTTGAACTTAAATCAATGTAATGTGCACTCGTGAAAATACTCAGCAAAATAGCTCCCTTGTCATGGTATATTATTTAACTACAGAATTATAAATAAACTAAAAATGTTGAATTTTTTTTTTTTCTCAGACTGGAGAAATTTTACCGGTAATGTGACCAAAAATATTTAAGACATTAAGACTTAAGGACCCGCGGCCACCCTGTAATTGAAAAACAAACGCAGGTTTAATTTGTTTTTATTTCAAAAAGAAAATACAATTCCTAGTGGACAAATGCCTGCCTGGTAATCCACACCAGTGCTAGACACAAAACGTGAACTTGCACCCTTCGACAAAAACATTGTAGTACACAGCAACACTATGAGAGATCACAATAATGGAACAAATGTGAAGTTACCCAAACACAGGAAAAGCATCACCCTTCAATAAAAGCACTTCTATGGAAAATTTAGTCTGAAGGTTTTCCTCCGTGGAATTAAGTTGTAGTTCTGGGTCTGAGAAACCGTTTTAAGTGCTTATAGTGCAAAAGAGCAGCAGATAAGCTTAAACTAAACAGTCAGCCATTGGATGAAGATTATTCCTGTGACATTAAAAAGACCAAAAGATCTAAAAGAGTGCTCATTAACACCATCTACAAGTTGTACAAGAGAATACCATTCCATATCATCCATAACAATTACCCTCCAATTGGGTCATTGCCAGTTAAAAAAAACAAAACAAAAACAGAAGTAACAAAAAAGGACATCGGAGCATTAACTGAAACAGTTACTCCACAAGACAAATGGCACGTTATGGAGGTGCCCTCTACTGATGGTCCAAACCAACTGCCAAAATGATATGGGCTCATTCAGCAAAACACTGGACAGAGCTCCTGACCACAGTGAAACATGACAACAGGTTTTTACCTACATGGAAGATGTTATCTTTACCAGATGGAATATCAAAACACGAATGGCTGATTTGCTTCTTTTTTTTTTACAGTGACCAACACAGACATGTTTGGATGGCAGGAGGCGGGGGGGGGATAAAATAAAAATACATACACATGGATGACATGTCGGAGACAAACAGACAAAAGAGAGCAGTTGTATGTGTGCATGCATAAATTTGAAGGATCCCATCCAAGATGGTGCACCTAAAATTTGGAAAAAAAGCAGGGCCAAAAAAGGAATTTTGCACATATGGAAGAAAAAGCACAAAAATCTGCAATGTTTAGTCCCCTTTGGTGCATTACACAATCAAAAAAAGAAAAAAATAATTTAAAAATGGTCAATAACTCTCAATCCCCCATGTCAGACAATATTCTGAAAAAACAGAATCTCTAAAAATGTCTGTCATGCGCAGTCATGTAACAAAGTACATGTTTCACATACACGCATACACTGCTCTCTGAGTTGCCTCGCACACACGGATGCTAAAGGAATCTAGCGCATTCTGTACTCTGACGTCTTGGACACCTCACAAAGCTGACCCTTGAAGTCAATGTCAACGTTAAAGTCCAGGTCTCTCTGGAAGATAGGGGGGGGGGGGGGGGGGCAAAGTTAGTTTCAGCATTAAGAAATTCTTGCGCACCAAAAATCAGCATATTATAATGATTTCTGAAGGATCATGTGAGAGGATCAATGATTACATCGTACATTTAACAGAAAACTTAATTTCAATTGCAATATTTTACCTTAGTACTCTTTATTGTATTAGGTCAAATATAAGGTTTAAAAATATTAAGTATCTTACCAAAGAAAAACCCTAGCTAGCTAGCCATCCATCTTTTTAAATACAAAATAGACTTTTCTACTCCATCATGTAAGACTTATGAAACTGTGAGCTTTAAAAATATTAAAGTGCACATGGGGCTTACATTATTCTTGACGTTAGGTTTCATGCTGATGGTGCCAAAGATCTCCTCTCCAGTCTTTACCGTCAGATAGTCATCAAGGTAGAACACAGTCTGCTTCCAGTGAGTGTAAGGAGACTCTGGGCCTAAAAGACAAATTCACATGTTTTTCAACAGGGTTTATTTATACTTAAAGAAACTCAGAAAATGGTGTCAGAGAAAGAGAGGGGGAAAGAAAAACAAAAACGGTACTCACTAGTAGAGAAGCCTGTCCTCTTGTGGCAGCGAGTGAACTCGATGTTGAAGTAAGTTACCAGCGCATGGATGTAGTCGTTCCTTTTCACCTGCAGGCAGAAAGGTGACGTGAAGGACAAGTCCTCAATCTTCACTGTGTAGATGTCCACCTCCTAATGAACAGAGAATGGATAGGTTAAATGAAGCAAGGTTTATATAAAAACATAAATTGCGAGCACATTTTCGGTTGAGTAAACAAACCTTAATGAGGCAGGCAGTGCTAACAAGCTGCTTGGGGTCAACAACATCCACTAGAGGTTCCTTAATAGCCACTTCCTTGATACAGGACATGTCAAATCCATAAACATTCTCCCACCCTAAATAAAATAATCCAAAAAAGAAAATGGACGTCATCTGTCAGGCACAGCTGAAACCCTCAAAAGTGCATTGAGATTTGACACATACAGTGAATTTTGTAGTCCTTGTACTGTCGGTCCTCAATAGCAGTGACGTAGAGCGTGGCTCTGTCAGGGAAAATCAGACCATCAGGTTTCTGAAAAAGAGAAACAAAGGGCCAAGTGAACATTGATCAAATTAAAGTCAGAATACACAATTTCTATATTGAATGGCACTAACACTCTACGCTAACGCTTTAAAAGGACATTAGCATACACCCACCAGCCATTTGTCTCTTGCATAAATCACAGTGTTGAGCATGGATTCGTAGAAGAGACAGTAGCCCATCCACTCAGAGATAATTATGTCTACTTTGTCCACAGGAAGCTCAACCTCCTCCACTTTGCCCTTAATAATGGTAACGACTGGACAGAGAAAATAAGGTTAAGTATTTGAGGAACAACTCAATACATTCAGTTCAAAATATCACAAAAGCTATAGCTCGGCTGTGCAAATAAGGTCTGTAAAAATGTGGAAGTCCAAAGCTCCGAGAAGCACTTACTATGATCCAACTTATTGGCCTTCACAATCTTCACAGCATAGTCTGATATACTGCTGCACTCAATCTGGGGAACGAATGACAAAAGAATAATGAAAAACTTGACAAAGGCACAGCATGATAATTCACCCATCAACTTAACAGGTTGGGCAATTGCCTCATTCAACTAAACTACTCAGTATCCATAACAAAAAAACTCAACTGTTGAAAACAATGAGGTGACATTTACAGAATAATGCAGGATTTACACTGACCCCAATCACTTTCTTGGCCCCAGCTTTGGCTGCAAACATACAGAGGATGCCAGTTCCACTTCCAACATCCAGCACCACTTTATCCTTGAAGAGATGCTTGTTGTGGAACATGGAGTTTCTGTACGTCAGAGTACGAACTTCATCCTTTAGCATCTCCTGTGGACACAGAATGGGTTTGCATTAGGTCACAGACATGAAGACAATAAATGTACGACTTTTCATGAGACGTGGAGCAATAGGACTGTACCTCATGAATGCCAAAGTGTGCATAGGAATCAAAGTAGTAGTCTTTGGAGGTCATATCTTCTGCTGCAGGTTTCACTGAGCTCTCTCCCTGGGACACCTCAAAAAAACAAAAAGACATTAAAAAAAAAAAAATCTAATTATGCACTATGAAAGCAGCATGAGATGGGCTTCACTTATGGGGGGGGGGGGGGTCCTAATGTTATTTCATGCATTCTGACTTATTTACTTAAGAGTTGGATGCTCATTGAAGAAATTAGTTGGGCGTTATTTCTGTGCCAAATACACTCCTCCCGGTTCTCAAGTTTCGGAGTACGACCCTGTATGACATCAAAATGGGTGGAATTCCTTGTATGGGCATTTCTCCAGGAAGAGCATCAACATGCTTCGATCGAGTTATGGGAGTGGTCGGCAGCGCTTTGTTTTTAGACCCCAACATCAATGTCACTAAAGAAATGTTTCTGGTTGTGAGGGAACGATAACCTTGATCAGCTTCCCAAATAACCCAGCATTAAGGAAACAGTGGATGCAGTTTGTTTTTCCCAGAGCAGCAACTGAACTTCTGCAAGTTGTGTTCCCAGTCATGAGTAATCCAATATCTGTTTTGTTAGCAATCGGCATAAAATGTAAACACGAACGTATAGTGAATAGAAAGTTATTCAGGGAGGGATAATGCCACTAATGTAGTCTCTTTAGCTCCGCCCACTGCACTCCTCCAGGAGTTTCAGAAAGAGTCTGTACAGCTAATCTGTCCTTTATAAATCTAATAAACTAAAGACTTATGAGATATGAAGGCTGCAATGTTACCCTGTAGGTACTGATTGACATGAGATTAGCTGAAACTGCGTGTTACCTCCCCTTTAAGTTGACAGTCTTTTAGATGTTAAAAATTATTTTTTTGAAGGGGGAAACCCACAAGACCAAAGGGTTATCAAATCTGCTTTTCCCTTTTTTATTTTATTTCCGTAGTCTCTTCGGTCGCGAATGACTCGGTTTCGTCTTAACGAATCAATTAACGTTAAATGCTTCAATACTCGCTAGACAATAATCTGTCGCCACCAGCCGGCAAAAATGTCGCCTTTAGAGTCTCTGAACGAGTATTTTTTGGCAAATTTATTAAAAAGATTCATAATCTGTACATACAGCTTGTGCCAGTTCCAGACCAGCAATACCTCTTTAAACCAGTTATGAGCCCATTCTTTATAGCAAAATATTAAATGAGAACAAAAAAAAAAAGTTATATTAATGTTATGCAGCCTTTTAAATCAGTATAACTGTTGAACGATTTAACAGCGGGGGAAGAACTCGTGAACATTTAAATTAACATTATACGCATGAGGAGAAAACGTGGTCGATGAAGAAAGGGGGGGGAGGGAGGAACCAGCCCCACCACCAATTACAGCACCGTGATTAAATGATTAAATAAATCTGATAGACCGTGGTGTATGCCCAAAGCTGCAATAAGTAGCAAAAGTAGTTATAATAGCCATCGAGCTGCGGTGTTCAGTCCCATGCGGTCTGTCCCCAACAATAAGTCACTCCAGCCCTCGCCAGCGTGCTAACTAATGACCCTCGTGGAACAAAACGGGGAGCGAGGTAACAGGAATCACACTAATAGATTAATAACATAAATTAAAGATTGCACATAACATTGTTATCGGAACGAACTCATGTTAGCTAATTAGCAATAGCCGACACGTGATGCGAAATGAATGAATTACCCGAGGCTGGCTAAAATGGATGCTCAAGATGCGTGTGCGCACATTTCTATCCACCTGATAACTTCATACGCAGCAAACAAATGTGTTCAACAACTAAAGAATCATAACCAGAATTCAAACAAAGTTCCGATATCCATTCTTCAAAAGCGAATAGCTAAATGATATCAGAGGTGTTCTAGGCGAAATGGCCTTGAGTCGCTCCAGCTTACCTCCATTCCGTCTGCCGTCTCCGCCATTTCGACAAACTGGATTCCAGCACCACGACTGCAGCAAAGCTCGTGTAAAACACACTTGTATTGCTCCCGCCTCTTTGCTGTGACTATTAAATGATTTGATTGGACGACAATCACGTGATTTACTAAAAGCCCGCCCTCTTTCTTGCGGATCTCCGTCATAGGTTCAACTTCTCTGCGTTTTTCCGCTCTTTTTAAGCGCGACTGTCATTGGACCAAACTGTAGCGCCATTATATTATTCTTTCATAGGCTACATATTTTTTATTTCCCGTTATTTGACAAGTATGATTCATTGTCTTCAGGCAGATATGAGAGTTGGTCATGTATAATCTTACAAAAACGCAAAACAGTGCTCAAGACACGGATTGAAGGCATTCATTCAAAGCAACAGAGAGAATGAATATTGACCAAACTTAACGGGAGAAAAAACATGAGAACATGCCTATATTGCCATGAGCAACCTATATTGTCTAAACGCTTATTTTATTATATAAAAATAATAGTAGGGTAAGAGGCCTTTAGATTGCCTATACTTTGCATTTACTGCTAAATTGTAACAAATATAAATATGATTTTACCATGTACAGCATGATGATGCAACATCCAATATATTATTTGGGGAAATAAATGGACACATTTGTTAGTTTCATTGTTGCACAACACTGAAAGGGGCCATTTCCCCCATTATGAGTATGACACCCTGGGTGGGGCAAGAAGTCCCCAAGGTAAAATCCCAGCTGTCATCAAATTTTTTGAGAATATATAAAATAGATTTGAAGATAGCTTTTTAATAATTATTGTACAGTTTATCTCAGTCGCTTTGGTACATTTCTCAGATCAGAATTTAAATTCTCAAAACTACCTGTTCAATCTTCACATCATTGTGTCACTTGTGCACATCAAAAAAGCAGTTTCTCGTTTATTTGAACAAGTTGCAAATGCTTTGGTACATCCATGCAAATGATTATGTACAATTCTCTGCTGTTTCCTACATTATCAGTTGCTTATGTCATGTTGATCAAAATGTATTATAATGGGTCTCTGTTGAATAGTCTCACCCCCCACAACATTTAGGCATTAGTTCATAGCGTAAGTCTTTACATGCAAAATGGTTGAACAAGTTGTCATAATATGTCAAGCATATTTCTATACATTTCCATTAGACTTTTTTTCTAAAGATATTCGTTGTGATGTGGGTGAGAGTTTGTGGTCTAACAGACAGGAACGTCAGGAGGTGACTGCACTGTAATTCCTACAGCACTTCATGCACAGTTTTCCCTAAGGAGATTGTCCTGTGTTTATTTTTTCTCTGTGCTATATGCAGTGCTGTCTTTTCCTTTCTGTATCGCAATGACATGGTCTGTCAACAAATTACAGAACAAACAGTAAAAGTGTAAATGTGAATCTTGTCCAGTCTCTTGCAATCAAACTGCCACACTAAGGTGTAACCTACAATTTACAATAATTGTCATCAAAACTTTAGCCATAGTTTACATCAGAACATCCCTCCAGAGTACACTGTTATATTGACAACATGACTAAGCAATTTGACTGTGTTATCCGTACACAGTGACACAAGGACTTGTCATTCTGATATAATGATAGGATTTTGAGCAAGAGACTGCTTTGCAGGTAATCCATGGTGTTTTGCTATTTGTACGAATTGTTTTGAGAAATGCACTTACAGTTTTGCAAATGTCAAGGATGATTCGAGAAGTGTACCAAAGCGACTGAGAAAAACTGTATTTGGGGAAATTGTTAGTTTAATTGTTGCACAAAACTGAAAGGGGCCATTATAAGTAGGATGACACCCTGGGGCAAGAAGTCCCCATGGTAAAATCCCAGTCATCAAATTTTTTGAGAATGTATAAAATAGATTTGAAGACAGATTTTTAATAATTATTTTAATCAATTATTTGAAAAAGCTGCTTTGATGCACTGTACACGGTAAACTCCAGCGGCCTGAAAATTGATTAAAAAAGGGTTTAATGTAAATATTAAATATTCTGTGTATATTTATGCATAGAGCATCATGTGTACAACTTTTGACAAATAGATAGATAGATAGATAGATAGATAGATAGATAGATAGATAGATAGATAGATAGATAGATAGATAGATAGATAGATAGATAGATAGATAGATAGATAGATAGATAGATAGATAGATAGATAGATAGATAGATAGATAGATAGATAGATAGATAGATAGATAGATAGATAGATAGATAGATAGATAGATATGTAAATATCAGTTTTAACGCCAATAGTCAGATTTAATTAGGATAGTAGTAACCTCTCTTGGCAACTTAGCACCATCCCCACATACTTGTACTTTGATACTTTCAACAGTGTCGATCTTTTTTTCAAGCCAATTAAAATGGTTAAAAAAACGAATTGACGTATAAGCGGACAAATTACGCACTGAATGGCAGGGACAGAAGTGAAACTAGCCAATCAGATTAGGAGAAACGGACTGGAGGCGGGACATCTGGGGAGGAAGCGCTAGAGCGAGCTCAGTGCCCGTTCTGTCACGAGCTCCGTCCGGGTACACCGACCGAACGAAAAGTCTCGTACATTATTGGCGGCTACACATAGCATATAGCTATCTCTTTCTCGAGAAACAGGTCTGTCAGATTAGTTCGTCAAAAAGTAGGATTCCCCGTTGTCCTATCGCGGTCATTTGGGTGATGTATTCTAACATTTGATAGAGCTAGCCAGCTCGCTAGCTATTTGGCTAGCTTGCCGTGCGTGACTCAAAGCCAGAGAGGTATCAATTGTTATTTTAACGCCATCGACATTTAGGTGCGTTACGTTACCATACATTCAAAACAACACATTGGTTAGTCTTTTAATTAGCCAGTGCCGCAACGTACGCTTTCGCTTTGCTTCGCTTTCCCATTGAAGAGAGTTCACAGGATTGAATGAATTAGCCAACGGAAACACCAGTCGCGCTGCTGACTCCCCAGCTTCTCTCTCTCACCCACTGCACTCACCTCTTATTCATAAACACTCTCGCTGCTACATTATTTGTGTGCTTTACGAGCGCTTAAAATTTAAGGCTAAAGTGGCAGCTAGTGTTAGTGAGTTCGTGTTAGTAGTTAAGTTAGCCCGCTAGCTCGGTGTATTTGCCTGTTAAACCTGCACCTCTGATCATCTGAAAGTCATTTGTTTCGTGTTGAAGCCGGCTTGAAGAAAAAAACCCTGCAAACATGCCGGCTGTGTCGAAGGGAGATGGAATGCGAGGATTAGCGGTGTTCATTTCGGACATCAGAAACTGTAAGTGTCCCTGTCACACTCACACAGCATTAGTCATTTTCTTATGCGAACAGCTGCACCCAACTCTTCCTATATACGCCCTGAACTGAACCAAATGGCCTGTGATCTGCTCTGCTCCGTGATGCTTTTTAGCCAAAATTAAAGGTTAAATGGTGCAAGTCAGATCAGTGGCTCTTGGTGAGGGAGGTCATGAGAGTAATCGCGATCACTCAGGCCCGTTAGCTTTAGCTCCGGTGATGGAATGATGCTTAGAGAGCCCGCTAGGCCGCCACCGAAAACCGTGTTTTACTGCAGATGAACTGTCCAGCATGTCTTGTCTCTTTTGCTCTCGTCACCTTGACTAGCTGGATAGCGGTTGATATCGCTGCTCGCCAAGAGGACTTGTTTCAGATGTGTTTTTCACGATAATCCAGTTATCAAGCTGTCGCCTTGAGCTAAGCGTTATAGGAGGTTCATCTTGCTAAGATGTGTCTGTAGTCTTCTGCATCTGACCGTGTTATACCTCAAATTTTACCTCTAAAATCTCGAAAAGCTTTCTTAAGGTTCATGGTAGGAGTTTGAGTTGCGTTTTTACGTAATCATTTTGTGGGGTTTCAAAGATTGGCTGCAAATAAGATTGATATGGTGATATTGATACTTTTCCAAAAGATTGATGTAACTTTTTGATCCACATTTCCTGACATTGATCCTGTTTTTCGCCTACTATATACAGGTGCTGGTCATATAATTAGAATATGCTCAAAAAGTTGATTTATTTCACTAATTCCATTCAAAAAGTGAAACTTGTATATTATATTAATTCATTACACACACACACTGATATATTTCAAATGTTTATTTATTTTAATTTTGATATTATAACTCTAACAACTAAGGAAAAGATGTGCTAGAAAAAAGTGTACAAGCAATAGGGATAACTGCACCCTGTAGAGGATTGTGAAACAAAACCCATTCAAAAATGTGGGGGAGATTCACAAAGAGTGGACTGCAGCTGGAGTCAGTGCTTCAAGAACCACTACACACAGACGTATGCAAGACATGGGTTTCAGCTGTCGCATTCCTTGTGTCAAGCCACTCTTGAACAACAGACAGCGTCAGAAGCGCCTCGCCTGGGCTAAAGACAAAAAGGACTGGACTGCTGTTGAGTGGTCCAAAGTTATGTTCTGAAGTTAATTTGGAAATCAGGGTCCCAGAGTCTGGAGGAAGAGAGGAGAGGCACACAAATCGCGTTGCTTGAGGTCCAGTGTAAAGTTTCCACAGTCAGTGATGGTTTGGGGTGCCATGTCATCTGCTGGTGTTGGTCCACTGTGTTTTCTGAGGTCCAAGGTCAATGCAGCCGTATACCAGGAAGTTTTAGAGCACCTCATGCTTCCTACTGCTGACCAACTTTATGGAGATGCAGATTTAACTTTCCAACAGGACTTGGCACCTGCACACAGTGCCAAAGCAACCAGTACCTGGTTTAAGGACCATGGTATCCCTGTTCTTAATTGGCCAGCAAACTCGCCTGACCTTAACCCCATAGAAAATCTATGGGCTATTGTGAAGAGGAAGATGCGATATGCCAGACCCAACAATGCAGAAGAGCTGAAGGCCACTATCAGAGCAACCTGGGCTCTCATAACACCTGAGCAGTGCCACAGACTGATCAACTCCATGCCACGCCGCATTGCTGCAGTAATTCAGGCAAAAGGAGCCCCAACTAAGTATTGAGTGCTGTACATGCTCATACTTTTCATGTTCATACTTTTCAGTTGGCCAAGATTTCTAAAATCCTTTCTTTGTATTGGTCTTAAGTAATATTCTAATTTTAGTAAAGATACTGAATTCGGGATTTTCCTTAGTTGTCAGTTATAATCATCAAAATTAAAAGAAATAAACATTTGAAATATATCAGTCTGTGTGTAATGAATGAATATAATATACAAGTTTCACTTTTTGAATGGAATTATTGAAATAAATCAACTTTTTGATGATATTCTAATTATATGACCAGCACCTGTAGAAGTATGTGATTCCGGATACAGCCCTTACGTTTCTGTGCTCTCCAAAATAAGATCAGAATGCATTGTGGCTATTTAGGAAATAGTTCAGTTCCATTTATAATTCAATTAATTGGTATTCTCAGCAGTGTACATCATTTGAACATGACATGATTTGAATGAGCTTTCTTCAGATACATTTCATTCCAGCATAATTGTGAGCTAAAGAACGACTACTAAAACGATGCTAAATCAGAAAATGATATGCAAATGCAATGCACATGCTGACATTCTAACTGATATTTGATTCTAAAGTCATAGTCAGTTAATCATAACAAATAAACCATATATTTAGGTCATTGAAGCCTTTGAGGTGAGTCAGTTTTTGGTTAAAGTTGTGTATTAAATTTTTGTCTGAGACACTTGATGTTTTTAACATGCTAGTGATCTGTGTTTTATCTTCTGTATGCAAAAAGGATTGTCACTGTTTATTCTGTTGTTTTGTGTACGATGATTGGTGTTGGCTACAGTTGAAATCAGATTGCATGTTACTGCAAACTTTAAAAGCTAATTCGGTCCTTCATTGCCACCATTATTGCAAGAATAGTGGGTAGTTTGCAATTCTTATTAAACCAATGTGATCACTGCAAACTACATTTCGGAACAGTTTAATTCATTCGTTTCGGAGTTATTCATTTTACATTTATACATTTTGCATTTATCAAAGGTATTGTTTTCACTGTAGCATTATCTATTGTGGCAGCAATTATTTGGATGTCATCAGATCCCTTGTTAAAAATTGCATATACAAAAAGCAAAGTGAATTTATCCAGTGTGCACAAGTGACATGGGAGCAAAAAAGAAATCTGATGCTTGCCCAAGGAGGACTGATGGAGCAAGAAAAAGTTTAACCTGCATGCTGATGGTTGGTTTTTTTTTTGTTTTTTTTTTGATACACAGTTGCAAGAACTTGTTTTTTGTCATGCAAGGGTGCAAACTACAGAAATTTAATGTAGTTAAGCTTAGGGATACACCGAATGTTCGGCAACCAACATTATTCGGCCGAAAATAGCAAAAATTGCACTTTCGGTGTGGCCGAATAAGTGAAAAGACAGAATAATTGTAACTGAACAATGACGTATTTGATGATGCGATCAAATATAGCAACCAGCGCGTGTGAGAGAGAGGCGCGCATGCTTCTAAACGCAGCAAGCATGTCGGAAGTGTGGTAGCATTAAAGTGTCCGAGATAGATGCAAAAATGGCCGTTTGCCGTTTGCTCAAATGCAAGCAAGAGCACCCTCAGTTGATACTGTAATAATTAGTGTTAGGCCGGCTGATATATCGGACCGATATTTGCGATTTTTACGTGTATTGGCATCGGCTGATACAAGGCTGCTGCGTTCGCCGATATTTTCCCCCCCGCATTATTTACAGACAGGCGTCCACAGGCAGCTCTGTGTTGCTGGAGATGCTGCAGTTCATGCACTGCTCCTCCCCCCACTAGCAGTGCTAGAATCTTCTCTTCAAGAAAACGATAAGTTTTAAACTTTCAATGCATCTTTTAACTGTTTGACTTAATGGAAATATTGCCATACACTTTGAAAGTGGAAACACGTTGCTCTATATGTGCTTGCAGCTATAACTAAGCAAGTTTGTGCGTCCAAATGGAAAACACAAATGCTGAATGCCTCGTCTATAAAACTGCTTGCCATTGTATTTAGGGAGCTGCAAATAGCTAAGTTATAGGCTATTCGTATGCATACGGTAGCTGTTACGAACACTGGTCATTAGGGCTGCTCAATTAATCGTATTTCGATTTCGATTTTGGCTTCCAATGATTATGAAAATAAGATAATCGAGGTAAAAGGCTTACTGTACCGCTTCCCGCGTTCAGTCAGCACACTCTCCTTTCCTTCACAGCAGACAGCAGTGCGCTTGCATTCCTCTCTAACCCAAAACTTAACATCCAAATCAGCTGAATAAGAGAGTGATGTAAAATGCAGTCTACTGTTGATAAACTGTGGGACGTGGTTGATACCAAACAATGCTATTAAAAGTGCATTAAGCTGTGAAAGAAATGCTGTTCCATAGGCGACCACCAGCGCACGCTCCGAGACGGGGCGGAATGGGCGGAACGCACATAAGCAAAGTATACTATGGGCTTCAGATACACGCCTAAACGGTCAAATAGTCTAGTACACACAAATATATCGAAATGCCTTTTTGGTAAGTATCCTCGTAAACGCAGTCGGTTATGTCTTAAATGAACTCAGAGAAGGAGCGCGTGTATAAAGGCCTTTGCACACTGAGTCCGAAATTTTCGCATGCGTTTTTCCGTATAAGTGATCCGAAAAATAAGTCACACACAGAGACCTTGCACACTGAGTCCGATGCGTATTAATGAATGCATTATGAAAAAAAACGCAAAACAATACAAAATGTCTGTTAGTATATCTTCCTGGAAAACCTGTTTATTTTATTTGTATTTTCTGTTGTATTTTTTGTTGGTTTTGTTAGTTTAACTAGTTTCTTTGTTTTTATTTTATTGAGGACTGTTTACTTGTCCTCTGTAGCTGTTTTGAGGACATTTAGCCTACTTGCATTAATTAACCTAGTATTAGTTTTTGCTAAAGTATGGATAATTGTGAAATTTCACTGACATTTAAAATTACTCATATCATGAAATAAGATTTTGATCATATGACCCACCAATAATCGTGTTAAATAATCGTGATTTAAATATTGACCAATATAATCATGATTATGATTTTTGCCATAATCGAGCAGCCCTACTGGTCATAGGATTAAGCAATGCCGACGTACCGTGGTATTTGTGGGAGTTTTATTCAGCGACCATCCGACTGAGATTTAGACGCGTGTGGTGTGTGTGTGTCTCTCCAGTGTTTCCCACATATAGACTAAGTCGTGGTGGTGCGCCACAGAATCAACACCGGCCGTCACATACTGCGTTTTTTGGCGGCTGTCAAAGCGAATTTTTTATCCCGATATATAGCCTTATTTGATCAGTGAGTGATGAGACTAACTGTTGCGCTTCTGTTGCTGAGAGAATGAGCAGATAGCGTGCCCCTCCTCCGGCTGCGTGCACGCACTCTCACAGTCTTCAAACTGTTCCCTCCCTTGCGCATATTAATCAAAATCAATTGAGAATTGACACGATGGTAAAAGGTCGGAAGACCGAAGTTTCACGTGGAGCACTGGGAGATTTTTTCCTGAATTACCGCAGGTGTTGCTCTACAAGAGTTTAAGTTAAGTGCACCTAAGCATTAAATGATTAGGTTGTAAATAGTTTTAAAAGTATAAAAGTTTTAAGTATAGTACAGTCAGTGTGCACTTTATTATGATGCTTGCTTGTTGATACTGCTTGCAATAGTGTAATTATTTTATTTATGCTTAAATAATTATTTTCAGAATATACTTTCAGCTCTGAACTCTTTTTTTGTTGTTGTTCTACCTCACCTGATTTTACTATTTGTTAAATAGTTTTTTTTAGTTCATTAAATGTTCCTTTTTTAAATTTTAAATTGTTATCATCATGATCATTGTGTCATTTTTATGATGTAAATTGAGACAGCAAAAGCAGTATCGGCTCCAAATATCGGCTCAAGAAAATCGGCAGCCCGTATTGGTCATCGGTTAAGGCGGATGAAAAAAAAACGGTATCGGCATCGGGACTAAAAAATCCATATCAGTCGATCCCTAGTTATAATATATTGGCAAATGCTCCAGTGCATATTTGTGTCTGTAGAACGACAAATGTATCCATTTACAACATGTTTCTGCTGCGGTGACAGACGTGCCAAACCTCTCATGAACAAACAAACAAAGTGTAGACACGAATCGACGCAAGTAAGATATTTATTGTGCATTGTTAGCAGCTTCATTGAACTTTGTACTTTGTGAGATAGCGATGAACTGACATAGTGACAGTGTTTAGTGATCGTAAATGGAGCTGTCCTGGCTCTCTTTTGAGTAGGGATGTTAATGATTAATCGATGATCGATTAATTGTCGATAATACATTTAATCGATAAAACCTATCGATCATCGATTAATCAGGGTCATGCGTGTACCGCGAAACGTACTGTAAATCAGACACGAGGAATCAAGCCGCACCATAGACTGTAAAAAGGGTCTGCGCAGTGCGTGAGGGTGACTATGCGAGGGTGCACGCAGCAAAAATGACGTCATCGCAGACTGCCTCCGGAGGCTCGCCCGGCGGAGCCAGGCGAAAGTATAAACAGCGCTTAATGATGCGCGTGCCGGAGCTCTGTTTGGGACCATTTTACAGCTAGAGTGACACCTTAATCTTGACTACAAGTTTGCATGTGCATTCGCAGCCTTTTGCTTTCTGCAAATGTAAGTTGTAATATTGTGTTTTTATTCTGTGTGGGCCCATATAGCTGATTTTTTAATCTCATGCATCCGGTTAAAAATGAATGCAGTAGTGAAGCGTGCCGGTGATCAGCGTCAGTGCATGCAGCTCCAACAGCAATGCACTTATACTAAACTTATAATGCCTATGATTGGGACTGTCATGTTACATATCATTATAAAGAGAACAATATTGTAATACATCGTTGTGAATTTACTGGGTCTAGTTGGCGTTTTCAGCGCGTTGTTTCAGGAAGAGCGCGTCCACACATTCTGAAGAGCGTGCGTCTGAGGTGGAGTTGGTGACACGTTGACTTATTTAATAATCAAATATGAGTAATAAAAGTAGTTTAATTAAATGATCAATCACATCAATTCATTTTACTATCCTATAGCCCTTTATTTAGATTAAAAACCCTTCTCATTGATTTAGTGAGGAACATGGCGTTTTGTCAGTGTTTGCACACCCTGTCATGCGGTCGCCTATAAGCCACTGCTGTAGACACATATGCAGTGTTAAGGCTAACGATTAATTGATTAATTGATCGTTAATTTAAACGACGATCGATCATGGAAATTTGTGTAAATTGACATCCCTACTTTCGAGTCTACAGTCTCCATTGAATAAAACTATTGTTTTTCATGTTGCAAAAAGGATTAATGGCCAGTTGCACGCTTCAAAGTTTCGTAAGTGACATAGTAAAATAGTAACGCACTAAAGCAACGGGAAAACTAATAGATTAATAGAAAAATATTTTTGAAATTCTAAATAATCTTGAATGTCTCACTGTACACTCACTGCTGTGGTGGAGCCGTTGCTTAGCCTACATCTGCACTTAAATAGAGCACCCTCTGTGATTTGATTATGATACCTGTTGGCATAATAGGCCAAATATAAGATAAGATGGCCAGATACTTTTTTTACATTTAAATTTTTTATTTAAGTTATATAGTGCTTAGTTTGTATAATGTCTGCTGGAATGCTAAAAAAATGTTCAGTGTTAATTAAATATTTTTAAATTGTAGTTTTGTAATTTATTTTTCTTTTAAAAAAGCAAGACAAAATAGTAAAAAGCAAATTTTTACTATCTAATTTATGCAATGTTGAAAAAATGGTCAAAATAAATAAATTAAAAAAATTCGGAAAACAGTGTTCGGTATTCGACCAAGAATTTTCATTTCGGTGCATCCCTAGTTTAGCTATGTATTTAAGTTCCGTTTCGCTAGGCTTTTGTGGATATTTTAATTTTTTTACACACTGCACTTAATCTTTCCAAAGACTATATCCTGTTGAACCCCAACCCCCCAAAAATGTGTTGCTATTTCCTGTTGTCTTTCCTGGTTTCCTGTTCTTTTCATTTACCATAATCTGCTCTTCTGGCCCTCTTTTCATTTCACTTTCAATGCACCAATTTTCATCATATCTGCAATGGCACAGCCATATGCAATCATCCCAGGGTTTTTGGTAACAATAACAGTGTGGCCTGTGTTTGTTTTTTTAAATAATTTTTTTTTTTTTACTTTTAAGACCTTATCTTTGTTTTTAAGATACTAGATTTAAATGATATTGTGAACGGCCTTGAAAATTATTTCTAAAGATGCATTAAGACATTGAATAATGACAAGTTTAAATGAGGGCAGGGAGAAATGCATATTTTTTATAAAGAGCTGTCTAAGCTGTATTGTGTTAAATGCAGGCAAGATATGAGATTTTGTCAGCTTGTGTTGGTCGGACCAAATGGTCGCATTTTGCGACTAAAATTTGAGTGTGCGAGAGTGTAATTTTACATCCAGTCGCACATGTGCGACCAGTAAATTTGCCTGCTGTCGGTACTGCAGTATTATGTTACATTTCATTACTTTATTAGATTTCTTTTTAGGTCTGTTCTTTATAAGTAATACATTCCTGAAATTAAAGCAATGTTTATTTAATTTGTTTCTTTGTTTTATTGTGTATTTATTTAACATTTGTTTGCACTTTGTTTCTTTGTTCTTATGTTGTATCTTATGCATATAAAACAAAAAAATGCCTGCACACTGGTCCATTTACAAATGTTTTATATTTTTTGCTGTTTCTTTTGCTATAGATATTTTACTTTTCAGATTATAAAGGCATGTTAATTATGTTCTTAATTCGTTGTTTTTTGTTTGTTTTTTTCTCCATAAAAGGGGTGGTAAAACATATTCTTTCGAAGGCTTGATTGTTTTTGTGGGGTGCACTGTAACGTGTTCATGTTTCGTTTTTAAAAAATTGCATTATTTTTCATATATTTTACCTTTATTCTACACTGCTCTGTCCCTCCTTGTAAAAACGGTCTGATGGTTTCCGGGTTGTTTGAAGCCAGTCCCTCGAAAATACGCAATGGGCTCAGATTGGTTAGCTGGCCCAGTGTGTTGTGATTCGCTAACCGCCTAGTGCACGTTTGTCGGAATTGTCACGCCCCTTCCCTTTACCGGTAGACTGTGCTACTTTGGGTAGTATTAGAAACAATGGCGTCAATAAAACCATACCACTTTGAGCCCGAATCAGACCTAGACAATTTTAGTGAAGATGATCGAGCAGAACCTGTTCAGTCCTCAAGAGTAAAGACTGCGGCTCTATAGTGATCGCTACTGAATGGCACCATTACTTTTGTATTTTTAGAACGATTATAGCCAAATATCTGTTGCAAGAACGAACACTAAACATTGGCTTTACTAGTATCCAAATCAAACACAGAACCATGTTTAGCATGCCTGTAGATAAACAATACATAAAAGCTCTATCAAAGAATAATTTACACTAATGCCAAGTTCGCTGTTGAGATTTTAAAAAGTTTGTAACGTTAGGTGTTTGTCGGATAACGTTAAGTATGAATGAGCATTTAACAAACTGGTTTGCAGAGCCCAACAGCGTTGTCATGTTTACTTCTTTGCTACAACGTACAATTAACAATACGAACTATTACAGGAAAACACATAGACGAAAAATAAATCATACTTGCAGGTTGTGGCCCGTAAACAACTTCTGTTTTTAAATCCATCTTTCAGGACAAGCCGTTGTGCGAATCCTTCATTGAACTTGTGAAGATTGTGGAAGCTTTCCTCCGTGAAATGTGCAGCGGGAGCCGCGCGCGCCCGTCGTGCATTCACACTGGCAGTGTTTGTCTCGCGCAGCTGAACCGCGGCTCATGTATTGCAAATACAGACGAATATTGTCCATTATTTCACATTTTCCGGTCTTCTCCTCCGACCCCTGTCAGTCTCGTGCTTTGATTTGTGATGGGCAGCTTATATCTGCTGCAAATGCGATTGTTTTCCCCTCTGTCTCATACACACATGCATATAACATGTTGTATGTTAAACGCACTGCAACGCTGCCCCGTCCCTAGGAAGGCTGAACTAAGTGGACCTGCAATCCGGATGAAAATAACAGCGTTTCGTCGGCATCACAACAACACTCCAGCCTACTAACTATACCACAAAAACAATTGTTATACCACAACAACACTTCCTTGCTGCGATACAAAATGGCCTCGCCCCCCCTTATTTAATATTCTCGGAGGAGGGGTTTATGTAAATATTGGGACTGGGGATGTCAGAGACCCTGGAGGAATGTGTAGTAGTCCCTACCGGCCGTTTGTTGTAGTCCTTAGAAATTGATTTCTTTAAAAGCAATTATTTCCCTTTGCTTTAATCTTTGAACGTTGTAACTTTGCAGATTTTGTTTATGCTCAAACAGCAACATTACACACTAGCTAAATTTAGAAAAGTGAAATCGTGGTTATCCACCCCTTTTAAAAAAAGATATAAAAAGAACCAATAAGAATACCGTTAAAGTACCGGATCGATAAGCAGTATCGGCAAGAGTAGTAATACCGTTAAAACCTTATCGATACCCATCCCTATTAGTAATACAGTGGAAATTAGTAGATTTGGTTAGCATGTTGATTTACAGTGTGCACCCCTAAATTTTCTGGTTGTGCCCCTAACATTTTCAGTTGGGGGCCACTGTGCTCCTAGTGAAAAAATTTAGTCTGGAGCCCTGCCTGATATGTTTAGATCACTCAGTGATTACCATTTGCTCTGCACTGTCAAATTAAATTCTGAGTCTCTCTGTTTTCTGTTTCTCTCTTCAGGTAAGAGTAAGGAAGCAGAGATCAAACGCATAAATAAAGAGTTAGCCAACATCCGCTCCAAGTTTAAAGGAGACAAGGCTTTGGATGGATACAGCAAGAAGAAGTATGTGTGCAAGCTGCTCTTCATCTTCCTCCTGGGCCACGACATTGACTTCGGCCACATGGAGGCTGTCAACCTGCTCAGCTCCAACAAGTACACTGAGAAACAGATTGTAAGTGGAGCTGTATTTAAATATTCTACTGTGTATAGAAGGGGTGCAACGGTTCAAATTACTCACGGTTCGGTTTGTATCACAGTTTTAGGGTCATGGTTTCGGTACGGTTTGCTATGTGCTATGTTCAGGGAAATTAGGACTTTAGTCAAAAAAAAAAAAAAAAAAATAAGAACAAATAATCAAACTACAAACAACAGCACAATATAAAATATATAAAATAAACAGTGCTGTTCAGGTTTTTCCAGGTACAGAAATTGAATAAAGTAATCAAATATAAAATAACATTGCAAATTATAATATTCACTGTATAAATTAAATAAAGATGAATCCTTATTGAAGTTACAAAAGTTGTTCAGTCAAGAGCAGTGAATGATTTCCTAGTCATTTGTTGTTTGATTAACATTAAAAACACAGACAGCATGAATAGGCTATTTTCCCTTTAAGACATAATGCACAGATCCAGTACATTACTGTTACACATGAACATGTCTTTCTCGACTGTTTAAGTTTTACTTGACACATAACTACTGTGTTTGCTAGTATACTCGCCAAGACGGGCATGTTGACATATTTTTGTGTGAATATTTCCGTTCAAGCACAAGACTGGAAAGAGAACTCAATATTTGCGCGCTATCTGCGACACGTCGTGTGCGCGCTTCAGATGAGTGCGCACACACACAAACAAATCTCCTCTCAGCGTGTGCGAGTTCTCTTTCGTGTCTTGCTCTTAAATGTTTAAATTGGCATGGCTTAAATTAGTTTAGTTTAAACTAGGGCTGCGCAATATATCTAAATTAATGAAATTAGGGATGCACCGATCCGATACTCAATATCGGTATCGGCTCCGCTCCGCCATTATTTGCCGGATCAGGTATCTATCAGACAGGACCGATCCAAATCCGATACTGTGCGTATAATATTCTGTGTTATTGTTAAGCCCCAGTGCCCCACAAAAACATTATAAAGCATCATCAACTCTTCTTCATGCACCATATCAAGTGTTCTGAAGCCATTCCATAGTTTAATGTGAGGTACAGATGAATATTTAATCATTCAATTCAAGTTCACGTGAACTCTTCCATCCGCTGCGTCTGTCAGACATTCCCATTCAGCTTTAAACTGTGTGTCGCGTTCGGTTACGACAGTCAACACGATGAAACTCTCTCTAAGATGATTCAGTGTACCTGTTATTACGCTTGATCTGTAGATAACGCTCTATGGTTTTGCATAACTTGACTTTATCTTGCTGGAGTTTAATGCTGTAAATCGTGTTAACATTACTTTCTACCGGGTGTCTGTTAGATCACAACACTGGACTAGAGATTGTGTTGTTCTTCACACATGGTAACTGAAGTGTTACACTGTTCAAAGAAACACCTCAGTAAAATATTGCATAGATAGATACACTATGCATAGATATATCTTCCCTTTGTGTTTTGAAGTTGAACTTTTCAATGCGGACGGAGCGGCGCGCTGTGACTCTGTTGCTTCAAGCGCATCATCCTGTGCACGGGATGCGCATACGCACCGCTTTCTATTGGAGCCGTTAGTATTATAATACCTTTACGCTATGAAATATTATTAATAGCCTTTCTTGTTCTGCCCCATCTATAATATGTTGCTGCCTCATTAAAAAGCTGCGTTATACATTTAAAATAAATGTCTTTTAATTTCTTAGTTTAGGCCCTATATCTATAAATATATTTACTTGTTTTTCATGAATGAAAGCAAGAAGTTTTTTATTTTATTTTTAGAGTAACATTTTGTGCTTTTTATTCACTAATCTAGTTTATCCACCATCTAGTTTATAGTAGTATTTTTGTCATAGACTGTGATTTATTTTTTATAATTTGTTGTTTTTCTTTATAATGAAGTTGTCTGTATTTAGTAGATTGTGTTTAACTCACAAAATAGTGATTATCAGTTCAACACACTGAGGTATAGAAATTAGATATTAGATTAGATATTGACTACACTGTCAAAAAACAGATCCAGTGTGAACAGCCTGTCTAGTATTACTACCAATATACACTACTGTTCAAAAATGTGGGGTCTTTAAATAAAAAAAAAAAAAAAAATTGCCTTATTCAGTAAGGATGCATTACATTGAACAAAAGTGACAAGACATTAATAATATTGCAAAAGATTTCTGTTTCAAAATAAATGCTGTTCTTTTAAAGTTTCTAGCTATCAAATCATTCTGAATCAGTGTCGACAGAAATCTTAACCAGCACAACTGTTTTCAACATAATATTAAGAAAACCTTCCTGTGCAGCAAATCAGCATATTGGACTGATTTCTGAAGGATCACCTGACACTGAAGACTGGAGTAATGATGCTGAAAATTCAGCTTTGACGTCAAAGCAATAAATTACATTTTTTAAATATAGAATACAGTTATTTTAAGTTGTAATAATATTTCACAATATTGCTGTTTTTGTTGTATTTCTGGTCAAATGAATGCAGCCTTGGTGAGCATGACCTCTTTCAAAAACATTTTCCACATTCTACCGCCCCCAAACCTTTTAATGATAGTGTAGAGAATGTTTCTGAAATTTGATAAAATGATGAGTCTAGATAGCGCTTTGGAAATTGTCTTTTCTTGATTTGAACATTTGGGCATGTCTGATGAACGTGGCTGTAGCTAGTGAGTAAGGGCAACAGATGTGTTTTTAGCTTGTCAGAGAAGCTTAGTGGCACTCCGTGCCATGTAGACCTACCATGAGGTCTAATTATCTCCTGCTGATCAAACACCCACTCTAGCAGCCACGCTCCCATCAGCCACGCAGCTCTCTGCAGGGTAACACTGACAGAAGCAGGCCAGAATGTTTCAGTACAAAATAGGACAACAACTGTGGGCCATTCGGAGTCAGATTATCTTTTTCTTTGATAAGGAAAGGCATTGAAATAACATTTACAATGCAAACTAGACAACAACATGTGTTGTCACTAAACACCATATGGCCATAGCATTTGTTCTTGTGCATGGCAAAATGAATGAAACTTATATATTGCTAATGAATTGTAGAGATGTTGCAGAAGACGCTGTTTCTTTTTCTTCCTGTTGCACTTTTATACACTTCTGTGAACTAGAAACAAGTTGAGGTCCTGTATCTTGTTAGCCTCTTGTAAAGGTCCTTTTCACTGCAAGACATTATACTATAATGCTGAGGAATGTGGTGATGTCATCTTGTTTTGACTTACTCCTACCATAGGGGGTCATATATATTCAATACACATTTCCCATGAGCTAAGGTTTCTTGACTCAAATGATTAGGGGATGCCAATATCTTTGGATAGAAGTCAAACAGGTTCACTACAGCGTCTTACAGTTATGATTCTTGAAATAAGACTTATAAGCACATATTAAAGCTGCTCCATGTAACTTTTGGCGCTCTAGCAGTTAATTAACAGAACTGCATGCGTCTTGCGGAAGAACATTGTAGCTGGAGCTACTTTTTCTCTGTTTATGTCTATGGTGAGTCACTCAGGTTACACCACAGTGATGAAGACCCGACATGTCTAAAATAGTCAGAATATAAACACTTATTATTAGTTAGTATTAACACTTATTAGTAGTTATGTGTATAAGTGTACCGTAGTGATTCAGGATAAGACAAAAACACGGTATGGAAAATGGATTCATCATGTACTCACTCATTATATACATTTTGTAAATTTTGAGCACAAAAAAGTTACATAATGCAGCTTTAAAATGGTTTCCTAACCTGATTTAGGTCACCAAGTCATGAATGACAAAAATGGCAATGGTTAATTTCACTTGCTGTATGGTAAGATTTAGTGTCTCAAACTAAACAAGGAGTCACAGCCTCCAGCTAACAGTTTCAAAGCATCCATTAGCTGGAAATTTCCACTGCTCTTTTAAAATATTCATCAAATTTAGCCAAGATTTCCTTTTTTTTAATATAGATACATTAATAGAATTAAATTAATACATGAAAATGATTAGTGCTTATCCACCGAGCTTGCAGGGATGCTGCTCTGATTTTGTTTGAAGATGACAATTTTTCAGTGACACTGTCTTCATTTCAGCTTTACCGTACACTCATTTGCCCTCAGTCAGAGTGTATAATCGTCAGCTTATTTTTGTTCCTTCCTTGTTTGTTCTCCAGGGGTATCTGTTCATCTCTGTGCTGGTGAACAGTAACAGTGAACTGATCAGACTGATTAACAATGCCATCAAGAACGACCTGTCCAGCCGAAACCCCACCTTCATGTGTTTGGCTCTGCACTGCATCGCCAACGTGGGCAGCAGAGAGATGGCTGAGGCCTTCGCTGGAGAGATTCCGCGCATCCTTGTGGCTGGGTGAGCAACTTTGGCCTGGAGGGGTTGAGCGGGAGGCAGGCGATCTCGATTCAAACACCCAAAGAGAGTGTTTCTCAATTTATTTCTTGATTCTCAATTTATCCAGAATTGTACAGCTTTAATGCGAGTTCAAAAATGAGGGATTCAGTTTGAGGGATTTAAATTGAAGGACATCACAAAGAAGGAACTGAATTGAGTAAGGGGGAAAATGATGAATAAAACCGGAAGTGTGTATTTGTGGTGTCACTTTCTTTCTTCCTTTCTTAAGTTTAGTATAAGAGATTATAATTTGTTATATACTTTAAGGCAAAACACTACAGCCAAAACCATATTTTTTTCAGGCATTATGGTTCAGTTCACTTCCATAACTTGTCTTCTTTCAGACTAATGGTAATAAAACATCCAAAATATATATTTAATTGTTTATTTTCTTACACTTTATTTTTTGCATCTGTAGATTCCAATTACAGGCAATTTTTAAAGGGCATTTTCTTAAAATGATTGTGTCCACTTCAGTAGCACTTACATACACCAACATATCCGGTTTTATTCCTATTTATATTCTGAAGGTTTTACAGTGCAGTTTGCTCTTGTAAAATTTACCCGATTTACACTTTATAAATAAATTGATAGTGAATTTTTTTTGACAGTATTTCCTGATTTTTGATTTAAAAAGAGATCCAAAATTCCCTCTTCAAAACATTTAACACATTTTAAATCTAGCTTTATCAGGTTTTCAGATGTCTGTTCTCGAAATATATGCAAAATATACATTTTTCATTAGATAGTCAGCTGGGGAAAGTATGGTGATATCTGTATTTATTTTTTACCATATTCACATATAGTGTCTTGCCCTTAATTTTGAGTCAATGAATTTAGATGGCTAAAGTAGTTCCTATCCTTATGACAGAGACACGATGGACAGTGTGAAGCAGTCAGCCGCTCTGTGTTTGCTCCGCCTGTATAAGACTTCACCAGACCTGGTGCTCATGGGAGAATGGACCTCTAGAGTGGTGCACCTGCTCAATGACCAGCACATGGTAAGTCTGACACACAGGAAACAACCTCATGATGTTCATACACATGCCCGTTTAAATTGAAAATGTGCACATTTATAGATTAGCATGTTTCTTTGTTGTTAATGTGTTTTTAAGGGGTTCTTAGTTTTCTGGTGTTCTTCTCTTTCAGGGTGTGGTCACTGCTGCGATCTCCCTGATCACTTGTCTCAGCCAGAAGAACCCTGATGAGTTCAAGACCTGTGTGTCACTTGCTGTGTCACGTCTCAGCAGGGTGAGTTTTTGTGTGTGCATGCATGAGACTTCTTTCAATGACATTTAAACCTATTTCCAACCTTTTATAGTGTGTATATATAACTTAAATGTAAAGTGTTCAATAAATGTAAAAATAGTATAAAATTGTTAGGTTAGCATTACTTTATCATAGATTACTTAGTCAATAAGCTTATAGATGTTGCATGATTATTGCTTTATGGAGATTTTGTCTACTGAGTGTCTTTTTAGAAAGCTGTTTTGTCGGCTGAACAATCAGTATGTTGTTAAAAAACAGTACACTCCATTGAACACACTGTACTTCTATCCCTCACAGACTTGTTTTCATCCATGTCAAAAAATAAACATGGTGTTACCCTGACTACGGTCTATTATATCCGCAATTAAACAGCCATATTTGTTAAACCATCAGAAGAAAAATTAAATCAGAACTCCCCAAAAATGTAAGGTTAAAATGTTACATCCAAATTTTAAACGGAGTTTACAAAATAATTAAAATCCGTTACATTTTCTGTCAACTTGCAACACTTAAAAAAATTTTTTTTTAATGTAATGCACTGCAAACTGCACTGTTTTTGGTTGATTCTGCCAGATTTTCATGGTTGCGCAGAAAATGACAGTTCCACTGACTAGTTTTATTTGCAATGTGTTACACTGAAAAGTCACATGGAAAAACAATTTTCTGAAAGTTTCAATTCTTTGCTACCCCAGATTTGTTATCTTGTCTTTTTTCTTTCTCAGATTGTGTCCTCAGCCTCCACTGACCTGCAGGACTACACCTACTACTTTGTTCCTGCTCCGTGGCTGTCCTGCAAGTTACTGCGACTGCTGCAGTGCTACCCACCACCTGAAGATGGTGCTGTGAAGGGACGACTGGTGGAGTGTCTGGAGACCATCCTCAACAAAGCCCAAGAGCCACCCAAATCCAAGAAGGTTCAGCATTCCAATGCCAAGAATGCCATCCTGTTCGAAGCCATCTCTCTCATCATCCACTATGACAGGTGCACATTGTTTAAAATGATCTGCTATGATGTTTTGATTGGTTTTACCTGTATTTAACATTTCACTCTTGTACTTAAACTCTGTTCATGGCTCTTGTTTCTCCACAGCGAGCCGAATCTTCTTGTTCGGGCATGTAACCAGCTGGGACAGTTCTTGCAGCACAGAGAGACCAATCTGCGCTACCTGGCCTTGGAAAGCATGTGCACCCTTGCCAGCTCTGAGTTTTCCCATGAGGCAGTTAAAACGCATATAGAGACAGTCATCAACGCCCTGAAGGTAAGTGGCTAGATTCTGCATTCTTAAGAAACAGTATACACTAAACACTAAAAATGCTCATTTAAATGCCAGATTCCTTCTTTTATTATTTATGAACACTGTTTATAAGCATTTAATTCTGTTTATCTTGCTGGCAGACTGAGAGGGATGTCAGTGTGCGTCAGAGAGCTGCTGACCTCCTCTATGCCATGTGTGATCGCAGCAATGCCAAGCAAATTGTCGCCGAGATGCTGAGTTACCTGGAGACAGCCGACTACTCCATCAGAGAGGAAATGGTGTGTGTGTGTTTTGTGTCTTTTTATTTCGCCCGCATCACCTCAGTCATAGGTCATTGTTAAAATGAGTGACTTGTGTCTGTAGGTACTGAAGGTGGCCATCCTTGCAGAGAAATATGCAGTAGACTACTCCTGGTATGTGGACACCATACTGAACCTAATCCGCATTGCTGGGGATTACGTCAGTGAGGAAGTGTGGTACCGCGTCATCCAGATCGTCATCAACCGTGACGATGTGCAGGGATATGCAGCCAAGACAGTCTTTGAGGTAAATGACTACAGATGTTCACTTGGTTTCCACCATCATTGCGATACGTCATGCAACACTTCATGTTTTCTGCTCTCTTTTTTCCCTTTTAATTTCCACAGGCTTTGCAGGCTCCAGCCTGTCATGAAAATATGGTGAAGGTTGGAGGCTACATCCTGGGAGAGTTTGGTAACCTTATTGCTGGTGATCCTCGTTCCAGGTGAGTTCTTTAACCACTCAAAGCAATGTTTTGTAACCTTGCACTTTGGTGTTATTGATGTGTTTTATTGGTGTACTGATGATGTCCTCTTGTTCTTTTTCATCTCTCTCTTTCATTTTCCATTCTCTTTTGTCTTTCCTATAATCTGAAATGGATCAAATTGCTCCCACTCATCTCACCTCTGTCCTTCCATCTCACTAGTCCTCTGGTTCAGTTTAACCTGCTCCACTCTAAGTTTCACCTGTGTTCAGTTCCCACGCGCGCCCTGCTGCTTTCTGCCTATATTAAGTTCATTAATCTGTTCCCGGAGACAAAGAGCACTATTCAGGAAGTGCTGCGCTCTGACAGCCAGATCAGGAACAGTGACGTCGAGCTACAGCAGAGAGCTGTGGAGTATCTCAAACTGTCCTCCATTGCCAGCACTGATGTCCTGGTGAGATCACACACCTTTGCACATATTTTGTTGATTTGTTTGTCACCATTTATTTGCATAATATCACTGTGTGTACCTGTAGGCCACAGTGCTTGAGGAGATGCCTCCATTCCCAGAGAGAGAGTCGTCCATCCTAGCCAAGCTGAAAAAGAAGAAAGGACCAGGAGCCGTGTCTGTGAATGAGCTAGAGGAGGGAAAGAGAGAGGGAGAGCTCAATGGAGGGGGAGAGAGAGGCGGAGACAACTCTGCCATTGCTGCATCTAATGCTGTGAGGGAAACAAACACACATGGATGATGTTGCTTCAGTTTTTATATATATATAAATTTATTTATATATTTATATATATTAGGGGTGTAACGGTACATGAACCGTTTCGGTACAGGCCTTTCGGTTCGGTATGCGTGTGTACAGAACGGTTACAAATGCAATCGTATCAGTTGGCTTGTTTTAAGTGCGGAACACACTTCAATCCTAGTTTCCACTCGAACATATTAAGTATTCAGTCCATTTTATCACGAAATTCAAACGATAAATGCCGCTTTTAGGCTCTTTAATGTGACGACTGATCACTGTATAGGCGCGTCAATTCAAGCGGCCGCAGCGCGCGCAAGTGAACGCGATCATCTCTTCCAGAAGAATAAACATTAATTAATATATTAAGGTATGTTGAGGATAACACTTACTGAAATGTATCATATGTCGTGTAATCGCTCAATCAGTGTTTCAATCGCGGAAAGACGTCAAACAGCTTGTAAACAATGTCACACAGCATCATTTACCTCAGAGTCAGTAGTCATTCAGTGTCCACAGCTGTTAATTCACTAGAGAAATAAACTTTCACTAAATATATGCACTATATTAGCCTATATATATATATATATATATATATATATATATATATATATATATATATATATTAATTCTACTTAACCTGTTAGTGATGTCTTGATTATTTAATGCTATGTTTAGATAAATCTGTCATGAAAATGACAGTCACTAAGATTATATTTCAACAACGAATTGGAGAAAAAACATAATTTTATAATTAGATTTAGAAGTTAATGCAAAAACTGCCTTATGTGAAGTTTACATGTTTGCACACACTGTGTTATTTGAGTTATTTGATTATCCTATAACTAAACATGAATATCAGCTGAATATAGGCTCATAGTTTGGGCTCTGTAGTTAACCTTTAATATTATGGTAATAATGTGCAAGTAAGGGCTCCCTATATAGTTTACACCATTATCCTTAAGAAACTTTTAGTTATAATTTAATTAATTCAAGGACGGACACTTTTTTTCTATTTCAGTAAACCACTGTTTAATAAAAAAAAAAATATATATATATATATATATACATACAAATAATACATATATTCAGCAAGGATGCATTAAATTGATAAAAAAAAAAGTGACATGTATAATGTTACAAATTATTTCTATTTTAAATAAATGCTATACTTTTGAACTTTCTATTAATCAATGAGTCCTAAAAAATGTATAATGCATTTCCCAAAACAAATTTACGGTCCACTTTGCAGCTTATTCTGCCCATGAACTGCCACTTAAGACAGTGAATCTGACTGATATTAAAAGTGACACATTTAGTTTTGTTTCTACATGCTTTTAGGGTCAGGTTTATCTGTAATAGCTAATCTCACAATAATAGCCTGCCATGATAAAAATGAATGTCCACTCAAAATGTTTTGGTCAAGTGCTCATGTTATCAACCCAGTTCCATATAGACATGATTTCCCTTCCAGTCGCACTGGTGCATCAGATTGGAGCTGCCAGTTTCAGACAGCTCTTGGCAGTTTTGTGTATACATTAGATGGTCAGTGCACGTACTGTAAGGCAGTCTGTGGGCTGAGGCTGAGATTAATATGCGGCAGACTTCAGTCATTGCACGTTTACATTGTACAGGGAAGTGAGTCAGCAAATACAGAACAATTCCTGAGAAAACACCCACCCACAGCGCACATCCTGGTTCAAAAACTTCAGCATCTCCTTATTGAGCCAAAATCCAATATAATGAGCACTCTTTTTCTTTCAGTCCACTCCGTCCCCATCTGCCGATCTGCTGGGGCTCCGCGCGGTTCCCCCTGTTACTGCCGCCGCTCCCAGCGCAGGCAGTTTATTGGTTGATGTTTTCTCAGAGGCTGGGGTCAATGATGATGGCTTCCTGAGGTAAATAAGAATCCGGTTCATTAGCATCCTGTTTTCAGTTCACTGTGCATTTATTGCTTTAATTAACTGAAGTGATGTACACTAATTTTTTAACATGTCCAGATGTTCCAAGCTTGCATATACGCCTGTCAGGCTTTCTACTCTTCTGTCGTTTCACTTTCTATCGCTCGTTCTTCTTGTCTTCCTCTTTTTGTGTTGTGTAATCTTGTGTCCTTTATCTTGCTGCGTATGTGACTGTCTTTCTCTTTTCTTGCTTCTCTCTTTCCCTCCCTTTTCCATCTCCCTCATTTTGGTGTGTGTGGGCTCATGTTTGTGTGTATGCGTGAACGTGTGCGTCTCACGTCCTTGCATTTCATTGGACGATGGCAGAGATCTGGAACCCCCTACTGAAAGCTCTGACTCCCTATTGGCCGAGGGTCCTGGTGACTCGGAGTAAGGGGCCAGTGGTTGACTACAGTGTCAATATGTTACAACAAAACTTGTTGACAGTCACATATAAACTTTTTTTTTTTAATGTTTGGTTATTTATAGATGTTGTGTAAATTATCTTTTCTGTTTGTGTCTGTGGTTGTAATATGAATTGCTAACATTTTATTTGCCACAGATGTAATGCCGGTACTAACCTCTGCCTTTTCTCTTTCTCTCCTCTTTCTTGCTTCCTACTTTGGCATCACTCTACACTTCTTCTCTTTTTACCTGCTCACCACTTTCTAACATCCTTAATCTGTTTTAACCATCTGTGCCTTTTCACACTTAACACTTCTCACCCCTCTCTTCATCTCCTGGGGCTGCTCTCTCTTCTCTCTGCATTCTTGGCTTTCGGTCTCTCAGCTCTGCTCCCCCTTCTGTGGTTTCTGAAGATCCTGCTCCTCCTCTGCCTGAGTCAAACGAACTGCTCAACAAGTAAGAGCTCACTCGCCTACTTCACTCCCTCTATTCAGTCACCCGACTATCTCAGACAACCATTACCAGAAGCCTCTTTCATATTATGCCACCTTCTCTTTTCATTGGTTGTTTTTTGTTGTTGTTGCTTTTTTATGTTACTGTTAATCCTAGGCATGTAGTGTGGAAGCTGTTTAGCCGTATTTTTAATTTATTACAAATATTGATTATTTGCTTAGTATTAAATATACATTACTGTTCACAAGTGTAGGGTCAGTAAAGTCTTTTTTGAAAGAAGTGAATACTTATTCCTCAATGATGCATTAAATTGATCAAAAGTGACAGTAAAGACTGTTATAATTTTCTGTTTCAAATAAATGCTGTTCTTTTGAGCTTTCTATTGATCAAAGAATCTATTACGGTTTCCACAAAATATGAAATAACTGTTTTTAACATTTATAATGAGAAATATTATAAAGAGTAAGGATGCTGAAAATTCGGCTTTGCCATCACAGGATTAAATTACATTTTAAAATATATTCAAATTCAAAAACAAGTTATTTTAAATTGTAATAATATTTCAGAATATTGCTATTTTTACTGTTTTTTGATCAAATAAACGCAGACTGGGTGGCCATAAAAGCTTTCTTTCAGATCCCAAACTTTTATGTAATGTTTGGAAAAGCCTTATTTTTAAGTATTTAGTATTCTGTTCTGCAGAATTAGACCTATAATCTATGTGTCATGACCGTTAATTATAGTGACCAAATTATAAATGTAAACATGATCAAATCAAGTAGTTATTTTACAGTAAGTCTCCATGGAGCTAATAACCTGTCTGCTTGCACATTGTGGACAACTCTGCTTGGACTTCAGGCCTGTGTATACATGTACTCCAATAAAAGAATCCCTTTTTTGCTACTTTTATTTATAGGCATAGTAGAGTGTTGGCAGGAAATCTTGTGAGATGGGTTTGTCTGGCCCATATAAGCTTCATGGCTATATTTTGCAGCATGTGCTCTAGCTAACTAGTTCACAGCTCCAAAACTTATGTTTATTATTTTATCAGATGAGACCATAGTACTACATAGTCAACAACATTCAGTAGTACTGATGATTGCCCACCCTTTTTTGATTGGCTTCAGTCTCCCTTTCAACAGCCACCCTCCTCTCAGTGTCTCATGCTGCATTCACATGCTCCTCGGATGGTCCTTCTTATAGTGCTGATGTGCTTCGCTTTACTTGCCTGTTAGAACGAACACTTGCTACATTTTCTAACTCGTCCAAGTCCCTTAGCATGAACCGAAACTAATTGTACCTTTTACTAACACAGTTGGTAATTCCCTGTTTCACTGATCCTAACAAAATATCTTTAAAGATTGATCATTAAAAAATTGGGAGTGAGATTATGGTGAATTTTCCCAGTGTGGAGCTCGTGTTTTTGATTATTCTTCCAACACGTGAACGCACCATTAAAAAAACAGTACCATTGCTAGCTGTCCCTGCATCACAAACACTCTTATCTCTTGCCCTCAGGTTTGTGTGCAAGAACAATGGAGTTCTGTTTGAGAATCAGCTGCTACAGATCGGCATAAAGTCTGAATATCGCCAAAACCTGGGTGAGTCACAACATCTGCAAAATTATAATTGGATAATCTTGAGGTATATGTTAGTTGACTTCTGGACTATGTCATCATGTTTATTGTATTTTAACCTGTGTTTACGAGCGATTGTAGTTTCAGTGTACATATTTTGGCAGTTCTGGCTAATTTTTATCCTATTGTGTCAGCATTTTAAAAACCTGTTACCGTGTTAATATTGGACTCGATATTCAAATTGCATGTATGTTGCCTCTCCTCACAGGGCGGATGTATCTGTTCTATGGCAATAAGACGTCAGTGCAGTTTGTGACCTTCACGACCACAGTCTCCTGCCCAGGAGAGCTACAGTCTCATATCCTTCACATCTATGCATGCAAACCCATGTCCATTCCTGCTTATACAAGTTGTGATAAAGTTAATTTTTTGTCATGTAGATTATCTGAGGATGCTGGTTTGTTGTTTCGTTGCCAATCCTTGACTGATCCCACAGCTCAACGTTCAGACTAAACAAGTGGAGCCTCTCATAGAAGGAGGTGCTCAGGTGCAGCAGGTCATCAACATCGAGTGCCTGACTGACTTCTGTGATGCACCGCTCCTCAACATCAAGTTCAGGTGACAGATGCACACATTTAAAAGGTTTACAACGGAAACTCAACGTGCACTGTGGTTTACAAAGCTTTTGTGCTGTCTCAGGTATGGCGGAGCCCTCCAGAACCTCTCGCTCAAGCTGCCCGTTACCATAAACAAGTTCTTCCAGCCCACAGAGATGGCATCACATGACTTCTTTCAGCGCTGGAAACAGCTCAGCCAGTGAGTGTTTGTGTGTACACAGAAGACAAATTACTGTATACATACATCACAAACGGTTTTCTAAATGAGAAACACGTTAAATTCTCTCCTCACAGGCCTCAGCAAGAAGCACAGAAGATCTTCAAGGCCAACCATGCCATGGACACCGAAGTGCTCAAAGCTAAGGTGAGTTGGCTTTACATTGAATCTGTAAAGCCACCCTAGCCTACTGTGCATTATACGGTGTATATACTGTACACCGCACAACAGTAGGCATTTTCAAATAGTAGTATGCAGAATTGTCTCATTACCTTATTATTTTTCATGTTTAATCCATGCCTGTATTTATTTAGGTTCATCCATCACAAGAAAATGGATGGCCAAGTGCATTGTATTGTGGGATACAGTTCCCAGTGTTTTATGCTTCGTATGCTACATATTTTGGGATATGTAGTCAAGTATCTGGTTATTGTATTCCTGGGTGCGGGTAGAGTGCATTGCTTTCGTCTGTGATCTCCAACATGATTTTGTGCAGCATTATTAGCCACAAACTGTGTCGATGCCTTGTTTTTTCTGTTTTATCACATGGCAACACCAGTGTTAGGGTGCAACACCACTTGCTATGTTTTTATTATCATCAAAACTGGTAAATTGCAACACCCCTATGCAGAAATAGTAAGTCCTGCAGAGTTGATTTGCAGACAAGAGTTCATCAACACTTCATTTGATACTCATCTTTCGTCTTTTGCCACTACCCTTCTTTACATTTCGTAGTTACTGGGATTGGGCATGGCTCTCTTGGAGAATGTGGATCCAAACCCAGAGAACTTTGTGTGTGCCGGAGTGATCCAAACCAAGGCCCAGCAAGTGGGTTCTCTGCTAAGACTCGAGCCCAACGCACAAGCCCAGGTATGAAAAGACATATTACACAGAAAAAAGGAGAGGGGAAAAAAACAACAAAATGCCACAAGCATCAAATGTATCACAGTCCCTCCCTGCTGCTATGGAGCACAGGTGTCTCTCCAAGTCAGTTTTATTGCATCTTACTGTTGTCTGTGTGTCTCTGTGCCTGCTGATGCAACTCAAGTCTGGGGAGCAGGTAACACATTTATCCTGCCATCCCTCTCAACCCCAAACACCTCCCATCTTCCCTCTCTTGTGATTTCACTCCATGTCTGGTAGTAAAAACCCAGTTAATTTGGCGTGACAGCAGTGTCCTTCTCTTAGTATATGTGGAGTTTCCTTTGTCCATAGTGCAAGTTTACATTTAGTCTATGTATCAACAATAAGGATCAGACACGCATTCAGAAAGCCGAATGAGCGTCTATCTGCACAATTGATGTTTCTCACTCAATTGTTTTTGTGTTTGCTTTTACATTTGGTAACACTCTTTATTCTCTCTCTGTCTCAGATGTACCGGTTGACCGTGCGCAGCAGTAAGGACACTGTCTCCAAGCGTCTTTGTGAGCTGCTGGCGGAACAGTTCTAGAAAGCCAGCCGAGACTAGCACCATCTAGAACCGACACCCAGACCAGACCAGCGTTTCCACCTGAAAGGCCCCAGAATAAAAAGCATACATGCATAAGGGAAAAAGTAGCTGTCAGCCTCTGGCAGCCACATTACTGTCATTTCTGATAATGATTATTATTATTACTGTTATCATCATCAGCGCTGCCCTTCTTGTTTTTATCGGTGTTTACCTGTGTGTGAGCAATGGAACGAAAGGAAGTGTTTTTTTTTTTTCCGTACATGTGTGAGAGTCATGGTGATAGTTCCGTTCTCCGTCCTGCCTGTTCAACGATCAACTCCTGTGCTTGTGTTGACAGCTGGTGTGTGTGTGTGTGTTTTGTCGGTTAAGGGGGAGGGAGAAATGTAAAGCAAAAAGATGGAAGTAGAGCAAGTCTTCCCTCTCTCCTGTTTTATCCGCAAAGTTTCAACCGCAAAAACTGCACATTAGATGTTTCTTTGTAACATTCCCTGTAAGACTATTAGCAGGACAAAAAAAACACAATCGCAATACACTAACGTTAAGGCACTTCCCTAAAAGAGGCCAGAATCACTAACCCCCATCGCTTTATCTCACTCGCTTTCTTCCTCGCCGGAAATCAGTCAGATCCAGAGCCATTGGTGTACATAGAGAAATTTCAAAAAAAGATTCCACATGCATCTCCAGTTTATCGCATCGTACCTGCGTTCCTTCCGACATAGAAATGGCCAGTGCACTTTAAGATGCTTTGAGAGGAAAGGCTTTTATAGTCCCGACCCCTTTTTCCTGTTCTTGTCCTATGTATTCAGTACTCGTCCTGACCATTATCTGACAATGTTTATTGAAAAAAAAAATATCTCTATATATAAATATATATAAACCATGTAAATGATTACCCTTCATGGTTGCATTTGTATGTCTCTTTCTTGTTTTTGATAGTGGTATATTGTCAGTGTGTTTGTATGCTTTCTTAAATGGTCTAATGTTCTTTTTCTTTTGTTTTGGACATTCCATTCTGTACTGGTGAATGGGCATAACGTTTCAGGTTAGTTGTACAGTGTTAAACGAGCTGGAGAGGAACTAGAATCAGAACGAGGAAGTTAAGCAGAGGGAAAGGTCAGGTCCGCCCGTGTGCGAGTTTCTGCACGTGAAGAGTGCAACTGCTGTGGACCTTTATGTAAATGTCTTTTTTTTTTTTTTTTTTGTAATATCTTTAAAAGAAAAAACACATCTGGATGACATTGACATCATCTGTCATTCTTCCAGCACAGTTATTGACTGAAATGAATAGTAGATCGTGTGTAACACACAACACACACTATTAACTTTGAGTGGTGATTGGCCACAGCTGGAGACCCATATTTTCTTTTGCAGAGCTAAAACCTGGGAAAGCACTTAGTTTGTGAAAAGTCATCGCATGCACAGTTGTACACACATTCTTAGGCCTAGAGAACAGGGGCTTAAGGGGGAGCACTGGACCAAAGCAGCTGCCAACTGTCAATCACTTACAGGGATCATACCGATATTGGTCAGCATCATTTGGTGAGAGTGTGTGGTGTTAATCTGTGTGATTCTTCTGGAAAAATATAATGGAGTTTATGCGACATGGTCATATTAGTTCAGATGGGGTTCACGCTTCCCTCGATGCAGTGATGCAGTACTGGGGACATCGTCATTGTAGTTGTCACAGTCATGGTGTGTGTGTTTCTGTGTGTGCGCGTGTCTATGCAGTATCCGCTAGCTAATGCAGCCCCAGTGTATCGCTGTTCAACCTGTCAGATACCTGTGTTAGATTAAATTTACTCTGTACTGAATAATGTGAAAGTAAAATTATGCCATATACTCGAACCAGGTGTTTTCTTTGTGTGTGTGTGTGTGTGTGTTAGTTAGGGTTGGGCTGACAGCTGAATCTCACACATGCACAAAGCACAAAATATCTCACACATCAGGCCAGACTCAAGTTCTAAGATGTAAGGTGGCCCATAACAAAGGTTTAAAAATGGAACATAATGGTATTATAATATAATGGCCATGGTGGTCAATAGATTAAAATTCTAATTATTTTCTACCAGAAAGCACCATGGGATAGTAAAAATGTCAAGTCTGGTCAAATTTGGTTAATTTGTTTTCATAATCAGCGCTATTTTTACTATTCCATTCTTTCTGGTAATAATGAGATTATTATTGTCATAGATCATATTTTCTTCTGTAGACATCCATAGAGGTGTATGCATCTAACAACACTCTAATGGTGGGTAGAAAAACAAGATGCTATATATTTCATACAGTTATATTATTTGTTTCACAGTTTAAATCATATTTATAGACATAAAATCAAATTAATACTGTGAAAAAGTGACATCAAAGACCCAAAGCCATAAGACTCTCAGGGTGGGCCAAGCCCATGATTTAGGTTGGCCTGCACATTTAGTTTAAAATATGTTATGCATCTGTCCAGTAAACATGCAAAACTCGATTATGCAAGATTTTAAAGACATAGTCTTAAACTCTCATTAAGTCTCATATCATTGTAAATTAAACTGACTGGTTAAATGGAAAATGCAAGACAACTGTTTTGTAGTAGCCTACAGTGTGGTTTAGCATTGTTATAGTTGAATAAATTCACATAAATCTAATTTTACGTGTTACAATTGAACAACTGTTTTGGGGTTTTTTTGCAGCCGTGGCTCGAGAAATAAAATTAATTGTGGTACTGATAAAAACGCATGACATAATTGACAGAAAATAGAAATATAACGTAATGTTTGATACAGGCAGGCTACAGTGCACAGCGCGAAGTTGTTAAATATAGTATAAATATGATGTCAATAGGTAAATGTGTACTAGTTAACTAAGCGTCCTGAATAATACATTTTGTTTACCAGAGAAGCCCGTACTGCTCGCATGGGACGTTGCACACAAGTCTGTTTACGAAAACATCTCAAACATGGATAGGAGAGTCTCGTTTGACTGATTGCAAAAGCAAAATAAAAGCGGTTGTGTTTCTGTCTGAAAGGCTACAGGGAGTAAAACACGATTCATCACAATAAAAATGCCGAGGTCTTCAGGGTAAATTGATGATGGCGAACAAACAGCGTGCCCGCGCGCGCGTCAAAGAGCAAGCCTGCCCGCTGATTGGCTGAAAATGACATCACATAGAATTGTACTATTCTTAGCTTCTGGAAACGGGATGACCTCATCTTTTTCCCCCCTCGCGCAGGTATAGACATACAACAACAAATAATGTTAGAAGCGCAGACAGAACGGAGAGGAGCACGGGAGCACAACTACTGAGAGAGAAGAGAGATCACGGAACTGTTTATAATCACGCAGATATATATACTTCACGCGATATAGCCTATGCTTCCTCCTATTTGTGCTATTTACAACGTTCATCCACCAGCTTCGTTGGATTTTGCCAACCTTTTTGGATTTCCTGCGGACTCTGCTGAGCTATAAGTGACTGAATTGGTGAGTATGAGCTTTTAGTTTATTGTAAGTAAGGGTAGACTGTATATAATTATTGTTAAATGCAATTTATCAAAACTTTTTGTATAATTTTTAGGTATGCCATTTGCAGCTTCTGACTGTCTTTTTAGTGCGCCATAGACTCAAGAGAGTAATTGTCAGTGTATTTGTATATGTTTGTTAAATCAGGAGATGGTGTACTACAGGGACAGTCAATCCGAGCGGCCGCCGCTGTCGCGGATTCTGCCGCATCTCTATCTTGGTGCAGAGACTGACGTAACGCAGGTATATTTACAATTCTCTTACACCCTAATGTAGTACTAACTGTATCCTCCACAACCCGTCTTTAAATTATATTTGCTTAATTTAACAATAGTTTGTTGTTCTCGTGCATAAGTTACTTTCTCACCTTTCCCACAGGACGGTTTGTCTGACCGAGGCATCTCGTACGTACTAAGTGTGAGCCGATGTTGCCCACAGCCTTCATTCCTACCCCAGTCCCAGTACCTCCGTATCCCAATAGACGACTCCCTGCGGGATGACCTGCTTCCTTGGATCCCTCAGGCGTTGCACTTCATTGGTGAGGGACCCGGGATCCCACTGCTTACATCACAATAGCATTACATCATTAATAGCTACTAGCATCGATGAATAGAACCATGACTATTTCAATAAATTTCTTTGTCTGTGTAAATGAATAATAATATGAGGCTAATTTGAAACAGATCATCAGTCCCCTGGGTGTACACTATAATTTTTCAATATTTTATGTTGCAGATGGGGCCGTGTCACTTGGCTGCTCTGTCTTGGTTCACTGTGCTGCAGGAATCTCTCGGTCTCCAGCACTTGCTGTGGCATACGTCATGTATAGCCTGAAAATGGATCTGGACCATGCATACAGGTAATGTGCATATGTTGTTTGACTACTTCTGTCATTACCTATGTAATAAGCAGTGACATTTTGCACATAAGGGGCGTGATAGTGGTGATGTAGGCCTGTTTTGTTGTTCTGATTTCACTCAGATTAATCTTATCATTCCTTTAGGTTTGTGAAAGAACGCAGACCTACCATTTCACCAAACTTTAACTTCCTGGGGCAGCTGCAGCTCTTCCAGGGAACGCTTTCTTTGAAGAAGAATAATAATAACACAATAAACATTCATGCTCAGCAGTCAGTCAAACCTTTGGATAACTGCCTACAGCCCACCAATGAGAACAGCAACAGCAGTTCCACAGTGGCACTGTTAACTAACTTGAACATTCAGAACAGCATGGACAACAACTGTATTATTAATGGGTGCACTGAGGAGTCCAAAGCAAACGTGCACTGTGAGAACAAGAACAACCAAATGGAAAATATTCAGAGCAGAGACCAACGCAATGAGGTGATGAATCCAGAGTTTACCTTATCTCTTTCAGACAAGCTCGGAGCGCTCACTCTCCGCACAAATCCCGTAGAGATACAAAGACCAGTAAACGTCCCATCTCAGACACAGCAGGATGCGCCAAAGTCCAGCCCACCCAAGCCTACTTACCTTCAGATTCCATCCCTAGCGGAGAAACGCAAAAGCCTTACTCTTTCCCTTACGCCAGTGGGCGCAGTTCCTCGGGCTCTCCAGGAGGGGTCATCAGCGAACAGTTGTGATCTGAAGCAGAGCCGTTCCGCAGTTGACCATACGGTGGCGTTAGATGTCTCGGGCAGAGTCAATATGGAGGCGTCAGCATCAGAAACCAGAGCAGATCCTAAAGAGGAAAACAGGTTTATCAGCAAGGAGGCGTCAGCTAGACACAGCTGCTCAAGATCACAAAGAAGAAAGAAGAAAGTGAACCGCAGAGCAAACGAGGAGCAACACAAAACAAACCAAGTGAACAATTCAAGCACAAGATCACACAGGCAGATCCAGGGACCGTGTGGGATCGCAACCTCCTCGCAGGAGCTTTTCGAGAAGGAGGTTACCGGTGGTGTTGAAGCAGTGGAGGGTATGGATGGAGACAACAGCCCCCTGTCTCCAGTCAGTCTAACGGTTAACAAAATATTAGACTGGGGAGAACGCATGCTGCTTGGGGTGCTACTGGGCCCACGTATTAAAGTGGGACAGGCTGCTTTGCCGTACAGATGTTGAGGAGGGACAGGTTGTATGGACTGTGCCACGACTCAAAGATAAAGTGTAAACAAGGACTTCTCAGAGAGGCTAGGGAACTGTGATTACTCTGTACCTCCCGAATGAAGGAACTTAAATGAAGACAGCGACATGGGTGAAAAGCTGAATTGTATGAGTGTGCGAATTCACTTATTTATTTGATGAAATTGCATGTTCCTCCAAGAGAGTATTCGACAGACTCACTCGACCTAATGGACTGGTGATATGTGTGTAAATGACAGAATGTCTGGGAAAACACATGCGATTTGTTCTGCCTGTGACTTTATTTATTGAAATTCATTGATCATTGTTATTTATAAATGGGTATTTTGCAGGTGGAATTTTAACAATATAGCTTGTATTGAAAAAAAAGTGTTCATTAAAGACAATTATTTTACTCTATCTCTCTGTCTCTTTCATTTTAGCAACTATTTTACATTTATGCATTTGGCAGACGCTTTTATCCAAATATATTTAGGTGAATTGTATAATAAAATGTTATTAAAAGACAAAAGCAATAAAAAGGTAACACCCACTAGCCCAGGGGTTTTTAAACTGGGTCCTCCAGTAGGTTCTAAGGGGTCCCCAGAAAATGTCAGAGAATAAAAAGACACAAAGCAAAAATGAATAAAGTCTACCGAACATTCTAACGGTTTCATTTCTAAATGTTTCTCTTCTTTCTTGCTGTATACATACTTTCGAGAATTGTAGTATATGTTTGCTTTGTATCTTTCTAGTGAGTTTTACTCACTATAGTCCCCTTTATCTGCTTACATACATTTATTGTGAAAGTTGCTTAGACAAATCATTTTAATTGAAAATGTTCTTCTTCAGGTTTATACATCCAACATTAAGCATAGCCGATTTAAGTTTGGAAACAATATGTTGTATTTATAATGTCACACTTACTACTTCTCTAACAGTTTAAATGTTTCTTCTCATACATAAAAATATATAGATGGATTTTAGGAAGGGGGTCCCTCATAAAAGGTTCATCATATTTGGGGGTCCTTGGCGTCATAAAGTTTGAAAACCCCTGCACTATCCTACCTCTATATCAGGTCTGTCCATTTAAAAGCCAGTGGATTAGTTGGGCAGTAGACCTGTGCCTTTTAAGTTAATAAAACCCACATAATTTATAATATCCTTACAGTTAAAGCCTACCTAAGGCTTTTCTAAAGTTGAATTTGTTGCATCAGACTATTGAAATTTAGCCCCCTCACTTGGTTTAGTCACAATGAAGAGGAGCACGTATCCCTGGAAATGGTGAGAAAGCAGACAGTAACTGGTGGGTGTCTCCAAAACGATTTTTACTACAGCCTGTTTGTCACATTCCTGGAGGGTTTCGTTTAATGCAAGCCAAAAGTGATTCAGCATCCACGCGGATATTGCCAAGGAATATACAAGAAGAACAAAGGCGAATGTAGCCTACAGACTCAACATAGTAGCCTACATATCACTAGGAATTAAATACACCAGTCAAAAATAAATACATAAGATACAAAATATGCCATCTCGACAAACATAAAGTTTAAATCAGCTTCATTGTATACGCCTTGTTTATTGACCACAAACTATTTCAATAGATGACTCGTGTCGCCGTTTTTTTTAACTCTTGCGCTTATTTATATCGTTCGAGCTCAATAAAAAAACGGACAATGAATGCAAAATTAACGCTCTGTGTAAACATTTACTGCACAGTAACTCAGACAAGCCAGGCCCTTGGCCAAATATGGGAAAGTCGACGCTCGAATTACACGTTTATCATATAGCCTTCCTTCTATTGCGGAAATACAAGCGTAGTAACAGCAGGATCGCTCATCGAATCATTTGCATCAGCCAATTAGAACTCGCCGAGGCTCACCGATTACGAAATGATTCGTGCGATGAGAAAAACAACCCTGAAAGCCACGCCCATTTCAGGCGTGCGTATGAGATACACTGAAGACGAAAAAAAGTTGCCCCTGGTCATGAAAAAAAGCTATCGGAAGCAAGAGAGAGTCCAGAAATCACCAAGAAAAATCCAGAGGGCGGACATTCCTTTAAGCTTGGAATTCGCTTTTTATCTCCATAAGCAAGATGGTTTTATCGCTTGTACAAAAGGGAGCATTTGTAGGCTAAATCTCGCGGATATAGTGTATTAAAGTTGTCGGAGTATTCGCGGGTTGGCAGTGGACTAAGTTGTCTGACTTTCGAGTCGCTAACTTGGCACCAGAAGGCTAATTTACTCAAGGCGGCTGCGGAAGAAAGGTAATCGGCGGTCATTGCCCAAACCAGCACGGTATTTGTTTTATTTCCACTTTAGAGTTATCAATCTGCAAATGTTTTGTAGATACGGAAACATATGGAGCTTTTATTGTGATACATACTTGCCCAAATCTGTTACATTGTAGCCTATTGTAGAGGTGTATCAACGATGCCAGGCCTTTTACGGTCCTAAATCTTTATGCTCCATAGAGCAGTGTTATTCCTCTTAAAATAATGTTAGTAGAGTAAGAAGACATGATTAGTATTGTTTTATAACCCAATGTTACAGGGATTATGTCAACGGAAGAAAGATATAAGTTGGTGGTCGTGGGCGGTGGAGGTGTGGGGAAAAGCGCCCTCAGTATTCAGTTCATTCAGGTAAGTGTGTATTTTTCAGTACTTTGTATGAAATAAAGATGTATTTAAGGCGCAATATGGGGCAAATACGCGGTGGTAATTGTTTCTGTGGGTGTGTTGTAAGAGTTGTGTGGCGTTCAGAGTGCAGTGGGCTTTTCTCTGCATGTTCCTTCATGTTAAAGCCCTTGTTGATGAGTTGGTGAACCAAAATGTTTTCTGTTTTCTTTCACAGTCGTACTTTGTGTCTGACTATGACCCAACCATTGAAGACTCGTACACTAAAATCTGCACCGTGGATGGAAAGGAGACCCGATTAGACAGTATGTTGATATTAATGTGTTCTTCGTAGGAAGGAATGAGTGTTAACAGCTCCACAGGTTCCCTCAGTAGGGAGATTTTGGACAGAGTTGCATCATTGATGATTCATTGCTGACTATGGGTTCCTGCCCAGGTTTTGTTTTGACTTGCTGTCAGTACAGCATCATGCCAGCTGTGCTTAAAGCAAACCTTTTCTGTAAATTAGGTGTAGTTTTGAATTGTGTTTGTGCGCCAAAAAATGTGATTTGTTTGGATCGGCTCATCTTGTATATTCCCCTCTATTTAACTGGGCTATTTTTTGTTTTTGTCATTCGCTTGTTCATTAGTCCTCGACACAGCAGGACAAGAAGAGTTTGGGGCGATGAGAGAGCAGTACATGCGCTCTGGAGAGGGGTTCTTGCTGGTGTTTGCTCTTAATGACAGTGGCAGGTAGGTGTTTTCCAGAGTGTGTTTGTGTGAGCATGAGAGGAAGGGGAATAGATAGTTTCTAACCTCTCTGTGTGACGAGAACAGAGAGTGTTTATGTGTCTCTGTGTGTTTTAAAAATAAAACCACAGAATGTGTTTGTGATGAGAATGAGAGTGCAGGTTATGAGTGTTCATGTCATCAGGTGCTCAGCAGAGTTGAACTTCAACAGCTGAACTGTGCCTATTTGTGTGGCAAGTGTAAATGTTGAAGTTTCAGTGTTTGAATCCTCACAGATGTGAATTTGATTTACACAACACCGTTTTTAACTAAAAACTGAAAGCTTTGTATGCGTTTTGGCCCTTCACTTGCATGACAATGGCATTTTGGGGGCCTGAAAATGCAAACTTTTGAAAACGAGTTTGTATACAAAAAACGCAAATTTGTGAAAACGGGGACATCGTGTGTATTACGTGTTCAGTCTAGAACTTTTATATACCGTATCAAACCTTAAACAAAGGTTGTTGTTTTTATGATTTTGTTTTTTAACTATTTTTTCCTAGTTTTTTTTTTTCAGGTCAGGAAAATAATTCATGATTCATTTGTTTAACAATAGGAATATTTATTGTTTGTTCATAGTAAATTAAATTTACAGGCTACTATTCAAGAAGAGTTCAATTGTAGTGACTATAAAACTCTGTATTATTTTTGTGTTCATAGATCAAAATGTGTTGTTCTAATGAATTTGTGTCGGTTCTTTGTTTCAGTTATAAAGAAATTCAGAAATTTCACACTCAGATATTGCGGGTGAAGGATCGAGATGACTTTCCCATGGTTCTTGTTGGCAACAAATCAGATCTTGATCAGCAGAGAGAGGTAATTTTTCAGTGTTACACAGCTGAGTGAATTTTTAATGAAAGGCTGCCAATTCATACGTGCGTGTTTTTTTTCTCTCTCTCTCTCTCCCCCAAATAGATCTCAAGAGAGGAGGCCATGTCATTTGCCCGAGAAAATAGGATCCACTATATGGAATCGTCAGCTAAGAACCGTCACAATGTGGATGAAGCATTCATGGAGGTTGTGCGAGCAATCAGGTATTTGTAATAGAGAAACGCTCTTCTGAGATTGACCATGTAGTGGATTGTGATGAACTTACATTACCCTGTCTCCTCAGGAAGTTTCAGGAGACGGAGAGTCCACCACTCCCCGCTAATCACGCGAGGAAGCAGAAGAGTGGTGGCTGTCCCTGCACCCTGCTCTGACTGCCCCTCTGCACTGTTGCCTAGGAGACTGAAGCCCTCACTCTCACGCCTGGTGCCTTATATGTCTACACAGTGTGTGTGTGTGTGTGTGTTTTGTGCATATGTGTGTGTGGCACTGTACGCATCAGTGTTTTAGCCGCTTTTACAGTATGTGTGTATGAATGGTTCCCAAGGAGAAACTAGGCTATATCAAATGAGAGAGAACATGTTGGAAAGGGGGGGCCTTTAGTTCTTATTTTGTCCACATGTTTTATATGTAGTGCCTTGTAGAAACATGCTCTTGATTTTAGATTCATAGTAAAAGGTTGCAGACTGATTGTGTGCCACGAAAGAGATAAAAAAAAAAAAAAACACATTCACCACGCAGGGGGGTGAACAATAGTGACAACGTGTATTTAAACGACCACGTAAGCGTTGTGCTGACAAAGTGTTGTAATGGTTCTGGTGTTGCCTACATGTCATATATTGTGTTATTGACTCAGAAAGTGTTTTATTGGCCCAGACCCCTGTTCAGCATGTTCTTTCTCCGGGGATTTATTTAGTCAGTGTGACTGCACTGAAATGGCTGCTGTAGTCTACACCTTGCTACCTATCAGTGGCAGGAAATGTATTCCAGCCAGCTTGTTTTCATTAATCTCTTCCTGATAAGGCAATGTGGGTTGACTAAGACATGATGTGGTTTTAATAATTGAGCATTTTTAGTGGAGAAGCAGTAGCGTTCAAATAATGAGTCCAGTATCGTGCTAGTATTCATTCAAACCAAAGGCTATACTGTAAATGTTTGCACACCAGCTCCGTCATCGTGAATAGTTATCTAATGTAGTTTAACACTAAAATGGACAAATTGTGTGGTTTTATTATGGGATTGTTTTGCTATGTTTCTTTTTTGTTTTAGTATAAATTTGATAAAGTCTTTTTTTGAAGGTACTTCTATCTGTGCATATGTGCAGAATAAGACAGTCTGTCTCCAGGTTCACGTTTTTGAATATGTGCTTTGCTTGTGATTTTTGCACCTTCATTAGTAGACGTTGATGAAAACGTGATACAGAGGTATTGCCAAATTAATTTACTAACAAAGCATGATATTAGTCAGTGTTGTGAGGAAGTGAGAGTCACTCTGTCTGTACACAAGTAGAACGGCTTAGTTAATAGTGTAAGGAAAACAAGACCAGGTGCTTTTCCTTCACACTATAGCAGTTCTTATGGTATACTCCACTCTCGAGGGAGTTGCTACACACACTTTACGGCCTTTAATCAAGGGAAATTGATTTTTTCTTTTTCAAACTGGGACAAATTCTATTGTAGATCAGGTTTGTCGGCTGCAAATAAGAACAAAGCACTATTTAATTTTGCAATGTTAACAAAATTACACAACATTGTAATATGATTCTCATTCATATCATTTCATGTCTTAAGTCTGATTATTTCAGTTTTTTTATTTAAGCTATTTTTCTCAGCTCTGGAGAGAGGTCAGACACCATTTATCTTCCAATTTTGTATCTAAATCTAACAATATTCTTTTGTACGCAATTAAAATGTCTTTAAACGTCTCATGTAAGAATTTGTGGGTGACTGATTTATTGGTGATTTCATTCTAAAAAGTACTTGTAACAATTCACATGTTTTGAAACTGAATTCAGCCGATGAATGAGAAAATTTTATGATTAAAGTAAGAATTTAAAAATGTAGACGCCAAACAAAGTTGGGATTTTTTTTTTTTTTTTTTACTTCTAAATATAGCCTACGTGCTATTCATCTCTGTTCTCGTGTCTCTCAGTTCTTATTGGACCTTGACGATCAAATAAGAGAATTTACCCTGCAATGCAAGCAATTGTTGCAAATGATTCCCACATGTGAGGCGAGGGGAAATCGCTGGGAGGGAATCAACCGCAAGGCGAGATTCTGATTCTAGAGAAATATTATATTTCAAAATAGCATTATGTCGTGACTAAAGTCCCTTTATATAAAGTCTTTGATTGGACTGACTTTCGTAAATGTATTAAAAGCTGTTCTCAGGTCGGCTCCTGCAAAGAAGAGGCCCATTCATAACTATCTTTGAAAAGAACGGTTGATCCGTCAAGGCGCAATTGACTGTTAAAACCGGAAGCTGTTCAAGGTAGCTTGGAAGTTTTTGTTTGTTTTTAAAGACAGGTGATGACATTTTTCAACATTGAAATACGATATGTACAGCCACAGCACTAAAACATATCAATGCTAATTGGTTTTACGTAATGGGGGCGATCAAAACAGCTTTTTTTTATTGAGATATGCAGGTAGGTCACCGAAACTTGTCACGTCCCACTGCCACTCCTATAAGCGCTCGCGGCTGTGAAGTATGTTGTCAAACTGGTATGTCTCATACGTGATGATGAGTTGTGTTTTCGCTGTGAATGAAACACAGGTGAATAGGGAAGTAGTTTAATTAAAACCCGAGAATATGTGAGTTCTTTGTATTCATATAGTTGATCTAGATATAATAATTTACAGGACCAAGACAGGAAATCTCTGGGCATATCTGAAAGTGTTTTTCTTTCAAAGTGTCCTTGTACGGAGCACAAACGAGTGTAAAGGTAAGCGGGCGGTGACCCAAGTCGTTTTTCTGTAGACGCAGCGCAGGCCAGTAGTTTTGCTTTCTTTTCTATTTTCTGCCCTGCGTTTTGTGGTAGGCCACGGTTTGTTTTTGAAACGAATATGCAGATATGTATAGTTAATTCGCTTAAATAAATAAATATTCAGTTATTTCCTCGTGTTGCCACAATTTTGTCAATGTATTATCAATGTGATTTTAATGGAAGTTTTGAAAACAAGATATTAAACTGATATTTTATGTAATATGCATGGCTGTTTTTTCTTAATATAAACATTTAATATTTGCTTTTGAATAAGTGCAATGACCGATAGAGGACGACATTGTAAGCTTTTTCCGTCCAACTCTGTAGAATATTTTGTGACGCATTCTTTATATTATATAGGCCTATATATCCTCCATATGGCATTATCTAAACATAGCCTGTTAAACTTTGTAATATTCTTCGAACAGGTACAATGCTGGGGTTTCCAGCGATATGTTTCAGCTTGCTATCCCTGCTGCATCTTGTTTGGGGCAGAGTGATTTACAATGGAAATGATGGTAATAATGAAAAACAAAACACTTTTTTTAAATTGCCAGTGTGGGACATTTTTTTGGTTTATCTTCTGTTGCTGCTCGTCCATTAGTACTATGGTGTGTTTTTTTGTTTTGTTGGCTCCTCATACACTCATGCATGAAATCAAAGACTTATACCTCTGCACAATCTTATTTGCATTGCAGACTTTAGATGTATTACAAAATTGGTAACTCTTTCATACACAGAATTCAACATAATTTATTGTCATTTTATTTATTTTACGACATAGATCTTTATGATTGGCTGCCATTTCATTACCCTTCCTATATACTGCTGCACTGTTCCTTCTGTCTGTTACAAGAAGTGATTATGTATGTTTGTGATGTGTTGTGATTTTCATTATTATTTGTATTATCTTGTGGACCTCAGTATTCCTAGAAGAGAAGTCAGCAGGTTCATTTCTCTCCCGTAAGCTGTTGTATAACAGTTGGGATTTTGAGGTAGTGACGCCTGGCAATATAGAGAGAGAATGCATAGAGGAAATATGCTCGTATGAAGAGGCCAGAGAGGTTTTTGAAGATGACAAACAGACGGTAAGAAACATATATACACTCATTTATATACTCTTATAGGGAATGTGAACACAAAGGAAGCATGTTATAGCCAAAACTACAAGATGAGAATAATGGTTTATATGTAGTTTCTTGACACTGTTTATTTTGTTTTTCGACAGGCCGCGTTTTGGAAAACCTATGTCAGCAGTCATGGTAATGATCTTTTCTTTTCTTTTTCATTAAGGGAATGAATTTGATCTTTTATAGATGAAGTTGAAGATATGCACATTCAACAGTTCAATTTTCAAATAAATTTGAAGTCCTATTCTTAGTCTGACAGCACAGAAGAAAGCAGCCTTGTCTAGCCATCGCCATATAATGTTAGCAAATGCAAGCTACAAATAGTATTTTATTGACCAATATTTTCAATATTTTATCCTAATGGGATAAAATGGGGGACACTAAATGAACACTTAAAATGTGTATTTGTTGCGAATGATAAACTGATTGATTTCCACAGAGGATCTACACCCACTTGATGTGTCTGGTTTGGTAGCTGGCATCGTGGCTATAGTAATAACAGTGATTATAGTCACTGTGCTGGGCATTTATTGCTACAAGAACAGAGGCAAAAATGCAAGAGGTGGCAGGTAAGTGCATGCTGCCATTACCACTTGCAATATGCCTTTTATGTGGCAATGTCACTCTAATGGATTCTGCACCTCCAGTGTTCCTGTGAATATGAGAGTGGATGGGCAGCCAGTACCCGAATCTGTTCCCTTGACTATTGTGGCTCCGGGTCTCCCCTCATACAACGAGGCTCTGACTCACAGTGGCCAGCACGATGCCCCCCCACCGCCATACTCTGGGTAAGAACTCTGAATGGTTTGTTTGCATATGTGCATTGCATACAAAAGTGCCACACTATCTGCTATAAAATATGTTTTAAAATGTGCATCTTTGCTCTTTACAGGGGACATCCACCTGAGCCGACTGCAACTCGAGATGAGGAATGACGAAGACACGATGTTGTTGTTTTTTAATGGGGGGTGGGGGAATTGGGTGACTGGTGAAAAAAGGGGCATGGCTACTTTTTTGGGGATGTAAATTGGTGGTCATGTGCCATAGATGTGTAGTGACTGTGTAGATAAGTGTAGTTTCAGTCACTAATTAGGTAATTTATTATGCTTGTGCTACATGTTCAGCAATTAACTTTTGTATTATTCTGTAAAATTATTTTGCTGCTATCAAAGATATCAAGGAAGTCTATGTCAATATTTTCATAAAACAGGTTTGTTTAAACATTTTAAAGAGTTTTCTTAATCATGTTAAATGGAATTTAATTGTCATTATTAATAAAATGTACACCGACTTGAATTTGATTGATAATTTGACTGTGTAAAGCAACAACGCGCGTGACGCTTAAATCGATTCAGTATTTGCAATTAGTCACTCATCATCGCCTCTTTCAGAGTATCAGCGCGCACTGCCACAGACCAGAGAGAGAGAGTGAGAGAGAGAGTGAGTGAGTGAGTGAGTGAGTACAAAACTCAGTAGTGCTTCTGTGCTGTAACAAGGCGGCAGTACGCACGAGACTTCCAGACAGACTGCGTATGTGTGAGAGTGTGACAAGCGAGTGGGGGGTATGTTTGTATGTGTGTGCGCGCGCGAGCCTGTTAGTCCACTCTTGAAAATGGCGTCTTGTTGCCTAAATACCTGAAAATAGCGATTTTAATCCCTGCCATTGTAGCTTATATGTGAGGGTTTTAAAGCATTACACTAGCCCCTTGTAGATTTTCTTGGAAATTTTGCGGGTTTCAATGAACGTATTCACAACAAGCCACTTTGTTTCTGACGAAGAGGCTCCATCCCGTGTATTTATCCATGATGCAAATATTTGGGGCGCAACAGCTGAGTAAAAACGCGCCCTCGGTAGACTACTATATAGAGAGCCCTAGTATCTCACCTTTTTGTGGCAATGCAGAATACGAACTACTAAGAGGAAATAGGGTACAATCAGCACGTGTCGTACGTCTCGTGGGTGTAACGAGCAATGGCATTATAATTCGACATGCAGAGCATCAGCCGCGTTGCTGTTTCTGCTACGAAGGACAATAGGCATCGAGATATATAAGAGGGCAAAAGAGGGGAGGGGAGGAAGAAACCGGATTTTTTGTGGTGGCGGTGGTTGGTGTAATACTTCACCCCCCTCCCCGCCTCCCCTCTGTATCCTCCATCTCCCCCTCCTCCTTCTCCTCCCTCCATTCCTCTCCCCCTCTGTGCTGGTCCTATTCTTGAGGACTTGCTTGTGAAACAGGAGAGATAAACAGACATTGAGCGCAGAGGAAAGGACACGGGGAGAGATAGTGTGTTAGAATTTAGGAAATACCTCCCTCCCCTTCCCCCTGTCTATCTCTCCATCTTCATCCCTTGTCTCTTCTTTAATGGATAGAAATTATCCTGGCACAGGATTTGGTGATCTGGGCGCTGGAACGGGATGGAGTTACGAGAGATCGGCGAAGGCAAGGTAAGGCGCCCGTGCAAGTACACTTCCATGCACTAAATATGCTTAGCTGGCTGTAACAATGCCCATGCAGACGGACGGACGGACGCAATGCAATGCATGTCCCCACTCTCGCTCCCAGTGCTGTGTTCATTCACTTAACTTGCATGCATTATATTGTCGCTGGGTCCACGTACGACCATCAGTATTGTCATTTCTGAGGGAGGAGGGGGTGTCTTGAAAATGCAAGGAATGCGATTGAGAGTTAATGCGTGATACGGAAGGTAGACTGAGACAGAAAAGGGGGAGAGGGGCGAAAAGAGGGGGGATGGGATGATGTTGCTAGCTAGCTTGCTAGCGTATTATCAAAAATGAAAAATCAAGCATTTAGCCTTGGAGGCGCACCAAACCGGACATCGCATGCCGTACTTATACACACGCTAATTCAGCGTAGTGAGTAATGCGTGGCACAAAATGCACGCTGACAGCGTTATTTTGGAGGCAAACGATTACAAGCAATCGTATATTTGGGGATGAAATGGTTGCTAGCTACTGTATGCAGCTTATCTCTGTAGGTAACGCATTTGCCTGTAAAATTACGAGGGGTGTATTCGCGAAAAACACATTTTGTGTTAAACAGATGCAAATGGTAAAGATTTATCCGAACGTTAAATTACACAATGCAGATGTGAAGTTTTTTTTTTTTACAGTCAACATGTATTATTCAGTTACACATGTCACAACACTGACTGCAGCTGTATTAAACGCTATAACGTATATGAACAACCACGGCTACTTACTCCTATGCTTACTGCTCTCCGACATTGAATAATTGAAGGGGGGAAAACCCCAAACTTTGCATAGCCTGTTTACCATCGTTATTATAGTGGTCACTTGACAACATACCAGAATTGTGTTTTGTGTTCCTCAGTGAAATTAAGTTACAGCGTGACCGACCGAGACGTGCACACTGTAACGTTAAACTTCAACGTAAGACGCACTGCAAACGGTTTTACACACAGAAAATGTTTTACACACACGATAAAAACTTAGTGGGTGAGATTATATATATTTAAATATCCATAGCAAAGCGGAATGGAGGAAACTGATGAATTAAATGACCTTACATATTAGTTTGACATCTGACTAGCCATTAAATCCCTGTAGCAAACATTAGGATTGTTCATAACGGTTGATACTTTTAAGAAGTGCTGTATTATTAAAATAGTGATGATATTGTCATCGTCGTACCTGAAAACGGGACTATTGCAGTGTCGTGCTTTCGCTGTTTTAGTTACGTTCAACCGTGTTTTCCACTATTTTCGCGGCCTACTTACAGTTCAAAGGCGCCCGGCTACGTACCTTATCAGTCGCCGTGACAACCAAATCAATCTTAGCAGTTTACAGAGCGCGCGTGCAATCATTCTTGGTGGCGTTACTGTCTCGCGTTGCTTGTATGGAGTCAGTCGTTCACTTGGGTGCACAGCACACCTACAGCATTCTTCGTTTTATAGGCATTTAAGAGAAATGTTATGAAATTTGAATTATTTATGATAATTTTAGTGTATTCTGCGCGTCAGTGGAATATGCTAAGGCGTTGCATATATATATATATATATATATATATATATATATATATATATATATATATATATATATATATAACATTAATCGTTGTAGCTTGTATTAAAACAATTAATTTACATAGATGCAATCACATTCTGGTGTCTCATCATTTGTGCATTGTAACACATTTGGAGTGGGCCTTTTTTTCCTTACATGACAGGACAACAATAGGGCTATTCTTTTGGGCAATCATCCCAAGATGTGCTGAAACCCCTTGTTTGTTTATGTATGAGGAATTCCATTCAGACTAAGATCACACATGCTGTGCTGTGGTTTGAGTTTTTGTAACAGGTAGCATCCCCCAGACCGCATCCCAGTATCCCTGGCTGACTCTTAGCAAGTCCGAAAATGAATGTCTCTTATTTTCAGTTGGATTCTATATTATTGTGATTATTCTGATCTCAAGAGCATCTCTGTAGACTCATTGGCAGATTGATAGAATCCAGAATATTAATATTTCAGGCTAATGATGATGGACAAGCTTCACTAGTGCAGAGGCTGAAAGTACTGAAAGCATCCACTGGATAAAATGAAATTAAATGCTTTTCCCCTAATATTCTCTCTTCTAGTTTTCCAAAAATGGCTTCTGATTTTAAATAAATATTAGATAGTAAGACCGCTGCTTTAGGTCATTGGAAGCACAGCCATTATGCAATGATGAAACACCAAGAATTTCAAAATTAGCATAAAATGAAACAAAATGACACTGGTGTCTGTGTAGGACACCGCATTTGGTGATATTGATTCTTGTAATAAGAAATGTTGTTGCATGTGTTAATATGGAATGAGAATAAACAGATAATATTCTAGCATTGTTGCCTGATGGGACTTTTGTACATTGCATTGGTTATGAAGCCAACAAAGGCATACTACTCCATGATGGCAAGGTTCACCAGGCCCCCTGTCCTTTTTTGGGTTGTGTACATCTACCACACACACCTCTGCACACAGATCTAATGGAGATTAATGGCCATGACTGAGTTCCCCATCAGGCTGCAAACATTTTGCACCTGTTGGGGGGGGACTGTGTTGAATTAGTGCCTATATAATTAGGAGCAGTCTTGTACAGTGGATTCAATTAAGCTTTCTAATTTAACCCTGTCCTTTTGTTAATTTTTTCTTGTTCCTTCCATTGTTTATTTATTTTTCATGTTTCCTCTCTTTCCCTGTTATTCCTTTTCCCTTCATTGTCCAATTATGCTTAATCAGCTCAAGCACGGGCACAATAGCAGGAGATGAGAGGTTTAACAGGATGAATTGATTGACTGAAGGTCTAAGAATGGAAATAAAAAAGGAAAGGAAAGTTTGAGGATGAAATTATTGGATCTAGAATATTCATAGAGTGGTCCAAATGTATACAAATAAAAATTGTATATAACTAAATATCATAATATGAAAAAAAAGAAAATATATGATTCGTCACTTTCTAGGTCACTAATTTAAAAGCAAATTTGTGACATCGGCCGTGGAAATGGTATAAATATTTCCTGTATCATCAGGTTTTGTGCACACTTTTGCGCTATCCTGCTGTCATGAAACAGAAATGGGCTTATCTTCCCTGTTGTGATATATATATATATATATATATATATATATATATATATATATATATATATATATATATATATATATATATATATGAAGTGGTGAAATGGCTTATGGAATGAGAGAAAATGTTGGCTGGGACTTAATTTTGTCCATCACTGATTGGATTTTTGGATTGTGAGTGACAGAGGTAGGACTTATTGCCCAGCCCTCAATAACATCAGAAAATGTGTTGTTTATGTAGGAAGTAGGAAGGGGAAGTTCATGTTTTAGATTAAAGATCACGAGAACATATTAATTAATAATATACATTGATAGATCATTTATAATAAACCAGGCATTATTGCATGGAAAAATAAAAATCGTCCCTCTTATGCTTTAAAGTCACAATTATAAAAAAATAAATAAAAAAAGACAAAGCAGATATGAAATTCTGCATGTAGGCTACTTTTAACTTCTCACTCATTGTTATGCTGATGAAGCGATTTGTAATGAAAGAATATTTAATTAAAAAAGCGAATGTTGTCTCATACTTTTCACCCCCACTGTATGTAAGATGTCCCTTAATTTACCTAATTCTTCTGAAGTTCATAATCTATTCCCTGATCGTCTCTAAACTGCCTCTTTGGGATTAACAGCCAATTATTGTCTAATTCTGGGTTCCTTTACCTAGAAGTGAAACTGCTTTCTTTTGCGTTCTCTTCTTTTCTTCTCTTATATATATGTATGTATACTCACATTTGAAGAGAGAGCACTGATGTTATAATGCATTAATTATTTAAGATGAGACATTCAGTTGCAGGAAAAACATCTGCCTGTCAGTGCTCATCATATGTTTTTTTTTCTTCTATATCCAGTTCATAACTTGAACATATTTCTTTTTTCAAAGTTCTTTTTGCTGGTATGTGTCACTTTTGCATGGTACTGTGACTTTTTTATTTAAAGCAGTGACTCAGCTTATCTATGATGCTTGCCTTGTACTGCACAGCCTGAAATGAATCCACAAAAGAATCAGTATCAAACAGCAGCAGCAATGTATCAAAACACCATAAAGGTACTTTCATCACGCCACTGTATATTATGCCAGAGGTGCAATCAGTGAAGCAGTTGGCAGCAAGGATGTGTGCTCTCACTCATACATTTAAATGTTTAACCCAGTTCATTAGACCTTTATCCAGTTAATTACACAAGTCTTGTGCCTTCTAAGATGAGGGTGTTTTTAAAAGAGATGATGGACATGCTCCCAGATGGAACCCCCTCAGGATGGACATCAAATGTCTTTGTCACATTTATTAAGGCCTTTTGGGAGACGCACATATTGCAGTGACTATACTGAGTCCAGGAGTCCATTTAATGGAGAATGACAATATAAATCTATTCTTGCATCCTATCTGGACTGAATTGTGAAGTATTTAATGCGAGACTGTGCATATAGATTGTACAGATTTGTTTAGGTAATTCTTGAATGCTACTAGAAGATTTGAATAAGGTCTATCTTTAATAGGATTTAAAATAGATTTTCTGGTCCACTCCACCGCTTCTGTTGAATGACACCCACCCCCTCACCACGCGCTCACTCAGTATGTGGTGTCTGTGGCTTCCCACTCTGGTCTCAAAGTGAGAGGGATCTAGACTAACTGAGCTGTACTCACACTAAGAGCCTGTTGAGGATGGAAGGGAGGGGGTTACCAAGGCAATTCAGTCAGTGGAGAGCTTTTATCAATGAGCGCTCTGTGTCTTACCTCAGCAACATCCTTACCGCCATTGTCAACTGAACTGGCCACTCTCTATGAAAGAGAACAACAGAGACAGTCTGCAAAGACTGCAAAAGACAGTTGATTGGCTGGCAACAGGCAGAGTGGCCAATCAGAATGCTGAGCTGCACATCGTGAAGCATAGCAGGGGTAAATGCGAGACGAGGTACAAAAATGATTTAGAAACCGATTTTGTTTTGTATTTCAAGACTTTCAAATTGATGAGTCAGCATATTTATGAGCCTTATTTATAGAGTAGACAATATTGAGAACACTAATGTTTTATATGGTGTGATTGTTGTAGATAGTTTGGCAAAATCAGATCCTGCAAGGCAAGCTTTTAGGGAGAGGGAGGATATGGAAGTGAGTAGGCTGATTAAAGAGCTAATCTTTGTATGTGGCTATAGTGTGAGAGGGATAATGCCAAGCTGGGTCAACTGATACTCTATACAGAGATTTAGTAGAGTCTAGAGCCCAACAGACGTTTTCACTTCCCAAAGGGAGGGGGAACAGTAAAATCTGTCCCAGTGTCACACTGCAGATTTTTGATTCAAAACTCAGAAGTTATTGTTAGGTAAATTTTCCAAAATTACATGTAAATGAAGAAACCATGAGTGGTTGAGATTTGGTAAAGTCTGCAGAAATTATATTAATTATATGATTTGTGATTATTTAATTAGATCAAATTTAGAACAATTGAATAATTAAACCCTTTATTTTAAAATGTATCAGATATTGATCAAAACACCTACTAAACAAAGAATGTGTTTTTTAAGAGAAAACCAAATCAATAACATTTTCTAAATTGTAAAATCTGTTTACTACTGGAGAGATTGAACGTGCATGATTACAAAATTAATACATTGTTAATAGCATATTACACAAATAAATAGTACTATTATATTGTTAGTTTATTATTATGCAAAATTATGAATATTAATATTTCTATAATTTAACCATAGAAGTAACCTTTTATTTTCTTGTTTCTTAAATTGATTATATTAAATTTGATTGCTTTATTAAAAAAACAATACTTTATGAGTGTTATAATGTTCAATTTATTGGAAATTTTAAATGAAAATTTTTGTTGAGGGGGGGGGGGGGGGGTATATAGAAATGTTTAAACACTAAAGTTTACTGTTTAATTTAAATATTTAGTTTGTTATGTATATATTACGCCCTGGACAACTAAAGGAAGAGAAGCTGTGTCATACACCCAAATTTCATAATGAATTTCAAAAAAGCATGCAAACAATTGCTCTGTTTTTTCGTTATGTTCAGTACCATTCCCTGTGTCAATTACCTCTTTTTAAACCTCTGTTATTCAGTTTGGTTTATGGGAGCTCCAGATCCTCCCATCCAGACTCGGAACTCCTCCACCGTCAACCTTATGCGACACCACATCCCCTACAAGGATATGCAACAAATCATCATCCAGGAACATCTGGACAGGGTGGGGCATGGGGTGCAGGAAGGAGCTTAGGTAAGGTCTATAAAATTGTGTAGTTAATAATTTAATACAATGATGACTGCATAAAAACATAATTATGTTTAATTTTATTTAACACCATACTGACCTCTGCACAGTACTGTAGTTCATTCTTTACCTTGATGTTGAGATGTGTAGAAAAAAGACATCCTCTGACCAGGTGTTAGACTTTGTCTTGATAATTATCTTTTGCAGGGCTCTCAGGCTTGTTTGATACTGGGCTACATCATGCCAGTCCCTCAGGACCAGATGCTTCGGTTATGAACTTGATCTCTGCTTTGGAATCCCGAGGTGCTCAGCCACCCCCCTCTGCCTCTACCCTGCTCTCTCAATTTCGCACTCCCTCCTGGCAAACTGGTTAGTACTGTGATATATTGAATATAGAATAATCTAAATGTGAACAAATAAATATTTGATGAAATAAATATAGAGATTCCTCTTATTAACTGCTGAATCATTTTCTTTTCTTTTTTTCTTTGCTTTCCCTCTCTGTTGCTGTAGCAATGCATACTCCAGCCCCTGCAGAGCTATTCATTTCTGGTGCACTACCTGGCTCTGGCTCATTTCCCTCTTCCTCTGCTCTGTCGGCATATCAGCACCCTGCATCCTTCTCAGGGCGCTCCTTCCCTGGAGTTACCCCATCATTATCTCTGCAGGACACACCAACCTTCAGTCCTACTTCCAACGGTCTCCTGTCACCCCATGATCCTTTGCTGCACATTAAAACGTCCTCACAGTCAAGTCTTGGCTTTGACCGTCTTCTGTCTTCACAGAGTGGGACTGCTTCATATAGAGGGCCACAAGAGCCCACCAGTGCTCCTCCACCACAAGCCCCTGCATCCTCCTCAACACGCCACTTACCACCTCAGTTTAACCTGCTGTCCTCACAGCTGCAGGATCAGTCTTCTCAGCTCTACAATTCCTCTGTATTTTCTTCTGCACCTCCCCAACCGCCACAGTCCCAAGAAAGAGCCATACCCAGGCAAGACAGTGTGATCAAGCACTATCAGAGACCTTCTCCTGGACAGTCTCAACTTTCCTCTTCCACACCTCATCCCCTACATCACTATCTTAGTTGTGGTGCATCAGGATACCAGCAGATACCCCATCATCGGCATGGATCATCCATAAACTGTAGTCCACTGGGTGAGCAGAGTCCATCATCTGACCCCAAACCCTCTCCCCGATCAGAGCAAGTTTACCGTCCTATTATCCAGCCCCCTTACACCTCCTCTTCAGTCTCCTCCTCAGCTGGCTCGGGTGGTGGTATTGGGAAAACGGGAAAGAGTTCCAGCTCAAGTAGTGGCTACTCTTCCTCTGGCTCATCCTCATCTCGAACCCCTCACACTCCTCCTTCTGCTTCTTCCACTTCCTCTACTTCTTCCTCTGCTTCTAATCCTAATGGCTCATCCAGTACCTCCGCTGCTCCCTCAAGGCAGCAACCACCACCTCAGTCAGCACCACAACCCCCGCCACCTCCACCTCCCACAGTGTCATCCTCTGCTACACAGCAGCAGCCACCCAAACCTTGCCTGTCCACATACGGCTCTCCTGTTGCTCCTGTCAAACCAACTGCTGGCCTTCCTGGTCAAACCCCACCACAACAACAGTCATATTCACCGAACCAACCCCCTTCTCACTTGCCCCAGCCATATGGGGGATTCAGTTCACCGCAGACCCAGGATCTTGGTTCCAGCCTCGGGGGGTCAGGAAAATCTTATGGAAGTCTTGGAGCAACGGGGCGTTCATTTTCAGCTGAGGTGGTCTATGGCTCTGATTCAGGATATGGTTCTTTGCCACCATCTCTCGGAGGGGCAGGAAGTCCTTCACTGGGCTATGGTGGTACAGGACATTCGCCTGCCCTAATGGTGTCAGGAGGTGGTACCGGTACAACAAGCAGTACCACTGGATCAGGAGCAGGTAGTTCAGGAAGTGTGGGTGGTGGTTCAGGGGGTGGTAGTACTAGTGTAGCAAGTGGCACAGGATCTTATCACCTCCCAGATTCCAGCCCTTCACCCTCAAGTAATTCTGGAATAGTACGCCCAGGTCTGCACTCCCCTGCCCCAACTCGCCCTGCACAATCACCTGGAGGAAATGGGGGCAACAAGTACCTGTCCTCAGTTCTCTCCCCAGCATTCCTGGCTTCTCCACAAGGATACTCAGACACAAGGGGGCCACCCCAGCAAACACAGTCTTATCACTCAACGCCACCAAAATCTAAGTCTGATTCTGATATGCTTGGGGTAGAAAGATCTCAAGAAGAGGACGAAGAAGATGAGGACGACTTTTTGATTCAGCACTTATTGCACTCACAGAGTCCAGCACCCAATCCCTCCCAGCATCATTCTCAACAGGCTCAGCAAGTAGCCTCACAACAGCCACAGCCCCAGTCCATTTCCCAGAGTAGAGATGGAGGAAAGTCTCTTTCCACTTATGATCTGAACAAGGCATCTGAAGAACGATATCATCTACAGAGTGTCATTCGGACCAATAATACAACCAACAATGTGGCTTCAGTTGCTGCTGGCTCTTGTGGTCCAGGCACAGGTTTAGAGAACCAGTTGGAGATGTCGCTGAAAAAGCAGCAACAGACTAAGACTGATAGAGTGCTCTCTGTAGCTGGTGCAAATGGAGGTCGAGGTGCAGTTGATTCTTTGTCACACACTCATTCCCATGGTCAGCATGACTCCCTTGGTTCAGTGGTCCACTATGGCAGAGGAGACCCTTATACTCATCAAACACATCAAAATCACCCTACGCACTCACAACACTCTCAGCATTCACAGCACTCTCATCCCCATTCAATGTCCCACTCACATATGGATCTTAAGAAAGCTCAGGATCCTTCAGAATTACCCTACCTGCGAAAGACTCCAGACTTGCAGCAGCGACAGACCCAGTCCTCTCTTGGACTAATGGATTCTCCACCCGACCCTTCTCATCAAAACACCCAGGCTCACCTTCTGCAATCTGTCCTTTCGCATACCACTCGAAACAAGATGGACAACCCACAGGCTCCTTCACAGCAGCAACAGCAACACCCAATGGGTCAGCAGGCCATGATTGGACAAACTGGGGGATTAAGTACTGGTGGCTCTGGAGGAGTAGACACTCAGCCACAGGCTTCTCAACTTCAACTCCAGCTCCAGTCCCAAACTATGGAGGTCCACTATGGCCGTGAGGCTCAGCGAAACCAAAGCCAGTCAAGTCAGAATTCTGTTTCACCATTAGACATGCTAGAGAGATCTCTCTCCAGGGCGAATAGCCGAGAAGGGACAGGGGCCTCTGATAGAGTTGGTGCAGGAGATGGGAGCACCACTGATCATCACAGACAACAGCAACAACATAGGATGTCCTCACACCATCAGTCCCACCACCCTCAACAACCATCAACAGAGCTTCATGATTTCTTGTCCGAGCCTGATTTGAGCATGCCAACCCCCTCTCATTTGCACCATATGGCCTCACACCATCCACCCCCTCATGCCCACCATCAGCCACAGACACACTCTCACCATCAACACCCTCACCAGCACCCTCACCACATGCAACCAGCTTCTGGAACATCACAGCCCCAATCCCAGCCCAGGGAACAAGAGCCACAGCTAGATCAGCTCAAAGAGCATCAATATGATACTGGCAGTCCTGTGGGGAAAACCGCTCAGAACCAGGGTCAGAGCCAAGATCAGCAACAACGGTTTGTGCCTCTGACATCTATTTGTTTCCCAGATTCTCTTCTCCAAGATGAGGATCGATCCTTTTTTCCTGGGATGGAGGATATGTTCTGTTCTGAGGACTACAAGGCAAGTTGTGCTGGGGGAGGTGGAAGTGCAGGACAAGGAGGTCAAGATGGTGTGCCAGAGGTACATGGAACCGTACAAGATGGAATGGATGCAGTTAAAACTACAGGTGGTGGAGGAAGTGCATATGACATGATGGGTCACCATGGTGATCAGGGTTATGGGCAGTATTGTCACAGTTTGTCTGAATCTGGCAATGGTACTATGCACTTAGATCTGGACCCTATGAAATCCCATGAACTCCCATCCACTGTAAACACAGAACAACTGGGCTTAATTCAGTCTCAGGGCCCAGGCCTTGGGATGGGTAGCACAGGACACGTTGTGGACGGAACTGGAAACAAAATGATGGGCTCTGCAGGTGTAGGTAGCGGTCCTGGCACAGGGGGACTCACCTCACCAATCTTTTGCTCCTCTAGACCTAAAAAACTTTTGAAAACGAGCTCATTTCACCTCCTTAAACAGAGGAAAGACCCTAATGCACAATCACAGGCTAAGAAGAACTATGCCCAAGAATATGAGTTTGAGGATGATGAAGATAAAGCAGATGTTCCAGCTGACATCCGCTTAAATAGCAGACGTCTGCCAGACTTGCTTCCTGATCTCGTTTCTAGTTGCAGAAAGTCTGGAAGCGGTTCAGGCGTTGGCAGTTTAAGCCCTTTGATGGGTGATTTAGATTTCTGTCACCCTTCAGGGTACCCATCCCTTGGACCTCCGCCACAGCTGCTCCCACATGATGCTCCAAAGAAAAGGGGGAGGAAACCCACCAAACCTAAACGTGAGGGTCCACCAAGACCCAGGGGTAGGCCACGTATTCGGCCTCTACCTGAGCCTCCATATTGCAGGAACATGATGGGACCTGGTGGAGAGACTAGAAGGGGCCGTGGTCGGGGAAGAGGGCGTGGAAGGAAAGATGATCAAATGTTAGAAATGCACAGAGACATGAACAAGGGACAGAACTACCATCAACAACCACCTCACCTCCATCATCAACCACAGTTACAACAGCACATGCACCACCATCTCCAGCAACAACAGCAGCAGCACCAACCGCAACATATGCACCAACAGCAGCACCTACATGTACAACAGCTTCATCATCAACAGCAACATCATCAACAACTTGCACAGCATCAGCCTCAACAACAATACCAAGAACCCATCAAACCAATCAAAGTAAGTTAAGTTTTACAGTTTGCACCAATAAAATATAAATTACATTTGTTACAGTTTCATCTATCCATCATTCCCACAAACCTAAAGTATGTATTCATTGTAGAAATAGCTTTTATGTAAAAAAAAATGTTTTTACTCCCTAAATGTTTTCCTCCCAGATTAAGCTCCCTATTCCTTCCATGCCCCCATCTGAATCCCTCCTGAGGACAGACTCCCTGTCTAGTACAGATCCAGTTTTGTCTGATGGTTCGGTAGGATCTGCACCATCCCTTGGTTTGAGCCCAGGGCCCACTACCAGTGTGGACTTAAACAGAATTGACATGAACAGAAATGATATGAGCTGTGGTCAGGAAAAGATGAAGCAGAAACCCCAAGAGGTGAGTCTCAGCTTGCAAAAATGAATGTTGAAATTTAACAGAAAATTTTTAAATAACTCCAGATGTTCAATGTAAAGCAAATGGAAATTATGTGGTTTTGCAATTTAGTAAATTATTGCAATAACTGAATCCGTTCATAATCTTTAGAAAGGTCTGTATTACATACAATTGGTGTCTTTGTGAACGAAACATAACAAACCATGTACTAGTTCATATTGGGTTTTTTTTTATGTACTCAAATGATCTACATATTTAGAGCAAAGTTTAATGTTGGAGGTGCATTTGGAAGAGGTTGAATATTTTGTGGAAGACCTGCCAGGCCAGAGTGTTGGCAGCTGTGATGTATTACTTTTACCAAAGAAAAATGGTTTGCTAAATTTGTTCTTATTAGTTTAAAAAAAAATTAGGGGACTTTATCAAGCATATTTATAGTCATTTTTGTTAGCCTTACACAGCACTGTTTGACACTATTATTCAGTTGTGTGGATTGGTGTAATGCAGCATGTGAAATCAATTATGATTTATTCAAATGCAAAAGTGAACTACGAACAAGCTCATCTATGATGAGATCATCAGCAACTTGAAATTATCTCCAAATACAGAAAAATCTAGATGAAATGACTATAAATGTCAAATTCACAAATGATTTGTCCTAATGAGTCAAGTAAACACCTGCTGTAACATTATGAAAACCGTGTTCCTAAACATGATGATTCAATAACTCGCCAACATTTTACAGCCTTTATCAAATGATTCCCTCCTCCATATGTTTAAATTGCACTTATGAAGTATCCTCTGTTGACACAGTAACAGGTAGCCTCAGGAAAGAAGGGCCAGTCTAGGGTATGTATAGATATGTGCATTTTCTTTACATCTGAACATGCAATGTTTGATTTATTTATCTGCAGATGTCCTGGGATGGAGACATGGATGACCAAATGACCCCAGAGGCCTGGGCCACCATGCAGAAGTTCTCTAGCTCAGTAAGACTTTCATTCATTTTTATTCTTGATCCAATTTACAGGTGTAATTCTGAAGACAACAACAAACCACTCATATGTTGACCAAAGAACACATTACTAAATTATACATAAAATTAATTTGGATTTCTTTAACCTCATTTATTTTACTGAGGAAGCATTGTTCCCAGTGTATTCACTTTGCCACTAGAGGGAGCAGATTACATAGACTAAGATGATTGGCAGGCCACCCTGATGACTGAGTTCCTAAAAAATGCAATAAGAAAAAGAGAGCGCTGTTGCTAGGGTGGCTGTTGCTAAGGTTACTGATTCATATGACGGTAGGGTCTCCAGATTCCTCTTCGTCATCAACCACCCTGCTGTTCAGTAAGGTGTTTTACCTCCCTTTAGACACACCTAATGTAAGAGAGTGGGACTACACTGATTATATAATATAAAGATGTTAATAAAACATTTATTTGTGTAAGCTCTTTTCCTGTTGTATATTTATTTTTCGTTCCCATATTTTCTATTTTTGCCTTCTGCTTAAACATTTCCGTGCTATTTGTCTCTTATTTTGTGCAATTTGCCATCTTTTGCCCCTTTACTTTCTCTGCACCTCTTGCTCTCAGGCGGAGGAGAAATCTTCAGAGCTTAAATCGGGTTTCATAACATCCTTTCTGGATTTCTTGAAAACGGGAAAGAAGCAGCCAGGCGCTGAAGATCCACCTGGGCCCCTCCCTGTGGACGGGTGCAATTCCACAGATTCCTCTTCAGTAAAGGGAGGCATTCGCCCATTATCCCCACAACCACCTCCTCCTCCACCTCCTCCCTTTGGAGAGAATGATGGTGATGGAAGCCTGGGTCTCAGTAACTGTCCATCCCCCTGTAAAAGACTTGATGAGGAGTTTAAGAGGAATCTGGAGACCCTACCGTCATTCTCCTCAGATGAGGAAGACTCTGTCAGTAAGAACCAGGACCTGCAGAAGAGCATCTCATCAGCCATTTCTGCTCTCTATGACACGCCCCACAGCCTCACTTCTGTTCCACCTCCTCCTACACCATCACCGCCCACTCCACAGACAGTATGTCTGAACACACCCCCGCCACCCCCACAACCTGAATCTGTCCCGCACTTACACACTGAACCAGAAACGGAGATACATGCATCACAGGAACTGGATTCACACTCACAGCCCAACCCACAGGAGGAGACACATGTTCTAGGTGAGGATGATGAACAGGAAGAACCTGTGCAGGAGATGCATGAAGAAATACAGCAGAAGGAAGACAGACTGAATGAATGTGAGGAGGAAGGAGATGAGTTGGAAGAAGACAGAATTGAAAAAGAGGAAGTAGGTCAGATAAGGACAGAGGAGAGCAAGCAGGAAGAGGAAGAAGAGCCTGCGAATGAAATGCTGGTTGATGGTCAGTATATTAACATACCTACAGTCAAATATTGAAATCAATGAAATATTAATTCTTCCATTGTTTTAGGATCTCCATCTGAGCCTCCTCCAGCACCCCCTTCTCCTCTGTCCCTTTCTCCTTCTCCCCCAACCTCCTCCTGCCCATCCCCTCTGCCTCCTCCTCCTCTATCTCTCCCCTCCCCACTTCCATCTCAAGATGAGGAGGAGAATCTACAGCAGCAACAGCCACCACTTCACAATTCCCTCCCTCCCAGCCCCTCTCCACCTGCTCTCCCCTCTCCCTCTCCGCCTCCACCCACGCTGCCCCCCTCTGCTACACCCCCACCATCCCCCTCTCCGCCTCCTCCCGAAGAACTGCCCCAGCCCTCCCCGGCCTCGCCCCCCACCCCCGAAGATGCCCCAACGCCTCAGATTACTTCACTGCACCTGGCTAAGAAACAGTCCAACGCTGCCATCGCGGGAGAGAGCGAGGATGATGACAGCGAGAGTGGGGGGGAGGGGATCTTCAGGGAGAGGGATGAATTTGTAGTGCGCACAGAAGATATTGGTACTCTCAAGGTAAAAATTGCTTTTTAATTTTAGACGTATTCTGTGTGTATAATTCATATTTAGATGTGTAAAGGGATAAAAAAATCTGTCATCTTTTACTCACTCTCATATCGTTCCAAGCCTGTGTAAATGTCTTTCTTCTGTGGAACACACAAAAAAGAATGTTTGTAACCTGACAGTTGATGGTAGCCATTGATTTCCATGGTAGGAGAAAAAAAATACTATGCAAGTCAATGGCTACCGTCAACTGTGTTCAGCAGAAGAAAGTACGCCGTACAGGTTTGGAACTACACGAGGATGAGTAAATAATGACAGAAGTCAAATTTTTGGGTGAACTATCCCATATTTAAATTCGCAATAAAACGGATGTAGTGGAAGATCTTTTCTTCCATAGTGTGACATACCTCCAAGTGATTATTGGAAAAGAAACAAATGTAGAGCGGATACAGGACTTTATCCATCAGCTGTTGATTGGAATTTGAGATTAAAAATGAATGCGAGTTTTCAGGAGGAATATGGAGAGACAGGGTTTAAGCAGACTAAATGATTGGAGAAGTCTAGTATTGTTAGTAGAAGACATTACTAGAACTCTAATAATGTCCAGTTATGTTATTTTGATTTAACATTATGACGTCAAAAATATTAAAGAAATTAAACATATGCATGGATGATTCGTTCACAATAAAATCTATAACAAATAGATAGGGTGAATTTTAATTTCATGCTGACTTTAATGCTTAATTAGATTCTCAATTCTCTTGGCTTTTCTCAGCTAGCGCTGCAGACTGGGCGGGAGCCTCCTCCGATCTGGAGGGTCCAGAAAGCTCTGCTGCAGAAGTTTGCTCCTGAAATCAAAGATGGACAGCGACAGTTTTGTGCTACCAGTAATGTGAGTGTCTTTTTGTATTTGATAAGCATTGATATCATGCATTTGATGCCGTGCCTGAAAATGTAATACTACACCACAACCGTAAACTCCTCTGTCCCTCTTTGGCAGTATTTGGGTTACTTTGGAGATGCAAAGATGCGTTATCAGCGCTTATATGTGAAATTCTTGGAGAATGTAAATAAAAAGGATTATGTCCGAGTGTGCTCACGGAAACCCTGGCATCGGCCCAGTCTCACACTGAGGTAATTTCACCCTAAATGACCTTCTGAAGCTACTTTGGTGCAATTAAGAGTTTTCATGATTTACTCACCCTCATGGTGTTCAAAACCTGAATGTTTTGTTTTGTTTTGTTTTAAAGAATTTTCACATTTTCATTCGACAGTATGCAGGGGCGCCATGTTCGTCAAGTGTTACTTTAAAAAAAATTTTTTTTTAAAGCACCATACATGTAGTCCACTCGACTCATGCATCATATTCCAAGCCATCTGAAGACATTCGATAGGTTTTATGTGAGAAACCAGCAAAATTGTAATATTTATTCATCAACTGCTGCAGCTCACAGGTCAAATATGGCGACATTTGCACGGATTTTGACATTTGAGACATCTTGAGACATGCAAGAACTAACATCCAACCTGCATGATGGGCTTTAATTTTTAGAATTTAAATTTTTAGAATTATTCCCACAAAAAAAACACAGTTTACAGGTTTGAAATGATGTGAGCTTGAGTAAATAACAGAATTTTCATTTCAGGTGAACTGTCAATTTATTCAGTGTATTATCGTTATAACATTGCTAAGATGAATGTCTTTTCTTCCCACCAGGCGCCAGTCTCTCCCTAAGCCACAACCTGTACATAGCCTGACTCCACCTCGCATGGAACGAGAGGATAGAGAGAAAGAGAGAGAGAGGCAACGAGAAAAAAAGCAACGAGAACAGCGAGAAAAAGAGAAGGAGAAAGAAAGAGAAAAGGAAAGGGAAAGAGAACGAGAGAGGGAGCAGATCGAGAAATCTAGGAGAGAAAAAGAGAAGGAGAGGGAGAGAGAACTTGAAAAGCAAAAAGAGAGGGAGAAACAAAAAGAAAGAGAGAAAGAGAGACAAAAAGAAAGGGAAAGAGAGAAGGAAAGGGAAAAACAAGAGAGAGAAAGGGAAAAGGAAAAACAAAAGGAGAAGGAGAGAGAGAAAGAAAGGGAGAGACAGAGAGAAAAAGAGAAGGAAAGGGAAAAACAAGAGAAAGAGAGGGAGAAGGAGAAGGAGCGAGAGAAGGAAAAGAAGCTCCAAGAGCAACAAACTCAAGAGAAGCTGGAGAGGAGAACAGCAGTTGTGGAGCGCGGGAGGGTCAAAGAGGAGAAGAGAGTTGCAGAGAAGAGGGTTGACAGGACGAGGAGCAGGCCTGTGAAAGTAAAGGTAGAACCTCCACCTAAAAAGAGGAAGAAGTGGCTTAAAGAAATGCCCTCTTCCTCTGATTCAGATTCTTCCCCTGACCCGCCCAGTGAGGATGAAGGTGTGTATGCGTTTATGATGTGTGTGCAATTTACTGTTTCCATTTGTGTGTAGTTTTGCAGAAATATGCAAAGCTATATCAGCAGCTTGTTTCAATGTAACTGCAGTACACACTACAGGGAGTGCAGAATTATTAGGCAAGTTGTATTTTTGAGGATTAATTTTACAACATTAATAATTAAACAACAACCATGTTGTCAATGAACACAAACTCATTAATATCAAAGCTGAATATTTTTGGAAGTGGTTTTTAGTTTTAGCTATTTTAGGGGGATATCTGTGTGTGCAGGTGACTATTACTGTGCATAATTATTAGGCAACTTAACAAAAAACAAATTTATACCCATTTCAATTATTTATTTTTACCAGTGAAACCAATATAACATCTCAACATTCACAAATATACATTTCTGACATTCAAAAACCAAACAAAAACAAATCAGTGACCAATATAGCCACCTTTCTTTGCAAGGACACTCAAAAGCCTGCCATCCATGGATTCTGTCAGTGTTTTGATCTGTTCACCATCAACATTGCGTGCAGCAGCAACCACAGCCTCCCAGACACTGTTCAGAGAGGTGTACTGTTTTCCCTCCTTGCAAATCGCACATTTGATGATGGACCACAGGTTCTCAATGGGGTTCAGATCAGGTGAACAAGGAGGCCATATCATTAGATTTTCTTCTTTTATACCCTTTCTTGCCAGCCACGCTGTGGAGTACTTGGAGCATTGTCCTGCATGAAAATCATGTTTTTCTTGAAGGATGCAGACTTGTTCCTGTATCACTGCTTGAAGAAGGTGTCTTCCAGAAACTGGCAGTAGGACTGGGAGTTGAGCTTGACTCCATCCTCAACCCGAAAAGGCCCAACAAGCTCATCTTTGATGATACCAGCCCAAACCAGTACTCCACCTCCACCTTGCTGGCGTCTGAGTCGGACTGGAGCTCTCTGCCCTTTACCAATCCAGCCACGGGCCCATCCATCTGGCCCATCAAGACTCACTCTCATTTCATCAGTCCATAAAACCTTAGAAAAATCAGTCTTGAGATATTTCTTGGCCCAGTCTTGACGTTTCAGCTTGTGTGTCTTGTTCAGTGGTGGTCGACTTTCTGCCTTTCTTACCTTGGCCATGTCTCTGAGTATTGCACACCTTGTGCTTTTGGGCACTCCAGTGATGTTGCAGCTCTGAAATATGGCCAAACTGGTGGCAAGTGGCATCTTGGCAGCTGCACGCTTGACTTTTCTCAGTTCACGGGCAGTTATTTTGCGCCTTGGTTTTTCCACACGCTTCTTGCGACCCTGTTGACTATTTTGAATGAAACGCTTGATTGTTCGATGATCACGCTTCAGAAGCTTGGCTATTTTAAGACTGCTGCATCCCTCTGCAATATATCGCACTATTTTTGACTTTTCTGAGCCTGTCAAGTCCTTCTTTTGACCCATTTTGCCAAAGGAAAGGAAGTTGCCTAATAATTATGCACACCTGATATAGGGTGTTGATGTCATTAGACCACACCCCTTCTCATTACAGAGATGCACATCACCTAATATGCTTAATTGGTAGTAGGCTTTCCAGCCTATACAGCTTGGAGTAAGACAACATGCATAACGAGGATGATGTGGTCAAAATACTCATTTGCCTAATAATTCTGCACTCCCTGTAAAGTTCAAAAGTTTGGGTTTGTTTTTGAAAAAGGTCTCTTATGCTCACCAAGGCTGCATTGATATGACTAAAAATACAGTAAAACCGTGATATTAAATGGTAAATATAGTCCTTGATTAAATATATTAAGTATGAGAGACAAACATAAATTACTCAGAAAATTTCTTACCAGATGAGAAGTCTATCTATCCATCATCTTTTTAGTCTTTTAATTCCTTTTATCACTGTATTACTTTGTATCTCGGTTAATTCCTTTTTATAACTGTTTTAATTTTCCTAACTTTTATTTTGTAATTATTGTAATTCCCTTTCCTGTGTAAAGCACTTTGAATTACCATAGTGTATGAAATGTGCTGTATACATAAACTTGCCTTGCCTGTGATGCAAAGCTGAATTTTCAGCATCATTACTCCAGTCTTCAGTGTCACATGAACCTTCAGAAATCATTCTAATATACTGATTTACTACTCAAGAAACATTTCTTTTTATTCTCAATGTTGAAAACAGTTGTGCTGCTTAATATTTAACAGAAAAGATTTTTCAGGATTCCTGACCCCTGACCTTGCCGTTGATAGCGTCATGCTCTACTGATATTAGCTAGTTATTTGTCATTTTTTAAAAACAGAATACACCCTTGCTGAATAAAAGAATTAATTTCTTTAAAATAAAATAAAATCTTACTGACTGCAAACTTTTGAATGGTAGTGTATACCATGTTAGTACTGCGGCATTCTTCGAAATACCATGTTAAAGATATGTGAATATTGGTATATATCAAAGTACCATTGTATTACCTTTTAATACCAGCACAGCACAGTACTTTTATGTAAGGGTTGTCCCTGACTGAAGTTAAGGAGCTCCACCTGCTTAATATTAATTCCAAACTAATTACTAAATACTGTTTAATTTTAGCTATAGGAAAAATGCTATTACGACAATCTGTCTATAAACCAGCACACTGGATACCACGATGGATGCCGAATTTAGTTAATGTTGAATGTGGAGCCAAAACTAAGTTGTTAAAGTGTGTGTGTGTGTGAGTGTGTGTGTGTGTGTGTGTGTGTGTGTGTGTGTGTGTGTGTGTGTGTGTGTGTGTGTGTGTACTTTCAGGTGAATGTCTTTTTGTGTTTTTTTTTTTCACTTGATTTGCATCTGTTCCATCCTCAGTATCCACGCGCAGTGGGATAAACAGTCGGGCCATGAGAGAGATGTTCCGCAGTTATGTAGAGATGCTGGTCAGCACTGCTCTGGACCCTGATATGATCCAAGCTCTGGAGGACACCAATGGTGAGCACACATCATTTGGTTAAATAAAAATAAAGTGCATGTGTGGAGGATTGGGTTGGTGATTAAGGGAAAGAAGGATAGAAAGAATAATGAAAGAGGAGGTTAATAAAGCAAGGAAGGACAATGAGACTTGATGAATAATTACAAGGAAAAGATGCAGAGAAAAGCTACAGTGACTAATGAAGGCTGTTCAATTAATTTTCAGTCAATAAGTGTTTAAATATATATTATTGCTGCTTGTCAAATTACTTTTATTCAGTCATTTTGGACTTTCTTTACATCCATCAAAGAATCCTGAAAAAAATTTATCAGTTTCTACAAAAATATTAAGCAGCACAAGTGTTTTCAGTGTTTCGGTGAGCAAGAGACTTGTTTCAAAAATATTTGAAAAATCATACCCCTTTTGAATGAATGTGGTGACGAGTAATAGGACCTAAGATGCATTTATATATATGTAATAATCCATTTTGCCCTTAGATGAGCTTTATCTTCCACCCATGAGGAAGATTGACAGTATCCTCAACGAACAGAAACGAAGGCTGTTGAGGAGGGTCAACATGAGTGTCCAACATCAGGTGACGCTGTCTTTCAGTGATACTCGAATGTTATTCCTCTGCGTACTCAAGACCTCATGATTTGTGTTTTTTGAGGAACATATCTGGCAGTCTCTCACTCCCCATTCTTTCTCATGTAGGAGGCACTGCACATGTTCCCTCAAATGACAGCAGACTCCCTGGACTCCGGAGCAGTTAAAGTGCACCTGGGTGGTGAGAATTACAACCGCAAAACCCTAAACAGAGTCAAAAGGAGCCTTCCTAAACAGCAGGCATGTTCTATACATGATTGTTTCTCACTTACATGTTTTTCTCAGCCATTCAGTAAGCAACCCCAAGACGTATTTAGGCACTTCAGCCACTTAAAAAATGACTAATAATCTGATATATCGATGTAATGCAGAAAAAAATATACATATCTTTATAAATCTATCAAATATACTCGAAAACTTGTTTGACTGCTACAAATAGCAAGTGGTCATCGAATATTTGCTGTTTTAACTATTTTTTTGTCATCAGACTTGTGCATTTATTTTTCTATAAGATAAAGTGTATTTTTTCATTGGGATACAGGATTTGTGATCCCCCCCCCCCCCCCCCCCACTCCCCAGAGATTTCAATTGCATTTTAATGTTATATTTTGGTTGAAATTAATAAAAATGTAAAATAATATTGTAATATTAATATATTGATCACAGTTACCTTATAAAATTGTAATCATATTACGACATGTTTTGTCGTATCGCTGGCTAATAGAATTGCTGTCAGATATTGTGATGAAACATACGATTTACACCCCTACTAAAAAATATAAAATCAGTTTTTTTCTGTTTATTTTATTCATTTATTTGTAATGCTTGTGTCCATTAATGTGATTCACTGCTAGGACACCTGTGTTAACTTTGAGGGAAATCATACCTCCACTAAACTCATCTGAGGGCCATTTGATTAAATGTTATTGCAAAAATGGTGAAAAAAAGGGCATCATTGCTTTGATGTCTTGTTTTCGATTGCAATGAAATGTATATGTCAATGTGGCTTAAAGGGACAGTTCACTCATTTGCATAATTTACTGACCCTCATGTCGTTGCAAACCTTAATTTCTTTTGTGAAACACAAGAGAAGATATTTTGAAGAATGTTTTAACTGTTTTCATCCAATGAAGGGCAATGGGGTCCAAAACAACACTTTCATTTTATGGACAGAAATACTTCTTTTGTTTTGCTCAGATTTAAAAAAAGTCAAGTCGTACAGGTTTGGAACAACAAAGTAAAGTCAATTCTTTGGTGAACTGTCTCTTTAAGTGTCCAAAAACTTTTTGAAGCCATTGCATTTCAATTATAGATCATGAATGAAGTCTCAGAGCTCTCTTTCTTTGCTTGTAACCCCATCTCTATTTCCTTGTCAGGACCTGAAACTGCAGACAGAGACTTGTCGAATATACAGTCTCTATCACTCACTCCATCACTACAAATATCACACCTTTCTGCACTGTAAAAAGGAGGTATGAGGAAATATGACTTTGTTTGAAAAAAGTACTGCTTTATCCTTGTATTAGCTCGTAAGAACCCTCTTCCCTCTTCTCCCTCTTCAGACGGACAGTATAGAACAGGCAGCTGAGGAGGATCCAGGTCAGGAGGAGGTGGTTCAGCAGTGCATGGCCAACCAGGGCTGGCTAGAGACTCTGTTCAATTCCTTCATTGAACTGCTGAGGCTCAGCAACAAGGCTTAAGATTCAGCTGTCGACGTTCCAAGCGCGTCCTATTTGGAGCGAGGAGAAACTCCTCTCTCTCAAACGAAACCGGTGCACCTCCAGGTTGCAGGAAAATGAGATTTTCCTTTGCAGAATGCGCAAGAGCCAGTGGCGGTTTAAGCTGTTGCATTTTACCATAAAAATGTTTTTGTAAAGCTTTCATTCCTCTCTCTTTCATTATGTGTCAGCTCCCTGCGACGGGAGCCACAGGGAGACGGTATGAAAACAAAACAAAAAAAAGAGCGAGAGTATGTAAAGACATTTGTCTGCACAGAGACGAATAAAGATAGTGCCAAAGGGAACAGGGTTGAAAACCTCACTGGTCAGCAGTGTTTTGGCAGAGGTGAGCTTTGAATGCTATGTTCCATGCATACTCTTATATATAAATATGTATTATGAACAATTATGATTTGTATTATTTATACATGGACATTTATACATGGTTACCTCCCAAAGATGGGACAGTTTGCTGTTATTATTTTGAATAATAATGCTCATGTTTTATGAGGGTGTACATGAAATGGGCCACCCATAAACCCCTATTCTTCCTGTCCCCTAAGCTGAAGGACAAGGCGGACAGGATGTGGACAAAAGAGCGGGGACAAAGCAGTGTGTAGTTCCTTTTTTGTTTTTTTTTTGTTTTTTTTTGTTTTTTCGGTAACAAAAAAAATAGAGCAAAAGAAAAATGTATTTAAAATAAAAAACGTGTTTTTTCTGTTTGTTCTTTAAAAGAAAATGAGGAAAAAGAGGTGTATTTGTTCGTTTTCTCAAAGAAAACATGACAGTGCAGAGGGATGTAATAGTTTTTAAAGTGTGCAAAACGTCTGTGTTTACTGTTTGTTTTTTATCTGTTGGTTGTTTACTATGATAATTATAATTGTTATTATTATTGTTATTTTGGAAATTTGCTTATTTCTCTTTCCTGTAAATATTGTACAGTTGCTTCGGTCTCTCTCTCTACCTGCCCCCCCATCTGTACATGAATCCTCCTGTATTTGACAAACGCAAATAAAAGAAAAGAAAATGAGTTTATGAAAATGATGCATTTTCACACCAGACTGCTTTGGATTTTTTATATATTTAATTAAATTAATTAATATATTTTTGTTCCTAAAATACAAGCAGGTATTTTGCATTTTATATGGGTAGGAATGAGATGGGAAATACATTGGAAATCAAGCAGTACATCCAAACAACCTGCTCTAAATATTATAATTCGATTCAAAGTTGCCAGTGCTGACTAATCACTCTTTAAATGAAAACATTGCTCTGAGGATTTAAATAATGATATTCTTTTTATTCAGCGTTCTCGGTGGCAGCATATAGAGCGTTAGATCCAGCCTCAGCGCTTCTCTACAAGGTAAACATTCCACTCCTGATTGAGCACAAAAAAAAAAAAGAATCCTTAGAACTGCATTTCCTGTTGTTACCATGGTAACACAACCATGGCAACACCAGCAGCATTTTCCAGGAGTGTTTGTCTGTCTTTGGTGTGATGGCTGTCTCTCTTTGTCTCTTTCTTTCTCCTTTGCCTAACAGCTTTCTATTTTACTGTTTCTAGCGCATATTGTGAATCTCAAGAGTTATTACACAGAAATTATATTCTCTGCTATTTTGTGCACATTATAATATTTTTATAGTGAAATGTTTTTTGTTTCTCCCTTATTCTTCTCTTTACACATCATTCATCTCAATATCATTTTCTGTTACGTCCCTTGCTTACAACAACTGATTAAATGAAGAAATAACTTATTTTCTTCTTATTACAATAAGTTACTGGATTTTTAGTTGCACTATTATTTTATCTCTATATCAGTCGTTAGTATAAATTATTTTGCACCTGTCTCTCATTAATCATCAGCTCCATTACTGCTCTGTCTCACTGTCGTCTTCCTCCTCCTCCTCCTCCTCCTCTTCTTCTTCTTCGTCCTCCTGCACGGCGCTGTGCCTTGTCTGGCCACAGAGCGGCGCCAGTTTGCCCTCCGTGGTCACTCCCACTGGTTGAATGATCCTGTCCCTGAACGGGTGTGGTAGAGGACACACATGATGGAGTAAAAAAAACTGCATTTTAAGTGTGCTACATATCCACTAAACAGTTTTGAAAATTAAATAAGTGATGGTTTTATATGGTGGAATGAATCTCTCTTGACACACGCATACCGTGACAGCCTGTTGAACATATTTATGAGTTTGAGCGCCTCTGTCTCTTTCTCTTCTTCAGTCATCCCTTCCATTGGATCAGGCTGTTCCTCCTCCACCCGTCCCGTCACAGGGTTAATCCTGTCCTTGGCCTGTCTGTACTCCTCCGTGTCTGAGTCAGAGTCACTGGAGTACTGCGGTTGAGGAGAAGTGCCGCGGCCATTCAAAAGACCCCGCGCCGCCAGCAGCCCTGCTGCATTACCGTAACCAGTGTACTTCACAAACCGGCTCACTGAGAGAGAGAAACAGAATATCATACACACAGCATTCATTTAAATGTAAGGTGTTAAGGGATGACGAAATCGAGTTTGTATCCATTATCCCGAAGTCAATGGGTCTTGGAGAGGATCAAATGCCTGTGGTTAACTCAAGATATTTTTTTTAAGTAGTGTTAATTTGTGAAGATTATAATGACGAACAAAAAGTGTATCAAACTTTTGTTATTTTCTGCAATAATTCAAAAGCTAATGGGAAAAAAAAATCCAATTGACTTTTTCTTGAGGGAACCATGCAGGCGCGTCCTGATTGTTGATCCAGGAACATGCTGCACATGTTGTGCAGTTACTCACATACTGTGAGTTAGACTGGTTCCTGGGTGTACATATTTTGTTGCTCCGGAAAAAACATTCCTGTCAGAAAATATCCCCTAAACCTAACCCTCCCATACATTATCCCTAATTGGGGAAAGAAGATAGGTGATGTCTGGTTGTAAGCATAAACTTAAACATGCCCCTCAAATCTGATTGGTTGATTGGAATATTGATCAAGGAACAAGGATCTAAACAAGGAACCTAAAATATGTCACCAGTGCAACAGCTATATTAGCTATAACATGTTCATACCATGATATATGAATATGATAGTCATTCAGTACCATATGGTGTAGATCAAGTTAGTATATGTCAATGCACTTCACATAGTTCAGAAAGTGCATTCATGTACCATTTTCTTTACAGAGCACAAAAAGAAGCTCAGCTGCACAGTGTTTGATATCAGTGTCGACATGGGTCATTAGTCGCACTAGTCTGCTCCTCAGTGTGTTCCCCTGTTCAGGCCTCAGCTCAACGTCTCTCAGAGGAGGCAGGATCTGCTCAAAAATAGCACAGGATTAGGCTACTGGTACGTAGCCATGAGAATAAGAAGTATATATTGTGCCAACCTTAATGTATCGTGTTTGCCTAATTAATTTGTAGGTGAGTTTTGTACCTGCTGTTTGAGATAGTGCCTGGTTTCCCTGTGTGCTTTGCTGCTCTCCGTCAACAGGTTTAAGACTGGAGTCAACTTTTCCTTCGCCTTATGGCCCTGTATAATTCACATGTGAAGATGTAACATTTATCATAAAATAAATTGTACAAATGCAAAATGTTTTGTGTCCAGATAAACCAAGGGATAGTTCACTCAAAAATCAACATTCTGTCTTCATTAACATCCTCCTAGGTTCCTAACTTGTATGAATTTCTTTCATTTATGGAACTCAAAAGAAGATATTTTGGTAACCAAACCCTTTTAGTTAACATTGACTTGCATTGTATGGACAAAAAAGACTTCTCAAAATATCTTCCTTTATTTGTCCTAAAGAACAAAAAGTCATAGGTTTGGAACAACATGAGGGTGAGTAAATGATGGCATAATTTGAATTTGTGGGTGAGCTATCCCTTTAACATCGATATTTTGCATATTTTGGAAATGAACCCCAGTCTATGCATTCACTGGGAACCCCTAACCTTGGCATTACAAGTGCCATGTTTTTGATCTACAGAAACTTTATACAGTTCAGAGTGCTCTTTCTCACTCTGTCCAGTCTCTTCTCCATAAAGAGCAGCAAAGTGTGGACACAGTCCATGTTGACTCCGCTGGACTCCTTTGAACCTTCGGATAGGCGACCGAATAGCAGAACATCCAGGCATTGCAGAGGGAGCGCTGAGAGCACATTTACTGTGTGTCTGTGAACATTCAGCATAAAAGAGTTAAAGAGATCAACAGGATGAGAACTCTCAAGACTTCATCACATTGGTTCGATTCTCACTCTTACCCTTGCAGCTCCTCTTTTCTTTCCTCTCCCTCACAGTTCACTAGCAGACAGTGACGCAGGACTGCAGCTAGGTGACGATACGAAGCTGCAGTCTCCTGTGGCAGGAGAAGGAGAACCAAAATGTTGACAGAAAAGTAAATTCCTTAACAGATGGGCCATCCAGTTATGGTGTAGGCCTACATTTGTAAATTACCCTTATCTTATTATTAGGTTGGAGAAAATGACTAAACTTTTAATCTTTTAAGATGAAAATCATATTAGTTTTTTTTTCATACAATATCACAATTAAAAGGTAACTTCAGTGATTTAGCATTAAGCTTTGTATCAGTAGAAACCCGGTAGTATATTCGAATTATAGTACTTTCCCCCCTCATGTCCCCCTGAGACGAGAGAAGTATGCATTTTATTTCTGGAAAAAATTCTCAGATGATGCAAATATCATCATTTTGCGTCATCAGAGGATTTTTTGGCCAGGCTAGAGACTACAGGAGCTAGTTCCACATGTTTTCAGCCCGCCCACAGGGGAGGGATCTCACTCACAGAATGTAAATGCGCACGGCCGCTGCCGCTGGGCTCGGGCATTCATAACGGAGCAGTACGGAGCAAAGTGAGTGTTTCAACTTTTCAATTAATTACTATGAAAGTTTAGCTTCCACATGATAACGTGCCAGACTGGACACGGGCCGAGAGAGCCGCGCTTACCTCAGCTCTGCTCAGCTCTTCTCTCGTGATGAATGAAATCTGACTCCTGCTGCGTCTGTGATGAGACTTTCGTTCGGCTCACTCACACTTTATTGAAAAGTGTTTTTAATTGTAGTGTCTATTCTCTAACTGAACTAAATTATTTTATTATTATGAATATCAAAACGACGGTGGGGGCAGTGTCATGGTGGGCAAGTGATAACCAATAGCCGTGGCTTTGGGAGTGGCCTCGTAGGGAAGCAAAGCAAGTGCATTCTGGGAGTTGTTGTCTTTTCTCAGTCTAGAAGGCACCAAATTCAAAAATAATTTCACATTTCTACTACATAAATGACACAGTTTAAATACACATTCATCTTCCCAGCGCTGAAGTGCCCCTTTAAGTGAAAAGGGATGAATTATTATTATTATTTTTTTTTTTTAATTTTCAAATATATAGGCCCAAAAAAATCCTATTTTCTTAACATCTTCCCTGTGGAGCTCCATACATGGCATGCAGAAATAAATGTATTTGTATTGGGGCCACAAATTAAGAATTTGTTCCCATGACTTATTAATTCTTGACCGTGTTGTGTTAATTTTGCATATTAATGTCAAGGATGTGGTACTAATTCATTCCCTCATTTTGATCTAGTTAAACCATGGTCACAAATTAAGAATATCTTATTTTTATCTTGTTTCTCTCCCGTGTCAAAGTACAATGTACTTTACATTTTTAACAGTTTTTAGTGACATCATTCTATGGGAATTGACATCTTTTTAAGGGGTTGGAACACACAATGGCTGCATCCGAAATCATATACTCTCTTGAGTAGGTACTTATTTTGAATAATTACTTCACGACACATGCAGCCAATCAATGAGTATTAGCACTGGATATGATGAATTATGCGAAGTTTTGTGCTATTAGTTGGTTTGCCTCATTCCATCCTGTTTGATAAAATTATAGAAACCTGTATGTTCGATAAAATGTAATATAAAAATTAGAACTGCTGAATAAAACTGCTGAACTAACTCTCAATCCCAATGGCTTAGCTTTTTATGCCAATCTTGTTAATAATGAGTTCAAAAGTTGGAATGACCCAGATTAGGGGCAAAGAAATACCAAAGAAAACAGAATTTACCTCGTCTACTTCCTGTCTGTGCACATTATAGGTAATGTTGAATAGGATCTTCAGAATCTCAAGGGCACGTTGAGACACCTCCTTACACACAGGGGGTACTGTGAGGTCAGTCAGCACCTCATGCGTTTCACCCCAGCACACTTCTAAACACTGTTCCAGAGCTGCAGTCAGCATGGACACGCCGCGCTCCTGACAGGAAGAGAAGGCACAGAATGAGATTCTAAAATACCCACAGATATGAAACTCAAATTAAAAAGGCAGTTTGTGTTCTCGTAACACTTTATTTAATGTGGCATGTGACCCTTAGGGGGCCTACAATGATACTGCAGGGGTCCAAGTATTGTTTTACTTCAAATGATAAAAAAAAAAATCAAATATTTGTTAAACAAAAATATAAGTCACAAGTGATAAATGATGTGAAAGTTGAAGTAGTTAGGAAAATTTCAGTTGTGTGATCCAAGAAATGTACCAAAGCATTTTTCAATTTTATACAAAATTTAACTGCGAGTCCCTGCTCCAGCTTTCTCTCCACCATTGGCCTGAAAAAATGTGAAGACTCCTGTTTTATGGGTAACACCAATAATATCCATTCCATATTCCGCATGCGCATGACTGAGTGTTACCTGGCGGAGCTCTATCCTAAGTTCAGGCCGTAAAGCAGTCAAGAGAAAGAGAAGCCGCAGTTCATAAAATTGACCACTTGAAGGTGATGAGGAATGTATACCCTCCTTCAGTCTCTCTGACAGGCCATGGAGAAACCTGATGAAGAAAACAAAGCACAAAAGAATGAATTAGACAAAGTGCGTTTTCGCTAACGATGTTGAATTATTTGATGACACTGTTCATGGCAAATATTTCAAATGTAACATCTTAAATTTGAGCTATACTTCAGGGTGCTGGCTCGCTCTTGTGCTTTCGGGCTGTTGTAGATGACATTGCACAGAGCCTTTATTGCCTCTTTCCTCCAGATCTCTCCATCATCATGCCCCTCCTCCCCCTCCTCATCCTTTTCTCCTCTGGCATCTCTCTTTCCTCTCGTCAACACCCCACAGACCCCATCTTTACTTATGCTTTCTTCGTGGTGGTCGTTTTGTGTTTCTCTGCCAATATTACAGTTAGATGTTATATTCACAGAGTTGAATTGCAAACCTCCTTCACTGACCGAAGACTCAGCACAGGCTGTGGAGGCACAGACTGCATCATCTGTCTCACTGTAACATGTTGGGCATTGGGTATCGCTGCCATTATTTTCTGTGCGTGTCTTTGTCGCATTCTCAGGAGTGATGTCACTGTGGGAGGAGCCCCACTGACCATCCTCTTCTTCAGGCCAGGTAGGCAGGGTGGAGATGCCCCCGAGTTGAGCGAGAGTTAGAATGGCATAGTCCGTGATCAAGGGTTCCAAGGCCTTTCGATCCCGCGTGATGATTCGTAGAGTTCGCAAACACACCCTTAAAACACCCGGCTGCAGCCGCATGCGAATAAACCAGATCAGAGCTGCAGCAAGCCTCTGGAGGAGAACGAAAAGAGAATGGTTGAAAGGTTGAAAGTTATTTAGTGTTGGGAATTAAACAGTAAAATGTGACTTTTTTCTTAAGACAAACGTTTTGAAGAATGTTTTGTTAATTAGGCTTTGTTTGAAATTTTGAACAAAGTTTGAGTGTCTTTGAGAAAACCTTTAAAAGCCTTTAAAGGTTTATACATAGATGATAGAATGAAAGAACAATTTAGACAGAACAATACAAATTTTGTTCAATTACAAATCAATTACTTAACTTCCTGTGAGGTGTGACCAGTCTGATTTAAATTCTAAATCAATTGAAAGGATAACAATTCTTCAATTCTGAAAATGAACTGGAAGATATGGGGTGTGTCTCAATAGTAGTCAGGGCACTGATCAGGGTGTCGGACATTTTAAGGGCTGTCTCAATCAGCTTCCTAGGTGGTGAATCAGTATATCGTGTACATGAATGTGGCCGACTCCCTGATCAGTGCTATGACTACTGAACTAGGGAGCTGATTGAGACGCACCCAGCGGCACAAAATCTTACCAGTGCACTGAAACGTTTCCCTAAAAGGTCCCACAATACACAATGAAAACCAGGGACGATCAATGCTCACTATGTTAATCGAAAGTGTGAAACTTAAATCACATGAGCCAACTACTACACATAATGAAAGATGTTTTTAATTAAAGATTAATTATATTTTAGCATAAACATATATCGCTAAACAGGTAGGCTATAATATAAAAACATCATCTAGCTAACATTTATAATTTATTTACAGCTGAAACGTAGCACGTTTTTGTAACAAGCAAAGTATTTATCATAATGTATTTTAAATAACATAAAAAAAATTAAGTCAGAAATAATTCAGTTCTGCTGTTGTTCATAAATTCCAGTAGTGATATTGTACAACAAGGACAGTCATGTTGCCGGAAATAGAGTCATTAGAGTCCCAATGTGTTGTGAGCATAGACTGTAAAAAAATATGTAGTGTCCGTGACGTCACCCATAGGATTCTGATGAGCCGTTCTGAAGCTCAAAGTATGGACGAGATGGCCGTTGCCATCTTGGCAGTGAGTCATCGCGCGTCACTCCCGGATAACAGAAAATGGGCAAAAGGGGGGTGACGTGACGCGATGACTAACAGACAGCAGATAAATGGCTATTTACCTGTCACTCGAAGTGGCCACGCCCTTAATTATGCAGAACTTTAATGCTTTATAAAATGTAAACGAATGAGTTATAAAAAAATTCACCCCCCTCACAGTTGTCATGAAGGGCAAAATTAGCCGTATAGACCAAAACCACAACTTGTACCAGGCTGTAAACATGTTTTAATCAGCTGTAAAGTTGGCCATTTTAAAGGGTTAGTTCACCCAAAATTGAAAATAAAGTCAGTAATTACTCACCCTCATGTTGTTCCAACCATGCAAGACCTTCGTTCATCTTCGGAACATAATTTAGTATATTTTTGATGAAATCTGAGAGCTGTCTCACTCCTCCTTTCAGAGGGAATGAAACTTGATGGCCCAGAATAGTAAGTTAAAACGTCATTTAAGGAGTCCAAATGACTACAGTTGCTCTGTATTAAGTCTATCATGCGACGAAAATACTTTTTGAGCGGAAAAACAACAAAAATAACGACTTTATCCCACTATTATTGTTCAATTTGAGTCTCTGACGAGAGTTCGCGGGAGTGCCACGACGCATGCGCGAGAACTGAGATTAGTAGTAGTAGATTCTATTTTCGTCGCATGATAGACTTAATACAGAGCCACTGTAGTCATTTGGACTCCTTAAATGACGTTTTTACTTACTATTCTGGGCCATCAAGTTTCATTCCCTCTGAAAGCCTATTGAGGAGTGAGACAGCTCTCAGATTTCATCAAAAATATACTAAATTATGTTCCGAAAATGAACGAAGGTCTTACATGGTTGGAACAACATGAGGGTGAGTAACTTTATTTTCAATTTTGGGTGAACTAACCCTTTAACATGGGGCTCGATGAGATTCTGCTCCCTTCTGGAGCCTGTCCCTAGCGGCCAGTCGATGAATTGCAGTTTAAGGCACCAATGGCTTCAAGAGAAACTACGGGAGGTTGCCGCTTGGTAGTGAGCCAGAGTCCTTACTGTCCTTACCAGTGCTCGAATTCATGTAGCCTACATCATATACTGATTCACGACCTAGGAGGCTAGGGAGCTGATTGACACGCACCCATGGATGTGATTCTGGGTTGTTCACAGTTTACTTTTGGTCATGTTCAGTGCTTGACTCACCCTCCGCAGAACAAGATCTGGATCCTCATTCTCATCAGAGTCCAAATCAGAGTCAGAGTCTGGAACATACTCTCTCACTTTATTCCTACGGAACTGAGTGGAGAAGAACAAACACAAGTAGCCTACATTTATAAGATACAAGAGAAAGTGAGGTTAAACAAGCAGAAAAGCTTTTTGCAATAATTGAGAAGTGACAGGGGAAGAATAAAGTCAATGACTGCCCTTTAAGATCAAGATTAAGATTTAAACACTGGCCTGCTTCTTAAGATATCAATAACAGAGGTTCATTGAAGACTAAAAAGCTTCGGGTAGAATCCAGAGGAGAGATTATAAACGCTTTATTTTGTGAGCACAGGCATGATGAACAGCACTAAATGGCTTTTGTGAATGTATGAGTACCAATAAATTATCTTTTTGACACATGGCACAATAATTGGTGCTCAGTAACAACAAAATAATGAGTTAACAGGCCCTTCCGACGCCGACTATCTGGGAGCCGGCATGTACAGGTGCCCCAGGGTGAGATAGACGGCGAGTGTATTAGTTTCAGATTATCCACCTCTCTCATTTTTCTTTCCCACAGACATCTCACTCCCTTCTTTATTACAGCAAATACCTGCTCTTTTTCTGTACGTCATGTGAAAGATTTACCTCATCCAGCTGTCTTTGCTGTTCTCAGTTCATGCATATAGGAGAATGAGTAATGAGTATTGGGCAAAAAGAGAAAAATCATGATTAATAAGCATGTTTGTGAGTATCATATACACTGAAATAATGAGATGAGGGTGAAGTGAGGGATAAAGATAAGTGAAGGTGGATGAGTGAGGTTTACATTATTATCTTTGTTAATCCAGGCCATGTGTGTCCTCAGATTGAGGACAGACGGATAAACATTAGAATAGACTTTAGAATTTACCTTTCTTCTCTCCCTTTCTTCCACATCAAAAAAGAAACAGCGTGAGTACTGTGAATAACAAACGGATTATTAAAAGGTGAAATATAAGAGAGACAATAGAATTTAAAGGCTCTGCCAACGCTAGACACATTAAAACTTCCCCGCATCACAGAAACTGTAAAATGACTGGATAAGTAATGAGAAACACCCTTCAGGTTTACCCCAGTTCTGTTGTCATGGAAACTGCTAATATCCGAGTGTTGTAGAAGTAGTAGAATATTCTAACAGTTTTCCCCCCCTGACTAACACAGTGATCATATTCAGCACAGAATTAACCTTATTATGTTTAATTACATTTCAGCCTTTTGCTTGAAATTGCATTTACCTGAGCGTTGTAATCATCCAGATGTATTTGAACATTGTCCTGGTCGCCTTGTTTGATAAACTGAATAATCTTCTCCACGTCTACAGGCATTCTTAATAATAATCAACCAAAACATAACATGTGTCAATTTACATGAAGAGTATTTCTAAAAAGTACTGATACAATCTTATAAAATGTTTAGAGATACATTCATATGCCTGCACTTACCCTCTGTGGTTTTAAAAGCACAGGTTTTTATAAATGTGCGATGAGTTTCCGTGCAAACAACACGTTTAGTGTATGTGTGTGTGTGTGTGTGTGTGTGTATGCCTGTCTTCATGAGTTCCTGTTTGTAATCTGACAGGCCTCAAATAGATTTAGCTTTGAGTTTTTCTAAACTAATCCCACCCATCCTCTCTCACTCACTCACTTACAACACTGCTCATAAAAATTGACAACGGTTTACTGTTTTGTAATTTCTTTCTTAATGTTAAAATATAATTTAATACGAAAGTTATTCTCAGAACAGAAGCACTAATTAACGAGAAGGCCAATCAAGCCAGAAAATAGGAACAAAAAAGCTTGAGCAGCTATGCTGGCATTCAGAGAACATTGAGGAAAAGACAGGGTTGGAGAGAGAGAAAAAGAGAGAAGGATGAAAGCATAGCCTACAGGTTTATATAAAGCTTAATGGGGTAATTAAACAAAGTGGGGGTCAGAAAGAGAAAGGCTGGGATGACTAGGGTAAGCTGATAGGGGTAATTATTTGTACTGATTGAAGGTGATTAATTGAGGCTAGTTGTTCAGATACAGCTCACTGATGGACCCTCATGAACATGTACATTAGAACAGAGTCAGGACAAAAATCGAGAGAAAGAGAGTAAATAACACCAGTAGGCAACTGGCGGGCTGGGAAAACACATCCATTCTTGACAGGACACAATCAACTTAGCCAGACAGACTTAGAGTTGCTGTTTTTTTTTCGTGATCTGTTAAGTTTCCTCAGAAGGAGAATGCACAGATCTGGATTGCTCCTGTTGTCGCTGTGTGCCGGTGTCCTGACATTTCATCCTACCCGTCAGATTGTCCTACCAGGGCTTACTGCGCATGCCCACATCAATATTTTTTATTTTTATTTTTTATATTTACATTTTGGGTAGGTTTAGGGGTAGGTATGGATGTAGGTATGGATATTAATGAATAATAATAAAGCAAATCACATTAATATGATTCTGGTAGCACAATCTGATAGGTAGCATTTTACATCCATATTTAATATTTGTTTATTTAAAATATTTACATAGTTTTAAGGGTAGGTTCAGGGAAGGGGTAGGTATGGATATTAATAAAGCCTCAAATCAGATGAATATGATGCTGGTAGCACAATCTGACAGGCAGCATTTTTTGCTGTCGAATTGTGCTACCTACTGTTTTAATGGGAGCTAGCAAAATCTGACAAGGTAGGACAAATCGACAGAACACCGGCTCTCTGGTGACCCATAGTGGTGCGCTCGGGAATCGAAAGCTGTGCGGGATTCAGCTTGTGGAAGCGCTGCTTCTTGTCTGTGGTGAAAAGGGTCTCTTCTACCAGCCTGGCAGGCGTGTCAGAGAACACAAGTTCCGTAAGTATCACCGTGGGAACCTAAATTGAGGTCCTCATGAGAAAACAAAATTATAAATCATACAGAATTCGTTTTTAGCTTTTTAAATACGTTTTTATTTTAAATATAAAAACGCAGAACGTTTTGTTTGATGGGTTAGTGAAGTTTAGGTTAGTGTAGCCTATGGGATAGAATAGGCTGTTTGTACAAAAAACATTACGTCTATGATAGACCCACAGAGATATAGGAAACCTGTGTGTGTGTGTGTGTGTGTGTGTGTGTGTGTGTGTGTGTGTGTGTGTGTGTGTGTGTGTGTGTGTGTGTGTGTGTGTGTGTGTGTGTGTGTGTGTGATAAATTCAGGCAACTTGTAGCAGAGTAGGCTAGCCATACTTATTGGAAATTCATTCAGGTCACTTTAGTCTGTATGTGTTGTGTAGAAAACGATTTGATTTATTTAGTTAATTTAAAGGGCACCTATTATGCCCCTTTTTACAAGATGTCATATTGGTCTTGGGTGTCACCAAAATGTGTCTGTGAAGTTTCAGCACAAAATACCCCACAGATAATTTATTATAACGTGTTGAAAATGTCATTTTGAGGCCTGTCTATAAAAATCGCCGGTTTGGTGTGTAGCCTACCGCTTGAAATGTAATTGAGCCGCATATCCCAGCCCTGTCTTTAGAAGAGGGCAGCATATACATCTCTCCTGTGCATGGCAGATTGCATACAGGTCTCACAGGGCGGGTCTATGTTAAAATGGCTGTCAGTCAAACCTTGTGGGCGGGCCTTTGGAGTGTGATGTCACACTGCAGAGAATCTGAGAACAGCTTGTTCCCTTTCAAACGGTCAGTCGTACTGCGTCAAAGACGCATTATGGGATAGGTTCTCCTATTCTCGAATACTGAAGCATTTATAAAATCACGCAGTGCTACTGCACAATCAAAACGGAGTCGAGACTTCTCGCGCGCTATTGGCTGGCCAGTGGTAACTGCATGAACCAATGGCAGAAAAGCGTATCTGAGCGAACCTATGGGCGCTAAGCCCGTGACGCTGAACACAGAAGCCCGGAACTGAGCGTAAAAGCCCGCGAAGGGCACCCTTAAAATACGCTGTAATGCCCCAAAATTGTCCGATTTTTCTCCTTCAGCAAAGATTTTTCGATCCTCGCTGATACCTTCTGATACGAAGATACTAAACTTACCGTGAGAGACGAGCCGTCAGCGGAATCGAGACAGCCAGCCCGGACCCCTGCGAGAGTCGGTCTGTCATCAGCGCTCTCATCCAGCATCCGCAAGCTGTCGCTCTTTCTCCCCTGCGCTCGCCGGTGATAAACACTTCGGTGTATCCTTGAGTACAAATAAGAAAATGTACACGTCACAATTGTGTGTTAGGTGCAGCACAACTCTGCATCAGGAGGATGCCCATGACCAGTGTATTACCTGTCTGGGCAAGGCCCATGCTGACACCGCTCTCTCTGGGTCCGGCTGCTCTCACTGCGAGAGCATGCCCATCTCCTCCCTCCGTTCGCGGATCGCGTTCTTCTCAGAACCCGACCCCGCCCCTCGCGCTCTCCCGCTCCCTTTCCCGTCCGAACCCCGGCGGAAAAAGCGGCGGAGCCAGAGGGCTGACTATACTGAGGCGGGCGAGCTCACGTCGGCTCAGTGCCCGCGTGCCTCGTCCTCGCCTCAGAGAGACGTTTCCCCAGTAACGTTCTCTCGTTCAGACCTGCTTCCTCCGCTCGATACCGAGGACCTGGTCTCACTCGGCGGCAATGATGAGGACGATCCACACGACGATTCCGTGTCCCTCGTCGCCTCCGATGCCGAGGAATGGTCGGGCTCCGTTGGCGACCCCACCCCCTCGACATCTCAGCAGCGCAATGACGCGGCTAAGGCTGGTGCGGACACCGAGCTAATCCGTGTCCTCTATAAGGCCGCTGGCGAGCTGGGCCTGGACTGGGCAGCCCCTGAAGAGCCCACACCCAGCCGCCTCAATGAATAGTACCTCCCGGGGCGCCAACAGGCCCCTCGGCAGAGAGCGGCACCCTTTTTCACTGAGGTGCACCATGAGCTGGTGCAGTCATGACGCGCTCCCTACTCCGCTCGCCTCCGCCCATCCACCTCGCACGCGCTCTCAACCATTGACGGCGCTATCGAGAAGGGCTATGAGAAGCTCCCGCCGCTCGAAGAGATAGGCTGGAAGCCCAAAATCGCACACCCTTCTAAGCCCTGCCGTACCACGCTGGCCTTGGCAAATAGGGCCTATGCTTCTGCCGGCCAAGCAGGCTCCGCTCTCCACACAATGGCGGTCCTGCAGGTGTTCCAGGCGAAGCTCCTTCGGGCTATGGACGAGTCTGGTCCAGACCAGGAGGTTTTTCGTGACCTCCGAAGCGCCACAGATCTGGCCCTTCGAGCTACGAAGTCTCATGGTGTTAGAGCACCACTTGTGGTTAAACCTCACGGAGATCAAGGAGGCCGATAAAACTGCCTTCCTCGATGCTCCCATTTCTCTGAATGGTCTGTTCGGTCCCGCGGTGGACGGTTTCGCGGAACGCTTCACCACGGCGCAGAAAGCGTCCCAGGCGATGAGCCATTTTCTGCCCAAAAGAGCCAGTGCCGCCTCTTCAACTCGGCCGAGAGCTCTGTACCAGCAGCAGCAGGAAGTGCGTAGAAGACATTGTTCCGACCGAAACAATTTGGCTGTACCCTAACCAGAAGCCGTGGCTAAATGGGGATGTTCGCGCGGCACTCAATGCGCGGACCTTCACTTTTAACTCCGGTAATGAGGAGGAGCATAAACAAGCAAGTTATGCCTTCCGTAAAACTATCAGAGCAGCAAAACGCCAGTACAGGGACAAGATTGAAGGACAGTTCAACACCACCGACTCTAGAAGCATGTGGCAGGGAATTAACACCATCACGGACTATAAAAGGAACACAAACTCCACCGTGAACACCGCTGCCTCTCTCCCGGACAAGCTAAACACCTTCTATGCTCGCTTTGAGGGAACTAACACCACCCTCGCGGAGAGAGAGCTTGTGGCTGAAGATGCAGAGGTTGGTGCACTCTCTGTATCTGTAGCGGATATAACCCGATCCTTCCGGCGGGTGAACATCCGTAAAGCCGCGGGTCCAGACGGCATTCCGGGCCGCGTCATCAGAGCGTGCGCGGCTGGAGTTTTTACGGACATCTTTAACCTGTCCCTCTCCCTGTCTGTGGTCCCCACATGCTTCAAAACGTCCACCATTGTGCCTGTACCGAAGCAGTCAAAAACCATCTGCTTAAACGACTGGCGTCCTGTTGCTCTGACCCCCATCATCAGCAAATGCTTTGAGAGAATAATCAGAAACCACATCTGCTCTGTTCTCCCCCCCTCACTGGACCCACTGCAGTTTGCATACCGCAAAAACCGCTCCACTGATGATGCCATTTCATCCACTATACACACTGCTTTCTCCCACCTGGAAAAGAGGAACACATATGTGAGAATGCTGTTTGTAGACTACAGCTCAGCATTCAACACCATTGTGCCCTCCATACTTGACGTGAAACTCCGGGCTCTAGGCTTAAACAGCTTGTTATGCAGCTGGATCCTGGACTTCCTGTCAAACAGACGCCAGGTGGTCTCCTCATCACTGACTCTCAACACTGGAGCCCCTCAGGGCTGTGTTCTCAGCCCACTCCTGTACTCCTTGTACACACATGACTGTGTGGCAACCCACAGCTCCAACACCATCATCAAGTTTGCTGACGATACGACGGTGGTAGATCTCATCACTGACAATGATGAAACGGCCTACAGAGAGGAGGTGCACACTCTGACACGATGGTGTCAGGAGCACAACCTCTCCCTCAACGTCAGCAAGACCAAGGAGCTGGTGGTCGACTTTAGGAGGAATGAGAGAGAACACTGCCCCATCACCATCAATGGAGCACCGGTGGAGAGAGTCAGCAGCTTCAAGTTCCTTGTCCACATCACAGAGGAACTCTCATGGTCTGTCCACACCGAGGTCGTTGTGAAGAAGGCTCATCAGCGCCTTTTCTTCCTGCGACGACTGAGGAGGTTTGGAATGAACCGCCACATCCTCACACGCTTCTACACCAGCACCATAGAGAGCCTGCTGACTGGCTGCATCACCACCTGGTACGGCAACAGTACCGCCCGCAGCCGCAAAGCCCTGCAAAGGGTAGTGCGCACGGCCAGCTGCATCATCGGAGGTGAGCTTCCCTCCCTCCAGGACATTTATGCCAGGCGGTGTGTGAAAAGAGCTCAGAGGATCATCAGAGACTCTAGCCACCCGAGCCATGGGCTGCTCTCACTGCTGCCATCAGGCAGGCGGTACCGCAGCATCAGAACACGCACCAGCCGACTCCAAAACAGCTTCTTCCCACAAGCAATTAGACTCCTTAACTCTTGATCCATCAGGATCATAACACACACTGGATAGAATATCACTCAGCACAACCCACTGTAGATACACACACATTATATACACATTTATTTATCATATAGCATCTATTGTACATTGGATTTCTATTTGTGAATAATATTGTATACTGTACATTGTATATTATTATTATTATAGCTTAATGTATATTGTTTAATGTATGTTTAGTGTATATTGTTTAAAGTATATGTATATTGTAAGTATGTATATATTGTTTAAAGCTGTGAGAACTACACTCACATTGTGTAAATTATTTATTGTTTATTGTAGAGTATACTGTGCTGTGAGTAATTGTGGGCGCATCAGATGTGTAATCTGATGTTGCTTTAAATGTTGGTCATGTCATGACTGCTATGTTGCTCGGAACTGCACCTAAGAATTTCACCTACTGTTGCACTTGTGTATATGGTTGAGTGACAATAAAGTGATTTGATTTTATTTGATTTGAGCAACAGCAGCGCAGATCTGCAACCGCACCCGCGCTCGCTCCCGTGCAGCCCCACCCACCTTATGACCAACGTCAACGTCAGCGTCATCACCAGGCAAAGCGCTTCCCGCCCAAGCGTCAGGGTCCCCGGCCTAAGATCACGCTGGACCCTGATCACAGGAAGCAGTCCTGACCGGCTGATCAGGAAGAGAGGAGGGGTGAGCTCCGCCCAAGCCGGTCCGCCCCCCAAAAGACTCCGAATTCTCTCCCCGCGGCCCGTTTTTGTTCGGGCCCGGGAGAAACATGTTGTGAATGTAAAAAATGTGAGCAGCAAGCCCGCGCTCGCACGCGCTCCACTGCACTTTACCGCTGTTATTGCGGGTTCAATAAAAAACTTGAATGTTCGACAACAGAGTCTTCTTTCTCTTCTACACCACACGACGGTCGGCGCGCGGCAAAATGCGCCGTTCGACACTATAAAACCCCTATGCAACTGGGCAGAGGCTTGGAAAGCAATCCCTGGTGTGTCACAGTGGGTTATAAAAACAATTCAACTAGGCTATTCACTCCAATTCGCTCACAAACCACCGCGATTCGCGGGCATAACTTACACTTCAATGAAGAGCAACGCAACCCACGTCCTCAAAACCGAAGTGAAAAGTCTATTGATGAAAAGAGCTATAGAGGCGGTGCCTGCAGCTCAAAGCGACTCAGGGTTTTACAGCCGCTACTTCCTGGTTCCCAAGAAAGATGGCGGCCTCAGGCCCATCTTAGACCTCAGACATCTGAACAAGGCTCTTATCAAACGGCCGTTCAGAATGCTAACATTAAAACAAATGATTGCGCAAATCCGCCCGATGGATTGTTTTTTCTCAGTAGATCTGAAAGATGCCTACTTTCATATCCAAATTATCCCATGTCACAGACCGTTTCTGAGATTCGCGTTCGACGGGAAGGCCTACCAGTACACAGTCCTCCCATTTGGCCTGTCTCTGGCACACCGCACTTTCACAAAGTGTATGGATGCAGCTCTCTCCCCTTTAAGACAAATGGGAATGCGCATTTTGAACTACCTCGACGACTGGCTCATACTGGCCCAGTCAGAGGAAGAACTACAATCTCACAAATCTGTGCTTCTCAGCCATCTAGAATGCCTGGGTCTCAGAATAAATACAGCCAAGAGCTCGTTGCTTCCCAGACAGAGGATCTCTTTTCTGGGAACGATTTTAGACTCAGCCCAAATGAGGGCGTGGCTGTCAAACGAATGTTCTCTGACTACACAGCAGCTTGCACACTCGTTCAAAACAGGAACCAAAAGACCCTTGAGAATTTTTCAGAGAATGCTAGGCCTTATGGCATCAGCTTCTCCAGTACTTCCGCTGGGTATGATGCAAATGCACCCCCTGCAGTACTGGCTGAAATCACAGGTTCCTCCCCAAGCGTGGCATTCAGGCCAGCTTTGGATCAAAGTGGGCTTCGGCTGTGTCAAAGCCCTCGCCCCGTGGTCCCCGTGGTGAGCTTGGGAACAGTTTCCAGACGAATGGTGGTCACCACAGATGCCTCCAACACGGGTTGGGGTGCTCTGTGCGAGGGCGAACCGGCCTTCGGCTCATGGTCGAGCACGGAGTCACGGTTGCACATAAACTGCCTAGAAATGCTGGCAGTAGTGCTAGCCCTCGAGACTTTTTGACCACGTCTTTTGGGTCATCACATCCTAGTCCGTACGGACAACACGACAGTGGTCTCCTACATAAATCGCCATGGCGGGCTCAGGTCGAGATGGCTCAACCAACAGGTCAGACATCTCTTCCTATGGGCGAAAGACAGAATGCATTCGCTAAGAGCAGTGCACGTGCCGGGCAGACTGAACCAGGGAGCAGACATGCTCTCCAGGGGCCTCGTGTCCCCGGGGGAATGGTCCCTCCATCCCCAAACGGTTCAAATGATATGGAATGTTTTCGAGAAGGCAGAGGTCGACCTCTTCGCCTCCGAAGACAACTGTCATTGCCCAATGTATTTTTCAAAGAGCCAGGATGCGCTGGCCCACGAATGGCCCAGCTGCCTGCTTTATGCTTTTCCACCAGTACCGCTCATTCCCCAGGTCTTAAAAAGAATCAGGGAATGCGGGCACACAGTCCTGCTAGTGGCTCCACTCTGGCGAACCCACCACTGGTTTCCCAAGCTGATTCAGCTGCTATCAGCATCCCCTTGGCCAGTCCCGCTGAGAAAAGATCTCCTATCTCAGGCGAACGGGACAATATGGCACCCCTGTCCCAAACTGTGGGCGCTACATGTTTGGCCCCTCAAGGGGAGCTCGAGAACCTCCAAGTGAGTTTCTTGAACGCTATCGGTGAAGCTAGAGCCCCGTCTACTAGACGTCTCTATGCCCTTAAATGGTCAGTGTTCTCTGACTGGTGTTCAGCCAGGAACCATAACCCAGTGTCATGTGAGATATCACAGATACTTGTTTTTCTACAAGAGATGTTGGATGCAGGACGCACTCCATCCACACTCAAAGTCAACACAGCAGCCATTGCCACCCACATCTCATATGCCTATAGCTGGCCAATCAGTAGGCAGACACGACATGGTTGTAAAATTCTTAAAGGGAGCCAGGAGGCTTAACCCCATCCCATCCTGGGATCTTTCATTGGTCCTACGAGCACAAAAAGGACCTCCCTTCGAGCCAATGCAGACGGCTGAACTAAAACCGCTTTCACTGAAAACCACCCTGCTATTAGCATTGGCATCAGTTAAGCGTGTTGGTGACATTCAAGCGGTCTCTGTGAACGCATCATGTCTAGAATTTGGCCCAGGTGATTCTAAAGTCATCCTCAAACCAAGACATGCCTATGTGCCTAAAGTGCTTTCAACACCATTCAAAGCACAGATAATCACTCTTTCTGCTCTTCCACCCTCTGAGGATGAGAGACAGTTACACCTGCTCTGCCCTGTTAGGGTGCTCAGAGCATATATTGAGCGGTCCTCCCACTTTAGGCAGTCGGAGCAGCTCTTTGTAAGCTTTGGTGGCCGCACTAAGGGACTTCCGGTCACCAAGCAAAGTCTAGCCAGATGCCTAGTTGACGCAATAGCGCTAGCATACGATACTATGGGCCTTCAATGTCCCATAGGTGTCAAAGCTCACTCCACCAGAGACATGGCCTCCTCCTGGGCATGGTCTAGTGGAGTGTTTATTGGTGACATCTGTAGATCGGCAGGCTGGTCCTCACCATCTACTTTTACCAGATTCTACAGCCTGGAAGTCCCTGCGCTGCAGGCACAGATCCTTGCTGTATAATAATGAGTATTAACGGGTAACCCGTCCTTATTAGTTAGGCATCTGGGTCTTCATATGCTCAATGCATGACTGAATTTTTTCCCCTTAATTGCTGGCCTCTATGAGCCCAGTATGAAAGGGGAGATATATATATATACATATAAAATATATATGTATATCATGATGTGTCAATAACTCTAGTCTTGGGCCCCCTTATAGTGCTCAAGCTGAGGGAGTACATACCATTGCGCTTCATAGCATGGCGGGATTAAATATCAAATCAAATCAAATCAAATCAAATCACTTTATTTGTCACTCTACATATGCACAAGTGCAACAGTAGGTGAAATTCTTAGGTGCAGTTCCGAGCAACATAGTAGTCATGACATGACATGTACAACATTTAAAGCAGCATCAGATTACACATCTGATGCGCACACAATTACTCACAGCACAGTAAACTCTACAATAAACAATAAATAATTTACACAATGTGAGTGTAGTTCTCACAGCTTTAAACAATATACACATACTTACAATATACATATACTTTAAACAATATACACTAAACATACACTAAACAATATACATTACGCTATAATAGTAATAAAAATATACAATGTATAGTATAAAATATTATTCACAGATTGAAAAATTGAAATCCAAAGTGCAATAGATGCTGTATGATAAATAAATGTGTATATAATGTGTGTGTATCTACAGTGGGTTGTGCTGAGTGATATTCTGTCCAGAGTGTGTTATGATCCTGATGGATCAGGAGTTAAGTAGTCTGATTGCTTGTGGGAAGAAGCTGTTCTGGAGTCGGCTGGTGCGTGTTCTAATGCTGCGGTACCGTCTGCCTGATGGCAGCAGTGAGAGCAGCCCATGGTTCGGGTGGCTAGAGTCTCTGAAGATCCTCTGAGCTCTCTTCACACACCGCCTGGCGTAAATGTCCTGGAGGGAGGGAAGCTCACCTCTGATGATGCAGCTGGCCGTGCGCACTACCCTTTGCAGGGCCTTGCGGCTGCGGGCGGTACTGTTGCCGTACCAGGTGGTGATGCAGCCAGTCAGCAGACTCTCGATGGTGCAGGTGTAGAAACGTGTGAGGATGTGGTGGTTCATTCCAAACCTCCTCAGCCGTCGCAGGAAGAAAAGGCGCTGATGAGCCTTCTTCACAACGGCCTCAGTGTGGACGGACCATGAGAGTTCCTCTGTGATGTGGACACCGAGGAACTTGAAGCTGCTGACTCTCTCCACCGGTGCTCCATCGATGGTGATGGGGCGGTGTTCTCTCTCATTCCTCCTGAAGTCGACCACCAGCTCCTTGGTCTTGCTGACGTTGAGGGAGAGGTTGTGCTCCTGACACCACCGTGTCAGAGTGTGCACCTCCTCTCTGTAGGCCGTTTCATCATTGTCGGTGATAAGACCTACCACCGTCGTATCGTCAGCAAACTTGATGATGGTGTTGGAGCTGTGGGTTGCCACACAGTCATGTGTGTACAAAGAGTACAGGAGTGGGCTGAGAACACAGCCCTGAGGGGCTCCAGTGTTGAGAGTCAGTGATGAGGAGATGTTACTGCCCATTCTGACCACCTGGCGTCTGTTTGACAGGAAGTCCAGGATCCAGCTGCATAACAGGCTGTTTAAGCCTAGAGCCCGGAGTTTCATGTCAAGTATGGAGGGCACAATGGTGTTGAATGCTGAGCTGTAGTCCACAAACAGCATTCTCACATACGTGTTCCTCTTTTCCAGGTGGGAGAGAGCAGTGTGTATAGTGGATGAAATGGCATCGTCAGTGGAGCGGTTTGTGCGGTATGCAAACTGCAGTGGGTCCAGTGAGGGGGGGAGAACAGAGCAGATGTGGTTTCTGACTAGTCTTTCAAAGCATTTGCTTATGATGGGGGTCAGAGCAACAGGACGCCAGTCGTTTAAGCAGGTGGTTTTTGATTGCTTAGGTACAGGAACAATAGTGGACGTTTTAAAGCATGTGGGGACCACAGACAGGGAGAGGGACAGGTTAAAAATGTCCGTGAAGACTCCAGCCAGTTGGTGCGCGCACGCTCTGATCACACGGCCGGGAATGCCGTCTGGACCCGCAGCTTTACGGACGTTCACCCGCCGGAAGGATCGGGTTACATCCGCGACAGATACGGAGAGTGCACTAACCTCTGTATCTTCAGCCGCGAGCTCTCTCTCCGCGAGGGCGGTGTTAGTTCCCTCAAAGCGAGCATAGAAGGTGTTGAGCTCGTCCGGGAGAGAGGCAGCGGTGTTCACGGTGGAGTTTGTGTTCCCTTTATAGTCCGTGATGGTGTTAATTCCCCTCCACATGCTTCTGGAGTCGGTGGTGTTGAACTGTCCTTCAATCTTGTCCCTGTACTGCCGTTTTGCTGCTCTGATGGTTTTCCGGAGGGCATAACTTGCTTGTTTATGCTCCTCCGCGTTACCGGAGTTAAAAGTGAAGGTCCGCGCATTGAGTGCCGCGCGAACATCCCCATTTAGCCACGGCTTCTGGTTAGGGTACAGCCGAATTGTTTTTGTCGGAACAACGTCATCTACGCACTTCCTGATGAAACACGTTACGCTATCAGCGTAAACCTCGATGTCGTCATCAGAGGCCGACCGGAACATCTCCCAGTCCGCGTGATCAAAACAGTCCTGTAGCATAGAATCTGATTGGTCCGACCAGCACTGGATGGTTCTGAGGGCGGGTGCTTCCTGTTTGAGTCTTTGCCTATATGCGGGCAAAAGTAGGATGGAAGCGTGATCCGATTTGCCAAATGGTGGGCGCGGGAGGGACTTGTAACAATCCTTGAAGGGGGAGTAGCAGTGATCTAAATAGGCTCCCATAATGCGTCTTCGACGCAGTACGACTAACCGTTCGAAAGGGAACGTACTCGGTTACTTATGTAACCTCGGTTCCTGAGATAAGGGAAGGAGTACTGCGTAGATTGCCGTGCAATGGCGCTAAAACAACGGGTGACCTTCGCTTCAGTCGAATTAACCTGACAATTTTGGGCCATTACAGCGTATTTTAAGGGCGCCCTTCGCGGGCTTTTACGCTCAGTTCCGGGCTTCTGTGTTCAGCGTCACGGGCTTAGCGCCCATAGGTTCGCTCAGATACGCTGTTCTGCCATTGGTTCATGCAGTTACCACTGGCCAGCCAATAGCGCGCGAGAAGTCTCGACTCCGTTTTGACTGTGCAGTAGCACTGCGTGATTTTATAAATGCTTCAGTATTCGAGAATAGGGGAACCTATCCCATAATGCGTCTTTGACGCAGTACTCCTTCCCTTATCTCAGGGAACCGAGGTTACATAAGTAACCGAGTACATTCTGAAACACTGCTTATGATTTTTGGGGATTAAAAAAAATCCTGGGTGGATTTTTATCGTTATAGGGTGGTTGTTTACACACACTGTCATCACACATTTATGTTCAAACATCATGTAAAAGTGGATTTTGCATAATAGGTGCCCTTTAATAGTATATAGGCTGCTTATGAATCCTTTGTAACTGTCTGTCTTTCAACAGGCATCATGATGGGGAACAGCGCCCCCTTCCTGCGGCAGACTACAGTGGCTGCTCAGAGTGGCGAGAAGAGGCACTGCCAGAACAAAAAAAGGCATTGTAGAGCAGTGCTGCCATTTCTACTGTGACTATTATGGTTTCTCCATTATTTGTTTGGGATATGGTTTGGATGGTGTACAGCAGTGATGGATTACTTGAAATGCTTCACAATGGCAATGCAAATATTAAAAATCTAAATGTTTTTGTTGTTGTTGACTCAAATAGCACAATACTACACAATACAAATTATCCAGACAAAGTTAAGGTTAAATTAAAATATTCATTATTGCATTCTTGTAACTCAAATATAAAATAATGGCAATATCAACACCAAGGTAATGGGTTTGATTCCCTGAAATGGCATGAACTGATAAAAATGTAATGTGATTCGCTTCAGATGAAAGCATGTGCCAAAGGCATAAAAAAAGTAAAAGTATTATTGAAAAGTCTGGTCCTAGCTGGGATAATGATAAAACAATACAAATTGTTGTGTCAAAAAGGTTTTTTGAAGAGTAACCTATATAAAAAATAAATTATAATATTTATTTATATTTATATCATATTTAATAATATTTACATAAATAATAATAAAATGTTTCCTAGGCCTAGTTTTAATGTGAATATTTTGAACTTTTCACATTTTTAAATAATTAGTGTGTGGCACAAAACTAAATGTAAATTTCAAGACCATTTAAAGACCCATTTTAAATCAGTAATATAATTATACTAAATAATTAAACTATATTGTACTTACTAAACATTAGCCTACTATTTCATAATCACTTGACAAACAACAAGCATAGGCCTTTCAGACCAGCAACAATGTACATGACATATGAACTACATAAATGTTAATGCACTAATAATCTGTTGACCCTTAATTAATTTATGGATTTTCTATGTTCTAGAATATGTCGCGTTCATTACAAACATTTATATTCGCCAATTTGCGTCGTAATAGCTTTTGAAGAAAAAACATCATTTCCCATAAGCCCATGCCGGCGGTTTCACAGAAGTGGAAGCAAAATGGCGGAGTCGGATGGGATGGGCCTTTTATTGTGCTCCTAAAAGAAAAATGTTTCGTGCCTCTACGTGTCGGTTTAAAGTTAACAAAAACACTGTGGATGGTTTCAGAGGGTTTTTAGCTTTGTGATTCACCAGCCGGCCCATCTCTGCACTATGAAGGTAAACGGTTCTTATAGCTTGTCTAACTTAGCCAGCCAGCTAACCCCTGTGGACGACAAATTGTAGGCAATAAATTATTGCAGCTACGGCGAGAATGTTGCTTAAAATTAAGACTTGATAAGAAAGTCAGCTAGTAATACTAAATGTATGCAACATGAATATTGGCGGTCTTCTCATGACAGTTAACAGGTGAGGACATTGGTGGGCAAACACTGCAGTGGACCTCACGTACTTGATAGCATCGTCTGTAGCATCATCTTAAATCATATTCATCCACTGTATACGATCAGTGCTGTCACTGGGTCAAGAATTGAAGCCACAATGTTGAATGTCAATACAGATCTTGCTTTCTCGTCACAGATCTTGCTTTTTCGTCAATTTACACGAGTGATCAAGTTCCCCTTCTAGGTAAAGACAGATTAAATGCAGAAGTAGTTTTATCACATCCCTCAGGTATGATTATCATAACGGCTGCAGCTTTATGATTGGTCAGAGCTGAGGTTTCAGATCTAGGTTATTCATAACAATAGCGTTGTGTGTCGTCTAGATGGGAACAGATGGACAGGCTGAAAAGGATGGAGAAGAAGTTGTACCAGGCAAGGTACGTGTCATATAAAGCATTATGCAACTTTACTTGATATATATATATATATATACACACACACACACACACACACACACACAATGTAGATAGTGAGATTAAGATTTAGTACCCACAGCTCTCTCTGCCGAATACACAGAATGTCTTCAGTCTCATCTTCTTATAGTCACAGGCTGAACAATGTCCAGATGAAGAGGAGGAAGTGAAGTCTAATGCAGAAAGAAGAACAGTTGGCCTTAGATGTTTCCAGGGAAACAGAGAGACCTCAGAGGACGAGCCTAGTGAACTGGTAAAGTAAAATAATTTATGCTATTTGCATAATTGTAAGTTATTATGTTCTGTGTTTTTTACATGCGTTATGTGTCTGTAATTTACCCAGTTTGAAACTAGTGACCTGAGTTGACCTTGTAACGGTTTAATTTGTGTTACACTCTTGTAGGGGGCTGCTGTTGTTACTTCCTCTGAGCCTGTATTTCTTGTGCCTCAGCTCAGCTCACAACCTCAGTACCTAGACTGGTAAGTGCTTAATTAAGCACACAAAATTCAAAATTGAGCTTGATTGTAGCTATTTATTGCACAACGCAAATTAGACTTTATTTGCTATTTAATGTCCCCTTGTAGGCAATAATTGCATCCCTTAAAACTTATCTTTGATCACCAAAATGATTTTTCCTGTGAAAAAAATGTATTCATGCCATAAAATAGCTTGATTGTAACTCTACACCCTTGCTTCTTTTAGTATATGCAGATGTAGTATATGCAGTGAGCACCACTTGCAGAGATCCACTTGCTCAATTTTACTGTAGTAAACATTGCAAAATAACAACTGGAAATACTGGTTTAATTCAGCCATATATGTTTGAACCAGACACTGATTCAGAAGAAGAAGGTGAAGAGTGAATTATACAGATTTTTATTCTGGTGTCACCATTGTCCTGTGCATTGGGTACCAGCACCAAGTCCAAGCCTTTTCATTTCCACCCCAATGTAATACCAAATATAGCATTTTAATTAACAGTAATTTTTTGTAAACTTTTTACCATATGTCTTGTACCAAATGACACAAAAAATGTACCATTAAAGCCGCTTATTTCACATCTCTATTTAATTTATTGCATTTATTTGTGCTATTGTTTGCAATTTGCTTATTTGATCTAATTGTGTTATTGACTTTTCACTTGTGATTTTTTTTATTAAAAAAATAAAATGTTGCATTGAAGAAAAGTAGATTTTTGTTTGTATATGCTGTTAATTATAGTTCTTAGAAAGAAAATCGGAATCAGCAAAAGTCAGGTATCGCCGATCACATTTGCAAAAACAAAATTGCATTTTTCAATATTTTTTGAAAAATGTATATCCCTAGTTTTGTGCCTCTCAAGTCTCCTCAAATTACATTATAGCTGGTAAAGCTATTGTTGCAAAATTACAAACCATTATAAAAGTTATTAAACATGTAAACATTTTATTTGATCTAAATTTTTTGTAATCGTAATGTTCAAAAAATATTTGCTTTGACACTTTAAAGGGATACTCCACCGTTTTTTCATATTAAACTGTTATTCCCTTAAATAAGACGATTTGATACATACCTCTCTCATCTCAGTGCGTGCACTTAATCTCTCTGACGCGCGGTGACACTTTGATAGCATTTAGCTTAGCATACTAAGCCCAGTTCATTCACTAGGTACCAAACAGAGATCAAGTTAGTACTATCAATAATAGCACTTTTGATAGTACTTCGGCTCTGCGCAGTAAAAACGGAAGTGAGAGGAAGAGGGGGAGAGGATCTTTCAGGCGTGAGTTTTTACTGCGCCGAGCCGAAGTACTATCAAAAGTGCTATTCCGCCATACATTATAGTTATCCTTTTTAACCCGCCTAGAAAAGCGCCACGTTTTATTTTGTGTCACCATACTTGGTCGTTCAGCTATTCGTGTGACTGTACTAAAATGAAAACGTGGAGGTGTTTGGTCGCTTCTAACTTGATCTCTGTTTGGTACCTAGTGAATAAACTGGGCTTAGTATGCTAAGCTAAATGCTATCAAAGTGTCACCGCGCGTCAGAGAGATTAAGTGCACGCACTGAGATGAGAGAGGTATGTATCAAATCGTCTTATTTAAGGGAATAACAGTTTAATATGAAAAAACGGTGGAGTATCCCTTTAACATTAACACTTGTTGTTGGGGCCTGTTTTGTATTAAACAATTTAATTCAAAAACTATAAATCTTCTTGTATCAAGGAAATTATTATATAATAGTTTTGTTTTCTTCTCCTTCAGTGACTTTGATGTGGAGCTAACAGCAGAGGTGAAAGTAGAGGACGGTGCATCTCTTGCTTTGTTGACATCTGTTACCCCAAACCTTGGTTACCAGAAACCAGGTAGGTTCAAGTCCGTACTTTGTTTATTATAATGTAAATAGTACTGTAATGTGTGATCAAACTAATTAAATGTTCTGTCTTCTATAGGATCTTTCTTGAAAGGACTCTATCCAGCATCTTTAAGGAAAAAGAGACTCCCTATAGACAGTTCTTTGCCTTCAGGCTCTTTTCCTGGATGCTGCTCAAGTGTAATTCAAGCCCCGGGACAGATGCAACTGCCCTGTTCCTTCAAAAACTCTGAGAGGGTTATAGAGATGGCCAAAAGCCCTCTCCCCTCATCACCTTCCAACTCACCATCATCTCCTTCATCTGCTCCCTCTTCCCCCTCCTCCTCCCCCTCATCGTCATCTCCTGGTGGAATGGGTACAAACTACCATGAGGATGAAGACAGAGGCCATGCTGGAGACAGCAGAGCCAGCATAGGAACTGGAGACTTTGTGTCATCCACTTCGTCCTCTTTGGTGCCATCATCAATGCCACCTTCTTCTTCTAATCCTTCACTCCATCCATCTTCCTCATTCACACATCCATACAATGATGGACAGCGGGAGAGTTTAGAAAATGACATATATGACCCCTTTCACCCAACAGAGGGCGAGGGTGAGAGAGACCGGGCGTCCACTGAAGATGAGGAAGAAGAGGTTGATAAGTATGATCCATTTGAACCGACAGGTTCTCCAGCCTCTGAAACAGAGGAGGAGAAAATATGTGTGGATGAGGGGGATGAGGGGAATGAGGGAGTAAGCAGCATTAATAGCGAAGAGAATGTTGTAAAAGCTGAAAGAGCATTGGAAATGGAGGGGCCTGCTGGCACAGAGGGGGGGCCTCCAGATTCAACTGAAATTGACGCTCCATCTTCAATGTTCAATAATGTATCTTTAGAACTTAGCAGCAAGCGATCCATCAAAGACAGAATGAGGGAACAGGGAAAAAATCAAAGAGAACGGGGTACAGACTCTGAGCACTCTGAGATAGAAGAAGGGGAGATAGTGGGGGCCAGTGAAAGAGGAAGAGAACGAGTGATTGAGAGGAGGAGAGAGGTGTTGCTTCCATCCTCAAGCAGTCCCTCTTACCTTCAAGGGGGTGTCCAAAAACCAGAGAGGATCTTACGGGTCTTAGAAGGTGATGGGTTTGTGTCTGTCCGAGCTGATGAAGAATGGGAGAGGGAACCAGTGGCTTCTGTGGGTGTTGGAGATCTGAGACGAAAACTGACGAGTAGGCGAAAAGAAAGATTCAGATCATGCCCTTCTTCTGCATCCATATCACCTCCGCCTGCCCCTGTTTTGCCTTTGCCCTCTCCTTCCTTTCCCAATTCTCCACCTCTATCCACTGATAAAGGGAGGAGTCGTAAATCCTCCAAGAGTTCAAAGGACAGGGATAGACGCAAGCGGAAAGAGGGAAGAGGAGAAAAGGAAAAGAGGAAAAAAAGGAAAGAGGGAAAAGAGTCAGGTGAAGAGAAAAGTGAAAGCAAAGAGAGAGACCATGAAAAGAGAAGAGAAAAAGAGAACAAAGGCAAAGATAGAGAGAGAGGGAGAAGTAGCCAAAGCGATAGTCGCAAGAGAAAAAAGAGACGCAGGAGCACTCCAGAACATTCTTCCCACTCCCACTCCCAGAATGCCTCCCGACACGCACACAGTCGCAGATCTTGGTCCAACCACTCTGAGGACCGCCACAAAGATAAAGACCGAGAAAAAGAAAGGGAGAGAGAGCGAGAAAGGAACCATGAAAGAGACAGGGATAGGAATAGGGACCGGTGGCGAGATGACAGGGATAGAGAGCGAGACAGAGACTCCAGAAGAAGAGATGGACGAAGGAGAGATCGGGATGAGGATAACAGGAGGTCAAGCAGCAGAGAGAGAGGCAGTACACAGAGGAGCAGAGGAAGCAGTGATAGGAGAGATAAAGAGAAAGAATTGATTAGAGATCGAGACCGGGATAGGAGAAGAGATAGCAGGCCTGTTGTACCCCCGTCAATTCAGGATCTCAATGGCTCTGATCTTTTTGCAATCAAACGTACCATCACCGTTACCACCACTACAACGACCACCACAGTCCCAAGTTCGCCGCCCTGTAGCCAACGGCGCTCCCACAGCCGATCTGAGAGCTCTGACAAACATCATAAGAGGAAGAAGAAACGAAGGAGACGATCAGATGATGAGGAAAGAAAGGACGAGGAGCACAGGAGCAGGTCCCGACCCACCTCCCTAACGCCTTCTCATTATCATGGATATGAATCAGACCATCTCTCTGACCATCCTGAGGTAGACATGCTCTCTTTGGATGGGGAAGCACTGGATTCAGACTACCCTTCACTAGAGGACTCGCCACTACTTCCTCCTCCTCCTCCTGAGCCCCGTCTACCCAGTCCCAAGATTAAATCTGGAGCACCCAAAATGAGCCGACATCATCTGAAGAAGAAATCCAGACCTGGCAAGACAGTTGGTCAGTCTGAATCCACCTCCTCCTCTTCTTCTCATAGACCAAAAGCCAAAAGTAAAAACTTATTGTCATCTCTCTCACCACCTCTTTCTGCATCCTCAGGCAACACCACCTCCCTTCAGCCCACAACATTCTCATCCACTACTAAACGAGGACGGAAAACTGGTAAGGAAAAAGTAGGGAAGAAGGATGCTGGGCGTTCTGGCAGGTCCAAAAAGCTCAGTGGCAGTAGCAGAAAGGGTAAGCTCCAGTCTAAAGTGTCTGTCTTGGTTCGTGAGGGTGTTAGCAGCACCACTGGGAACTCTGGAAAGTTGGGCCTTGACCTTCTTGGACCTGGTGGTGTTGTAAGTGGAGCTTCAGGGCCATCAGTTGTTGGAGGGTCTATTGCTGTTGTGTTCCGCCGTGACAATGAGAGCCGGTCACCGTTTCTTAAGCCCTGCTCAGAGACACTGGCTCTTCCAGGTAGAGGCAAAGACCCAAGTAAAACTGGTAAGCAACGCCACATCCTTGGGCCTCCGTCATCAACAAATTCGAGTGGACTGAAGTCCAAGAAAGCCAAGCCAAGCTCTGCTACATCCACATCCTCATCTGCCTCTTCCCCTACTTCCTCATTGGCAGCAAAACGTAGAAGGAGGCCTGGAAAGAAGCCCAGAGAGAAAGGGCTAACTGTGGATGGAAGTGATTCTAAAGGTGCTAATAGTAATTGTAGCACAGTTGGTGGTGGTTGGGCAGGGGTATCAACAGAAATGCAGCCATTGGTTGGGGTTGGATCCAAGCCATCTAGTCCTCCTTCAGCTCTTCCTGGTCCCACTCCTTCATCCTCTTCATCATCCTCCACTTCCTCATCAGCAAGTATCCTTCCTCCATCCTCCTCACCACCGCACACATCCCCATTGTCTTTGCCTCCATCTCGAGATACTAGGGAGTCATCCCCAGACTCTCAAACTGTTGATAGTAGCTGCAAGACACCAGAACCTTCATTCCTTTTGGAGGAGGGCCCTGGTCAGTCCAAAGCCTCATCTCTCACACCTTCAAAGTCCCCTGCCAGCCCTCCCAGTCTTCTATCATCACAGATCAGGGGCGATACCATATCCCAGTCCACTTCCAGTGGTAAACCTCACCTGCCAGAAGATCAGAAGGCATCATCACCACCATGCTCTACTTCAGCAGCCTCGGTGTCGGCCTCCATCTCTCATTCCAATGCTCCTCTGGCAAATGACCCTTCTTCCTCCTCCTCTTCTTCAGTGTCCTCTTCTTCAATAAACAAGGCACCACCACCTCCGCCCCCACCCCCATCAGCTACGCCTTTACCCTGGAGTCTACAAACTGGAGTGGACTGCACTGCTGGAGGTGTTTTAGCATGTGAGTGTTTAATGCATGATTTTTAAGTAATTCCCTGTTGACATGCATTTTTAATTTTCTTGTGATTAGAAGTCATAACGTCCTACTGTTAAATCCCTCTTCAGTGACGGCTCTCCTCTTCAAAATGGAGGAGGCCAATATAGCCAACAGAGCCAAAGCACAAGAGTTCATCCAGGCCACAAGTCAGGTAAAATCAATGATATTATAACGGAGCACTACACTTTTCTTTCCATTAACTTCCAGTAGATTGTACATTTTTACAGTACAGTTTGGATTCATAATTATTTCTGGGGTTTTTTGTGTCCGAAGAAACTTAGCATGTTCACAATCTAACATCACCGGGCCTTTATTACTATATATAATGTTGTTGTTATGTGGGTTTTTCCTTCTGAATGTACAATGTTCTGCCATATTCCTTAAGTCTAGTTAGTTGGTTGTTTCACTCACCATTCATTGTGAAGTTAAATTAATGACCTAACTTTAAATTGATAGTGTAATAAAATTTTATTTTTCTTTCATTTTACACAGATTCTCTCTCAGGCCAATAAGAACCAGTCACAACCACACCCTCCTTCATCATCCTCATCTATATCATCACAGGTTCCTCCACCTCCATCACATGCCCCACCCTCAGGACCCACTCCTGCACAGTTTATTCTTCACAGCTCTGTTCCATTGGTTGGCAGCACCAAAACTCCTCCTTCACACTTGCACCCTGGACTCTCAATGGGAGGAGGCTGTGCTCAGACGCCGCCACCTCCATTGCCAGTGGGAATGACAGGGGGCAGTGATATGGGCTGGGACAATGAAAGTAAAGACCCTGACAAGGTATCAACAATTTCCTATAATTAAGGCTGCACAATTAATTCAGAGACTTAGTGGGATTATTAAATCTCAGAAGTAAAGTGATTTAACAGTATGAGTGAATGCAAAGATAAGGTTTTATTAATTAAAGACAATAGATATTGTTTGATAATTTATAATTTTCCTGCTTCCAGTTTCAGTGATTTAATGTATTCTTGTATTATTTCTCTTGAAATCAGAGCAGTAATATGAGCATTGTAATTGCAGTATGGTTTTATTTGGCTTATCCTATTTATAACAATCCCCATCTTTAACAATTTAATTCTAAATCACTTACTTTTGCTTAGTATCTGAAGAAGCTGCACACCCAGGAGAGGGCAGTAGAGGAAGTCAAATTGGCCATCAAGCCATACTACCAGCGCAAAGACATCAACAAAGACGATTACAAGGATATCTTAAGGAAAGCTGTGCACAAGGTAAATATAGGTTCAAGATAGCCCATAATGTGCTTCAAATAAATATCCAGAAAGAGTGTGTCAGTATGACTAAATCTGTCTTTACCTCACAGATTTGTCACAGCCGAACAGGTGAGATCAACCCTGTTAAAGTGAATAACCTGGTCAAGCTTTATGTCCAGAGATACAAGTATTTTAGAAAGCACGGCCGCAAGATGGACGAGGAGGAAAAAGAGGACAGGGAGTCTGCCTGAATGCATTCCTCAGCATGATTGGACAAAGACCAATGTCTTTCTCTCCATCTGGTCGAACAAGTTTGCAAAATCTCCTCCCCTGCACGTGTTTGGGCCCACCGTGGCTATTGAGTGACAGTCGTTTGTTATATTGTTCTGTTCCCCTTATGTGTTGACATCATGTAAACTTGAGTACTCCACCTTCCTTCCCGTCTCTCTTTCTTGTCTTGCTATAAATATGTATGAATATAGAAATGTGGTAAGATATAAAGTATACTTAGAGTTCTAAAGTATACACTCAAAGAGGGAGAGATAAAGATGGCGTGCAAACACTCTCTTAACACATAATATTCAACCTGTACATACTTTTAAGTACACTACATAGGTGTTCTTTCTTCCTCTCTCCCTTTCTGAGAAGTGCACATTTTAAATAGTCAGCTAGCTTACACATTCATTACGATTGAGGTTTTGGGTGGGAAAGAATGAATTACAGAATTGAGTAAAGAATGTTACTTTTTTCCCTTTGGATTTTCTTTACTGCTAGGATTGAGCGCAACCTGTTTTTTTCCCCCACTGTGTCAAAGAGCATTCATTTGTAGAGGTGCTACTTAAAACACGTGACACTCTTTCAAGTTTTGAGATAGCTCTGGAATGGAGGATATGTACCATCAGTTCCATCCCTCATAGAATGGTGAATGTGTATATACAGTAGATGGAACAGAATGATGTTTGATAATGTTTGTTTTCGTTTTGTTTTTTTTTTGTTTTTATATATATATATATATATATATATATATATATACTTCAATTACAGACGATTGAAATTGAAACGTATTCTGACAAAATGTCATCACTTAGCTAGAGAATTTATTTTCCCCAGTCAAAGTTTCACATAATTTAATTGAGTTGACAGAAGACCGTCGTTGGAAGAGGTACTACAGTGTGTATATGAGTGGTTGAGATAAATGCATGTGTTTTGGATTTTATTTGTACTGAAGAAACCTGTAGTGATTTTGAAGGTCACATGAGCGATAAACTTGTGCCCTTACTTCCAAATGAAGTCTCGCTCTTCTTTTTCTTTTTTATTACTCAAACCAACAATTTTAAATCTCTTCCATTTCTTTGACATCATGAGTGTCTTGTCTATTTCCTCCAATTTTAGGTATACTTATAGGTATACTCTTGTCAGGTGTTTTTTCTAAAAACCTATATTACTTTAAGTTATAAACTAAAACCTTATGTAGTACAGACATGACAGTTTCCACCATTCTTCATTACAAGTGGACAAATGTGCATGTTTAAAACATTTGTAGTGTAGCATTAGCCTACCTCAAATCCATTTCTCAATTGCTGTTAGTGTAGTTAGTTCTTTGATTCATTCTCCCTAATCACTGACAGTTAATGGTCTGAAATATTTATAGCTTGAGGGTAAAGAGTTCCTTGAAATCAACAGAGGATGACAAAGAAAAGACTTATGAGTTTAGTTAGACAATACCGTCCTTACCGCACCAAGTTTTATAGAAATAGTGCATTCATCACTGGATACTGTGAATATTTAGAAACTAGTTTTATTTCACTTAAAAAAAAAAAAAAAAAAGTAACACTGCAGAACATGTTTCCATGTAGTTTAATGTTACAGGTTTCATCTTTTCATAATACATTAAATTACATTGTTGCATGTTCTGCAAAGTGCTGTTCTTCTCTTTTTATGAACAAAGCATGCATTATTTTACATTGTACAGGTACTTTTTAATTCTCTATCTCGCATTGTTTTTCTTTTTGATTAAGAACTGCAGTAGCCTATGTTAAACGTTAACTCATTGCCTAATATTAAAGTACAGAGAGTAGTGGAAATGCAGTAATAAAGTGCTATTACTAATTGACTAATTTTTTGGCATATTAAAAAAGATGTATAATAGATGTATATTCCATTATTTACTTCCTGGAGATTAAACCAACTTCAGTCAAACCAGCATAACTGGCCATGCAGAAATGACATCTTAAGGTCAACATAGTGCTTCAAAAAGACACGCCTGTAGGGACATGAAAAGATGAAAACCTTTTCTTACAACCAGAGGTATCCGGTTTCTAACAGAATGTACATAGAGAAATTATATAGCGGGATTATCCTAAATCGCCTATTTATCATCAATAGCCTGTTATCTATCAGCCATCACAGCAAACGATACATTTACCCGATGTGTTTGTTATAAATCAGTTAATCTGCAAATGTGTGGTTTAAAACCAATGGGAAAACTCTTATCTTCTTGTTCTACTCTTATCAAGACTGCATATTTGTTTTCCCTGCCCACAATTGTTTGGTTAATTCAACAGTAACAGACCATCATGAGCTCGTGCTGGAATGCGTCCAGGGGAGCGCGCGTGGGACGTCTATTGTGGGCGAGGCTTTCAAATTTACGGCTTTAGAAAAAGTTTCATGGAATATCTCGGAATCCGGTTGATGACAATCTGGAGGATACAGACCCATGGAGCTCAACTGAAGAATAATCCACCCCTAATAAAAACCAAACTCTGAGACGTAGAGATGATGAAAATGAAGAAAATTGAGAAAGAAAATGAAGGAGGCGGAGGAGGAGAGAGAAAATCCGAAACCGGCCAGGTGTGTGATAACGTTACAAGTGTAAATAGTGTTATTTGTCACCTAAATATTTACGAATACGGAAGTGAGTTCATACATTAATTCATTTTCTAATGCTTTGTCAAGTTAATTTTTAAGGGATTTAGTAGCCTATGTTTACTTTACCATGATACAAGATGTAATTTAGCCTACAAAAAAATGGGGTAGGAGAAACTGTCAATAATAAGCCTAATGTCTGGCAGTAGTAGTACTGTGACAACAATAGACATTGCACGAAATAACTGACGGCAGGATCTCGATTTTGTGATAAAGTTGAATGACAAAGCTCTGGTCTATATTTACCAAGCTATTCCATGTTTCCATAACACATCTTATCTTCATCCACTCTCTGCACAGGCCTATCTTATATTTGCATTTATTCGTTTAGTAGACGCTTTTATCCAATGGACTGAGATACGTATAAGTATACAACTCCTACTTAATTTTAAAAAGTCTCCACCTTAATATGTAAAATGTATTAGGATATGAATTAAACAATTAGGCCTACAGGCTACATGCAAATGTCATGGCCAATGGCCTTTACTAACAGGTTAGTTCTGAGATACATTTGATGTTGCTTAGGAAGGTCAGAGGAAAAGATTGACCAAACTTTCACAATTTAAAACACTATATGGCTACAAGCTTGATTAGCAGGTTATCGCAGAAGGGCTACTCAATACAAAACAAAGATGTTTATGTAAGACCTGTGTATGTAGGCACAGGCGAGGAGGAAAAGCATACATGGTAACACTTTACAATACGTTTGTATTAGTTAACATTAGTTAATGCACTAGTCAACATGAACTAACCATGAACAACACCTCTGTTCAGCATTAGTTAATCTTTGTTGACGTTGGTTAATAATAATCCAGCTGTTCGTGGGTTGTTCATGTTAGTCCACAGTGCATTAACTAATGTCAATACGTTTTTTAATAATGCATTAGTACATGTTGAAATTAACAATAACAAAGACAAATAAATGCTTTATAAGTGCAGTTCATTATTAGTTCATGTTAACTAATGAACCTTATTGTAAAGTGTTACCGCATAAATAAATAAATAAAATAATACAAAAATAAATATAATATAATAAAACTAGTATATTTTGTGTTTTGCTGAATTATCTTTATGGGGAACATTATAACTCTTGAATAAATAATAAATAAGTTGTTTGTAGTTTTGAACACAAGTTGGCCTTGTTTGTTTAATTTAAGAAGTCTTTCTATTTGTTTCAAATGTTCCTAAATGATCTCTCGCATATTTGATTGTCACAGCATCTTCGTTTTAATAATCACATTTAAATTTTCATTAATTCCAAACACAACCATCTCTTCTGATATTGCATGCCTTCATGCAGAAGTTTAAAATTGTATTATAAAATTATAATTAGAACAGTTCAGTACTATGATTAAAGTTATTGTGATTTGGCCTATTATTAAAACGTTAATTGATTGTTTTGTCTTTAATTTTGAGAGAGCTTTAAGTAGGCGGAAGTCACAAATAAAATGTTAGTTTCTGTGATTAGGATTGTCACACATTGTCACATTTCCTTGGAAATTCTTTTGCTATTCAAGTGTAGTCTTGTTCGTCTCGGACACTGATTGTGAAAGGAAAGAAACCCGATCTGCCTGTGAAAATGTCTCAGACTCCTGCTTTACTGTGTAACTTCTCTGTCACAGAGCTGGATCCAAAAGATGATTAAAAAGAGAGTGTGCACCACCTTTGTGGATGACGTATCCAGGTACAACAGCCATTTTCCATTTTTGCTTGCATTCACATGTGTATGCAGAAAACTATTCAGTCCTTTCATATTCTGTCATTTAAAACAAACATTCAGCCTCTCGTAATATGATCAGAGCCGTTAAGTCTCAGATTTGGCAATGTAGGGTTGGTCAACAAAAATACCAATTTTTCTTTGAATGAAGGTGAACTCCTAGTCATTTGTCAAGCCAGTATAATTCCCCTGTTCTTAGTTTTCCCCTTTATGACAAGCTATTGTTATATATAGGATTGATTCACAATAGGGTTTGGGCAGGTACTGTTTTAGTGATGATGTGTACATTGTAACATTTAGTTTAATTTCAGCTATTAACATCTTTAGAAATATTTACCTTTTAACCTGTGTAACATATATAAAAGAGAGTGATTTCTTTTCTCTTTGTATTCAAGTTTTGAGAATGATGGCTTGAATAGTAAGTATATGAAAATTCAGAACCCGCAGAAACCTGTTTTGACAGTTGTTTTGACTCTCTCTCTCTCTCTCTCTCTCTCTCTCTCTCTCTCTCTCTGTGGCAGTAATGGGGCTTTGTGCCAGTGTGGTGGATCACGGGAACTTCACGCATCCATAACGGCAGAAGATCATGTAATCAGCCAATGGGACAGTACAGAGCACACCACTGAATACCCCACTGATGCCTTTGGACAGCTGGAGTTTGCTGGAGCCGGACGCAGAAACAGTCCTGTGGGTATCTTGCTTTCTTTTACACCTGCTCAACAACACACAATCACAATTACTTTAACCTAGAATACGAACTCCCATCTCACAATGCAACTATGGTTAACTGACTCTTCGTTTGAGAACTGTCTTTACCTGTCCTCACCTTCCTGCCCGCGCACACCTGTGACACACTACTTCTAATATGTTGCTAGCCTGACTAAGGTCTATTTTCATTCCCCATAAAAGAAGGATCAGTGAGCAATTAGGGAAGATCAATGAAAACATTTAATACCGCAGTTATTATAAACTTCCCTTTAGCCTACCCCACAGAGCCTGGAGTCATACACATTTCTATACACACAATAAAGCTAATTAACATTAGTTAATAATACAGTAACAAAAGATTCAACAAAAACACTCTGGATTACCAAAGTATTTTGAGAGTTGGCTCCATTTCATATAATTAAGCTTATTATATAGTTCAGGCAGATCCATTTTTATCATTTGTTAAAAAAATGCACAAAAATTTTACCTTTCATTGAAGTAAAAGAATTGGAAATGTGGGGGGTAAATCACGTTATGAAATAAATACTTTTCTCCAAAACACATTGGTCATAATTATTGGCACCCTTTTATTAAATACTTTTTGCAACCTCCTTTTGCCAAGATAGCAGCTCTGAGTAGCATCACTTTTGACACAAATCCCTTCCTACGTACAGGAACAAAATACATATCACGCACGTTTGTACATGTGGGGAACATGTCCGAATGTCACGCTTGTCTGGATGCCTTTGTACCTTAGTAGAATAACATCACACACAGAAACGTCCAGAAAACGTTTTTCTTCTGTGCATTAATATGTCATTCATCTTTTATCCCAAGTTCCTGCGTCTGTCACATGACACATCACCTAAGAACGTGTACATGCTGATGACATCCCAGTGGGGTTTGCCAGCACCCAATATGGTGGTGTCTGTGGTGGGGGGAGAAGGGAAGGAGCAGATGAAGGCCTGGGTGCGAGAAGTGATCAGACAGGGGCTTGTCCGGGCTGCACAGAGCACAGGTAACCTCTCCTGCTTGTGCATGTTTATAGTGCAGTTATGCAATATCATGTGCTTGAAACCTTTATACTCTTCTAATGAATCACATGTGTACTGTTAACCCTGCCTTCACCCTCCACCCTTTGACCTGAGTTTATATTGTATACTAAAGCTAAAACTAAGATAAAAACTGTTGTTATTTTTTTTATACTTATTTGACATTTTCTTTAACTGAAATAAAAGTTTTACAAAATCATGTAGTGGTTGAAAACTAACTTAAATGAATATTTAATAAAAATTAAAAGATCATTTTTGTAATTAATTAAGCACTTATCACATGGCAGAATAATGTTGATAAAATATGTTTTTCTGACATCCCCCAGCAGTCTTTACATACACACATAATATACTTCTCATACTAACAACCTTTTAGTTAACATCAGATTGTAATGATTTAGAGGTTTCTAAGAATATTAAAATATTTATTGAAATAATTTCAATACTTTTTATCTACAGTTAAGATTTAAGGCTAAAGATTTTAAAAGTACACACAGAGAAATAGGGTGTCAAAATTGTACCTTTAGGGGTACAACAACTTGTCGCTGGGGCAGTACCCTTAAAAGGACATATTTGTACCTGTTTTACTCCTAAAAGGTGCATATTAGTACCTTAGAGTACAAATACGCACCTTAAGGTCCTAATATGAACCTTTTTGTGGTAAAAAAAGGTACAAATGTGTCCTTTTAAGGGTACTGCCCCGGCGACAAGCTGTTGTACCCCTAAAGGTACAATTTTGGCACCCTATTTCTCTGTGTGTAAGGTAGGCAATTTCAGAGGCTAGAATTAGCATGCTATAAGCATAAGATCCCACTCTCCCTTCAGAGCTTCTCCAAAGCCACGCCTCCTTCAAAACACATGAACACACAAAGCGCAGTCTGCAAAATTTACAATATAGATTGTTTCAAAGCAGCTTTACAGTGATAATAGGAAATGAATGGAAGAGAGATTGTTTTGTCTGTACATTAGCTCTAGAAAAAAGTTATTGTCCAGCTAAAGTAAGTATTTGATTGATTCATTTCCTTAAAAAAATCATGAGTTAATTACTTTGGGGCCACTTACACAACACCATTTTTAACTAAAATAGAAAACTTTTCATGCGTTCTGGACGCTCATTTGCATAGTAACAGTGTTTGGCGGCTAGAGAATGCAAACTTGAATCTGTGAGAATGGTGACGCATGCACGCAAGTGTTACGTGTTTAGTCTATATAGGCAAGCAAGCACGTTTGAATATGTACAGTCATGGTCAGAATTACCAGCACCCCTGGTAAATATGATCAAAGATGGCTGTAAAAATAAATCTGCACTGTTTATCCTTTTGATCTATCATTCAAAAAATTCTCAAAAATCTAACCTTTCCTTGAAGTAAAAAAATTGGAAAGTCGGGGGAAAACCACATTATGAAATAAATGTTTTTCTCTAAAACACATTGGCCACAATTATTGGCACCCCTATAATTTTTTATGAGTAAAATATCTCTGAAGTATATTCCCATTAATATTTAAAATTGCACACTAGGGTGACTAATATAAAATTATCCAGCTATGACGTCTTGTTTCACAGGAGTATTAATAAGAGGAAACACAAAGACCAAATTCCCTTAATCATTCATAACAATGAGTAAAACCAAAGAATATAGTTCTGATGTGCAGCAAAAGATTGTTGAGCTTCACAAAATAGAAAGTGGCTGTAGGAAAATAGCTAAGCTAAAGCATTGAAAATTCCCATTTCCACCTTTAGAGCAATAATTAAGAAGTTCCAATCAGCTAAAGATGTTACAAATCTGCCTGGAAGAGGATGTGTGTCCATATTGTCTTAATGCAAGGCGAGGAGGAGAGTTTGAGTGGCCAAAGACTCTCCAAGTACCACAGATGGAGAATTGCAGAGATTAGTTGAGTCTTGGGGTCAGAAAGCCTAAAAGAAGTCAAACAACCCCTACATCACTACATGTTGTTTGGGAGGGTTTGAAGAAAAATCATTCTTGCTCATCCAGAAACAAACTCCAGCATATTCAGTTGTCAGACACGACTGGAAATTCAAAAGGGACCTGGTTCTGTGGTCAGATAAAACTATAAAAAGAGCTTTTTGGCAGCAAACCCACCAAATGGAATCCGATCCAAAACAAAAATAAAAAAATCAATACACAAAAGTGTGACTGAGCACAAAATGAAGCTTCTGCCATGACCACCTCAGTTCCCTGACCTGAACAGAAAATGAGTGGGGTGAACTGAAGAGAAGAAGCACAAACATGGAGCTGGGAATCTGAAGGATCTAGAGAGATTCTGTATGGAGGAATGGTCTCTGATCTCTTGTCAGGTGTTCTCCATCAGGCATTATAGGAGAAGACTCAGAGCTGCTATCTTGGCAAAAGGAGGTTGCAAAAAGTATTTAATAAAGGGGTGCCAATAATTATGACCAATGTGTTTTGGAGAAAAGTATTTATTTCATAACGTGATTTACCCCCCACATTTCCAATTCTTTTACTTCAATGAAAGGTAAAGATTTTGTGAATTTTGTAAATAAATGATAAAAAGGATAAACGATGCAGATTTATTTTTACAGCCATCTTTGATAATATTTACAAGGGGTGCCCATAATTCTGACCTTGACTGTATGTGTGCAGGTGTGTAGTTTTTCTTTTCAAAATTACTGCAAGATTACTTGTCTGGCGTGCATAATACAGTGTTTCTAGATGTAAGGCATGAGATACCAGTAAAATTACCATACTGATAACAAAAATGGACTCTAGTCTAAGTCCAAATATATTTCGTGAACGTTTTTCTTGCTTTTGTGTATTTAAAAGTTTTAAGTCAGGTATGGTGCAGGTATGTTTCTGAGTAATGTTTGGCCACCTCTGTCTGTGTTCTGAAAAAGAACTGTTATTAAACATGAACCCAGTAATTAGTCTTAAGGTCAGTGATAGACTGGCAAAACTAGTATTACTCAACACTGGAATTCCTCCTGTGCGTGATTGTAGTGATGCTTGGCAGATAAGGTTGTTTTTATGTATATGGTAAGCCTAGAATGAATCCAGAAGTTGTGTGTTGCATTATGTTAAATGCTTAGTTTATCAATTATCAGTGATTGTGTTTGTGACTTTGATGTATTTTGTGTAATTGAATTAAGCTGCTGAGTCATTTAGGTAATAGTAACATTTCCTGTGTTTTTTTTCTTCTATTTTTTCAGGTGCTTGGATCATGACGTCAGGTCTGAGGGAGGGTGTTGGCCGCTGTGTAGGTGAGGCAGTAAGGGATCATTGTGCAACAGCTTCATCTCTTTCCCATGCCAAAGTTATTGCAGTTGGTGTTGCGCCCTGGGGCTTGATTCACCAACGTCAGCAACTAATAAACCCACAGGTACTAAGAGTTCATTCTGCTCCATTATGAACACTTCACATGAAAACAACACTTACAATGTATAGAATGTGAGCCACAACAATAATTATTTTTGTATTTATATATATTTATAGTAATATTTCATATATAGTACACTTTATGGTCATCAAACTTAGTGTAACATGTCCATAGTTAATCGAGACCCTAATCTTTACAGTTCACAATTAAATTATTTTAATTTACATTTATTTCAATTAAATGAATGATAATGGTAGTAACTCACATATTAGTCTGTTTTGGTTGTTTCTCATTTGTCACATGTTCCATTGTTCTCTTTCCCACCTTTTCTGTGTTTCCCTGATTACCCTCATTAGTTAATTCTTCCCAGCTGTGTCTTGTTCATTATCTCGTTTCTGTCCACTACTTAAGTTCCCCTTGTTCATTCACTCCTTGTCTAGTCTCTGTATTATGTTGGAGTAGTTCCCCGTACTGTCTCTAAGAAGTTTTATTAAAGTTTAAGTTTGCATTCAGAGCTTTGGAGTCTACAATCTGTTCCTGATACACCAACCCATGACAGTTACAATAATAATTTAATATTTAATTGGTAGCATATTTCATAATTTATATCATTATTTTTTAATATTTAATATAAAACAATTAATATTTGATTTTAGATATTGGAACACAAATAATCAGTTATGTATGGACCATTTTCACAGACTGTGACGCGTTTAACAGTCATGAGCATCGTAAATCTGTCATATATCAAAGTTTTTATATATTTTATTGTGTATTTATAACACTATACTTTGTATTTTACCTTTGCATCAAATTACAAAAAAATTGTTAACGCTGCTGTGAGTGTTTCTAATACAGTGGCTGTAGGAGTGACGGTCACTCCTCTTTTGAAAGTTGTGAAAACACTATTTTGGAGATTTTCTTTTGCCACTATTTACCACTATAGAAGTTTACCCAACTATGACGACTTCCACTTCTGAGAAATCTGGAAATGTGGAAAGGGTCAAATGGTCATAAAAAAACATAATTTAACATTTAACTCCACCTTACTCTACTAGGTTACTCTACTAGGACATCTGTTTGAACATCAGGGTTACTGACTTGTAAATGACCTTGGGACAAATTCACCCATTTTCAACCCGCTTTGTATTGTTACAATGTCGGTAGTATATGCAAAATTTTACTCGTTCTCCGTGTTACTCCGTGGACAGAGAATTTCATGTTTAGTTGTCAGCAACTTTTGACAGCTCCAGGACTTTCGTGAAAACTACAGATTATAATTTTTTTGTATCCCCACCTACGAACAACAGAAGGTTATTGTCACATGTACGTTGTCTAGCGTTTCTTGTTTCCTGTGATCCCGTTGACATGTTTTCAAGTTTGGTATGTTTTAGAGTTGTTGTTTTCTTGTGGTTTTTGTTTTGTAATAAATTCTATCCTTCCTGCATTTGAGTCCTCACCTTAGTTTTCTTTAGTTTTCACATAACAGTTATGGACAGAACAATTATTGTAAGGGTAGGTTTATCACTGAAAATTGTATCGTACTTTGTCTACTCTTTAAACAGCATTACAGTAAAAATTAAACCCTTTCTTACCTGTATGCGACAGTGTTTGGTTTCGGTGGTTGGGCAGAATTTCAGGTTTTTCCCTGTTTGGCTTAAAACACTGTTTGTAGTCCTCCAGTTTGTAATTCTGATTACTGAAGGTTTTTCAGATTTTCCATTGCAAATTTAAGACTTCCTACAATGCCCTCCTACAAAAGTAACTCATTCCCGCTAAACATTTACTTTGAGTATTTGCACCTGCACTGTAAAAATTTTTTCAAGTCTCCAATTTAAAATTTTCTAGTGACTGGTCACATCTAAATTTTTTAGTTGGCCAAGTTGAATTTCTGTGAATTAAATTGTATCAATTCAAAGAAATTCAATTTGGCCATTTGAAAATTTTAGATGTGACAGTCACTAGAAAATTAGTTTAATTGGAGAGGCCTGAATTCTTTACAGTGTGGGAACAATTCAAGTTGTCACCAATATAACTAAAAGTTTGCTAAGAAGTATTTCCTACTGAAGCAAGGCAGGCAGTATTTAACTGGTCCAGAGCAGCCTGGTGGGAGAGGCCTTGGAGGGCAAGTTTTCCTACCTATTTGGCAAAAGGGACGATGTCAGTCTTTTTTTCTAGTCATTCAGGTATCACCGATTTCGTTAAAAAACAAAAGTTTTTTTGAAAGCCCATTATGCCAGCGGTGAAGTACTCCTTTAAATGTAGTTGAAAAAATGTCTCAGAGTGGCAAAGTTATGTCTAGTACAATTTGTTGGTAGAGTCCATATGATTTGATATATTGAGAAATATCAAGTGAAATGCAGATATTTTAAATGAAGCTCAGTGTCCAGATACTTTTTACAGAGAGTACACTAGCTTTTCAGTAAATGTCACAACTTGAATAGTGTTTTTAAGTTTTATAGGACTTTGCCTAAGCTACTCTGTAAAAATGTACTGTTGGTTATTCTTTACAAGGGTAGCTTCCCGGCTCGGTACTATGTGCGCAACATGCCCCATGGATCCAGCTGCCTGGACAACAACCACCAGGCCTTCCTCCTAGTGGATGATGGGAGTGTAGGCCACAGAGGAAGTGAGACAACGTTCAGAGCCAACCTGGAGGACTTCATTTCCCATCAGCGCACTGGCATCTGGGGTAAGAGAGAGAAGAATATATATACATGTCTTCTTGACCACAGAGCACAACAGCAAATTCCCAAATCATTAGTTAGTTTATTGTCCTTCCAGACTTTCACCAAGCAGAACTTCATCTTTGACACTAGCATATAAATACAAACATTTAACATCTATATATCCACTTATACACAAACACAAATACACACAAATGAACAACATGTAAAATACAATAATACATAATAAAATAACACCTTAGTTAAGGATTTTGTTAAAAACAGCCATTGTCAATGGAACAAATGTTCTTTTATATATGTTCCATTTAAGCCAAGGGTATACTCAGTCTGTGCCCCAAAGGGAGGGCATTAAAGGAGTGGAGGGGATGAGTCTAAATCATCAGGACTGTGACGGGAAGCACAGGCACATCCCTGAGGAACTAAGCACTTCCTTTTATCAAATCAAATAAATAACAGAGAAGTAAACACAGAGTGAGAGGAAGGAAAGAGGAAGCTAAACATTAATGTGTTGTTATGAAAAAAAGCATATATTTTTTTTTGGTATTTAATGCACTAAATCCCTTCAGAATGGCTTCATTTGGCCTGTCATATGGCTGCCCTGCTCTCTAGTGGAGCTGACAGAGAATGCAGTTCTGAAACAAATGGCCATTAGTTCCCTTTCAAAAACAAATTTTCTCTGAAATATTGAAGCCTTTTGTTTAAAACGCTGTGTAACTGCACAGCCATCACAGTGTAGAGCTTCTCTACGCACTGATTGGCTGTGCTGTGGAAACTGCATGAACCTATGGCGATGCGGAGTATCTGAGTGAACCATAAACCGTAAAAAAAATATGGACGACGCGACTTCTTTGGCTTCCACTGAAGTAACTGAAGCCTCTAGAGATCCGAATATGGCGCTGACATATTGCTCAGATTTGGGGCCGAGTCTGCACAGTAGTGATCTCGGGACCGGAATCTGTGCGGTAGAGAGCAGGAAGTAGAGGTGCGATATCAAAAGCCTGCCCACACTCTCACGGATGCAGAACAATTCATTATGTTGGTGTGAAATAAACAGTTATGGAAATGTAGAAATTAAAGCTATAAAGCTACAATCTCCTCCCAAAAATCCCCCAAAAAGTCTGTTAGTACCTCAGTGACAACTTCACTCAGAGAAGCCGTCAATCTCAGCTGTCAATCATGACGTCACACCCCCCGTTTTTATAGCATCAAATAACTAACTAAAACTAAACTTACTGACTGTGCTGCCTTCAGCTGTTTTGCTTCTCCACTGCCGCGTCCGGACCACCCCTGAAAAAGATTTGTGTTTCTCTCCCAGTCCCCTTTTCAGTTCAGGTGGCTGGAGATGTTATGTTTGCGAAAAATGGGCCCGTTCAAGTTCATGCACCCTTACAACCAATCGCTGTTATTGCAAACAAAATAAAACACAAAAATACTCAACAAAAGAGCACTTTTCCTCTTCCAAACCCCACTGAGGTTGGGCCCCCTGCTCTCTGGTGACCTGCCTACCAAACTTCTTCAGCCCCTAGCCACTCGGTTGCCCAAGGCCTGGGAGGCCATCCCCAATGTGTCAGAATAGTTACTGAAAACGATAAAATGAGGGTACTCGTTCCAATTCGCTTGCAGGCCTCCGCGCTTCAATTGCATGGTCAATACATCGGTAAGGAGCAACATAGCTCATGTCCTCCACACCGAAGTAATGAATCTGCTAGCAAAGGAGGCTATAGAGACAGTTCTCCCCACACAGCGAGTCAGGCTTTTTACAGCTGCTACTTCCACATTCCAAAGAAGGACATCCTGGACCTCAGACACCTGAACAAGGCCCTCATGAGGCAGTCATTTAGGATGCTAACATCCAAACAAATCCTCTCTCAAATATGCCCAGGGGATTGTTTTTTCTAAGTGGATCTGAAAGATGCTTATTTTCATATCCAAATAGCCCCCCATCACAGACCGTTCTTGTGATTCGTCGTTCGAGGCGGTGGCTTTCCAGTATACCCTCCTCCCATTCTGTCTCTGGCTCCTCATACTTTTATGAAATGCATGGATGCAGCTCTCTCCACCCTGAGACAGTGGAGAATGCGCATTCTGAACTACCTAGACAAGTGACTCATTCTGGCCCAGTCCGAGTTGAAAATTCACAGATCCTGGCTTCTCAGCCATCTGGAACCATCTCACCATTCAGCAGCTCACTGCATCGTTCAGGGTTAGGGTTGAGAAAAAACAGGACGATCTGGCACCCCCATCCTGAGCTGAGGCTAGAGCCCAGTCCCCAAAACTCTACTTTATGTGAGGTACCACTGGTACTCTCATTTCTACTGTTGCAGGACGTGGGTTGCACCCCCTCCACGCTCAAAGTCTACGTGGTGGCCGTAGCAGTGTTTCATGCTCCAGTGGCCGGCCAGTCCAGGGCCCTCAGGGGACCCCCCTTCAAGGCTCTCCAATCAGCCAAACTACGACCACTGTCGTTCAAGAGCGCTAGCATCGATCAAGTAAGTGGGTGATCTACAAGTGCTCTTTGTGAATGCTTCCTGCCTCGAGTTTGGGCTCAACGACTCCAAGGTCGTGCTCAAACTGAAGCATGGTTATATCCCCAAGGTGCTTTCAACACTGTTCAGAGTCCAGGTTATCTCCCTCTCCACCCTTCCCTCATCAGAAGACGACAGAGAGCTTTATTTACTCTTGCCCGCCCGGGCCCTAAGAGTATATACTGAGCACTCTGCCACAGTTTAGGCAGTCAAAGCAGCTCTTTGTTTTCTTCAGAGGCTGCACCAAAGGGCTTCCGGTCTCGAAGCAAATAGTATCCTGCTGGATAGTGGACAACCCTCCTTGGCCTTGGTCTCGATGGGCCTTCAGTCCAGTGTTCAGTCCGACACCTCAGTCCTAAGTGTCTCAGGCAGAGATTTTAGAACACCATCGTTCTGCTAACAATAGCATGACATGATTCGACTGTGTTCCCCTAGCATCTAGTGACGCAATATGAGTGAACCGTTTTCGAAAAGGAACGTACTCAGTTACTAATGTAACCTCGGTTCCCTGAGAATAACTGGAACGAGTATTGTGTAGACAGCCGTGCTATTGGGCTTCACGACTAGCGGTGGTCGCTTCTGTCGAATTAACTTGAATCCTATGGTGAACAAGCCGCTTATATAGTCATAAGCCCAGCCCATTTTTTCGCAGATACGCCGCATCGCCATAGGTTCGTGCAGTTCCCACAGCACTGCCAATAAACGCGTGCAGAAGCTCTGCACTGTGATGGCTGTGCAGTTACACTGCATTTTAAACAAAAGGCTTCAATATTTCAGAGAAAAGGAGTTTTCGAAAGGGAACTAATGGCCATTTGTTTCAGAACTGCATTCTTTGTCAGCTCCACTAGAGAGCAGGGCAGCCCTCATATGACAGGCCAAATGAAGCCATTCTGAAGGGAAAAAAAATACTGTTTTTCATAACAGCACATTAATGTTTAAGGTTTAAGACACATAACCCCAGCTGCTCCCGACGAGCTGGATGGTGCTTTGCATGGCTGACACTGCCGTCTGTGTATGAATGAGTGAATGAATGGGTAAATGTGAGGCAATGTGTAAAGCACTTTGGTGGCCATGGGTCTGTTGAAAGCGCTATATAAATGCAGTCCATTTCAAGGCTTCAATATTTCGGAGAAAATAAAAATTTTCCTCTAGCGTCTAGCTACACAATACTCCTTCCCGTTATTCTCAGGGAACCAAGTATGTTTTTTTGTTTTCACTCAATTTTGTTTTGATTGAATGAATTATTAGTAAAAGCATGGGTATTTCCATTGTATTAACAAATCTGTCTTCTCATGTTCTTACCAGGAAGTGGCAGCATTGAGATTCCTGTTTTGTGTGTGCTGATCGCAGGAAATGCTACAATGCTTGAGGTCATAATACAAGTTTATTTGATTAATTTAATATTAATATTATTTCATTCATTTATTGTATTATTTCAAAAGATCTAAAATGGCAATTAAATGTTTTTATTTGAACTGTATTTAAATGTATTTATATATTAAAAACCTTTCAAATTAATTATCTCTTTGCCACTGCAGAGGGTGGATTTATCTCTAAAAAACAGCACTCCATGGTTGGTGCTGGGAGGGTCCGGTTCAGCAGCAGACCTGATAACAGGAATACTGAGGGACCTCAGCACACCTCTGAGTCCACCTGGGAGTCCCACTTTGCCAACTGCTGACGAAGAAAGCAAGAAAAGCGCCAGTGTTGAGCTCAGGGACCGAGTGAGAGAGAGAATTAAGAAACATTTCCCTTCTGAGACAGACCTGGAGAAGCTTGTGGATCAGGTGAGTGTACAGCAAGAGCCTGGATCGAGAGTGCATGCAGGGTGAAGATATTTCCTTTACTTTTAGTTACTTTTTTCTTTTTCAAACAGGGACTCAGTATCTATCACAACAGAGATCTGATCACTGTGTTCCGTGGAGACAAGGAAGGACCAGATGACTTTGACACAATCATCCTTAAAGCTCTTGTAAGAGGTGAGATTAAATCACCTGCTTTGAGAATTCAACACGTTTATAACACGTACATGTGGGCTTATGTGTGTGTATGTGTGTGTTCAGCTGCTAAACGGGATTCTAATGATGCTAGCGAGTACACTGAAGAGCTGAAGCTGGCGGTGGCCTGGAACAGGGTGGATATCGCCAAGAGTGAACTCTTCAATGGTGACGTCCAGTGGAAGGTAGGATTACTAGCAGAATGAAACCAATTAGAACCGTTAGCTGAACTGTGTTAATTTAACATTACAACTTCTATTGCTTAATCTTCCTCTCAGTATGAAGACCTGGAGGAATCAATGACTGATGCGTTGGTGAATGACAAGCCCCATTTTGTGCGTTTGTTTGTGGAAAATGGCTTGAACATTCTGGACTATCTGACGTACCATCGTTTAGAGGGCCTTTACAGCTCACTGTCAAACTGTGATCTGGTATCCTCATTCCTCCAGAGAAGGCTGCATGAGCGAGTGGGCTTAGCAGCCTCTCAGACCCGATTATCTGTCCTACCTGATGAGAATTCCTCTTTCAAGAGCCACGCAACAACCCTCACCACACCATCTGCTGCTCGAGACCTCACCCTATATGAGGTAAAATGACAGATGTTAACCTGAAACCATACACACACACACACACACACATATACATATGCACTGCCCCCACTGCAAAGTTTGGATTTAAATTGGCAAATGCTTAAGAGTCAATGATTGGATCATTATTGCAGTGATTTTTATGTTTCTATGACCGGTGTGTGTGTATATATATATATATATATATATATATATATATATATATATATATATATATGTCACAGGGTGAAGAATCACTCGACAAGGCAGGCTTAGTGAAAAGACCCCGGAGGGTGGATTTTATTTACAGTGATAAATAAAACGGTGCTGGAAGTCGGTGAGCCAGTGTGTGATGGCTGGTGCTCCAAGTGCTCTACAGTGTTCAATCCAAACGAAAGTGGGTGTCCAAACGTGCTCCAAAGTGGTGGGCTGTCGGTCACTCGCTGCTTTCTGGGGAGAACAGAGAGAAAGGTTATACCAGCGATTCATTCAGCTCGAGACCAGAGTCTGTCTGTCTGTTCAGCGTGTGCTGCTTTTGTGGCTGTGGGCTGATGAGGTGCAGCTGTGACCGATCAGCCCGCGGTAAGGACGTGCAGGTGTTTTGTGTTTGTTGCCAGGGCGACGCTGACTCCTCTGAGGACGCTCGTCACATTATATATATATATATATATATATATATATATATATATATATATATATACCGATCAGGCATAACATTATGACCTAATATTGTGTTGGTCCCCGTTTTGCTGCCAAAACATGATTCGTCTAGTTATGGACCCCACTAGACCCCTGAAGGTGTCATCTGTAAGTTGCGAGGTGGGGCCTCCATGGATAGGACTTGTTTGTTTAGCTAATCCCACAGATTCTCGATTGGATTGAGATCTGGGGAATTTGGATGCCAAGTCAACACTTCAAACGTATTGTTGTGCTCCTCAAACCTGAGCCATGAACCATTTTTGCTTTGTGGCAGGGCGCATTATACTGCTGAAAGAGGCCACAGCCACCAGGGAATACCATTTACATGAAAGGGTGAATATGGTCTGCAACAAAGCTTAGGTAGGTGGTACGTGTCAAAGTAACATCCACATGGATGGCAGGACCCAAGGTTTCCCAGCAGAACATTTCCCAAAGCATCACACTGCCTACGCCGGCTTGCCTTCTCAAAAAAATCAGACCAGAAAATCAGACCAGACCAGACCACCTTCTTCCATTCCTCTGTGGTTCAGTTCTGATGCTCACATGCCCACTGTTAGCGCTTTCAGCAGTGGATAGGGGTCAGCATGTACACCCTGACTGGTCTCCGGCTATGCAGCCCCATATGCAACAAACTGTGATACACTGTGTATTCTGACACCTTTCTATCAGAACCAGCATTAACTTCTTGATCAATTTGAGCTACAGTAGCTCATCTGTTTGATCGGACCACAGAGGCCAGCCTTCGCTCCCCACGTGCATCAATGAGCCTTGGCCGCCCATGACCCTGTCACCGGTTCACCACTGTTCCTTCCTTGGACCACTTTTGATGGATACTGACCACTGCAGACCGGGAACATTCCACAAGGGCTGCAGTTTTGGAGATACTCTGACCCAGTTGTCTAGCCATCACAATTTCGCTCAAATCCTTACACTTGCCCATTTTTCCTGCTTCTAACACTTCATCAACTTTTGAGGACAAAATGTTCACCTGCTGCCTAATATATCCCACCCACTAACAGGTGCCGTGATGAAGAGATAATCAGTGTTATTCACACCACCTGTCATAATGTTATGCATATAGTATACACACTCTATTTTTTAATACTTTTAATATTTTCATTTTGCAAGGATGCATTAAATTGATCAAATTGATTGACAGTAAAGACATTTAAATGTTACAAATTAATGTATTTCTATTATAAATAAATGCTGTTCTTTTCAAATTTTTCCATCTCTCAGGTTTCACGTGTGTTATCAGAAATCATGGAAGATGTCTGTCAGCCATTTTACTATGGCCCTCTTGGTCTACATCAGGGAGTCTCCTCAAGGAAAGCAATGAAGGTACCAGCCAGTTTTTTTCAAAGGTATTGGGGATTGGTGAAATTATTTTATATATACACTTATTAATACATTATGGATAACAGTGTTGTGATCGTAGTTTCTGTCTTCTCTTTTCAGCATGTGAATAAGTTGCTAATAACTGAGAGTGTTTACCGCCAGCAGCGCTGTATGACTCCCTGGATATCTCTGTTTATTTGGGCCATTCTGCAGAATCGCAGAGAAATGTCCATCTACTTTTGGGAAATGGTATTTTTTTTCTTATCATAGTTATCATATCATGTTCCCTGCATATTATTTCTAACCTCGTAATTAATTGTGTCAGAAATTTTGTCATAACTTTTGCAAATGAGTACATAACATTTTCATATTACAGTTATTCTGGACACTATACTGACACCTAGTGGTATAGATTCACTATCACACTAAAGCGGTAAAGCCAAAGTATTCCGTTTTTTATGTCACTGTTGAAATTTAGTAAGTGATAGTGTCCAGGAGGCTTACCAAGGTATTTGGCTTTTCTTGTGATCTTAATATGTTGGCCTCCATGAGGTGGTCCGCTGCATGAATACCACAGCTTTTATTATTTATTATGACTGGATTGTTTGGTCATGATATTTCACAAGTCTGTGTTGTTAAAATTGTAATAATTTTTCTCATTCTCTCTCTCAATGTGAGGCGGGGGAGTCGGTGCTAAGTGCTCTTGCCGGGTGTAAGATATTAAGAGAGCTCTCTAAGTTGGAGACAGAGAATGAGACCAAGCTCTCCATGAAGGAACTAGCTCAGACCTTTGAGAATCTGGCACATGGTGGGTGTGAATCAAATTAAAGAGATTGCAGATGGGTTTTTCAATGGGCTTCAAAAGTCTGAGACCGCTAGTGGAAATGCTAGGTGTTTTACATACTTTTTTTAAGCATGCATTTTAGGAAATTGCTTTACACTGCACTGCTTTTCTATTGTTTTTCTACGTAAACATGTGCTAAACAGACATGTTTGACCATTGCATCACACAGCATTCTACAAACGTGGCACTGAAATTAAAAGAAGGGAAACATATTTCTAGACCTTGCGTGTTTTCACACCCTGCGCTTCACGTTTTACATGCAAAAATAAACAAAAACGTGTTCTGTGTGAATTGACCCTAAGTGTATGATCTAAAATATTTCTTCATTTAATGTTTTTCCGTTTATTTCAAGGTTAAAATACAAAACAAGTAACTCATATTTTCAATGTGATCTCAGGCTTTTGTACAGTTTTAAAATAATTCTTTTCAGAAATGGATACATTCAGTTTCCACAAAAATATTAAGCAGCACAACAGTTTTCAACATTTATAATAATAAGAGATTCAAATCAACATAGTGTATAACAGATTGTTTTATGTGCTTGTCAGTATTTGAGCAGATCTTCATATTTGTAATGTTGTATTTTCTCATCACTTTCATAATAGATGTGTTCAGTGAGTGTTACCAGAGCAATGAGAGCCGCTCTTTCAAGCTTCTCATCAGACAGTCACCTGTATGGGGTGGCGCCACCTGTCTGCAGATGGCCACAGCTGCTGAAGCCCGCCTCTTCTTCAGCCATGACGGAGTTCAGGTGAGTGGTTCTTATCAATGGCGGCTGGTCAATAGAGGGTGCTGGGGCGCCTTCCCATCAAAATTCCAGAAATATACATGTATACAAAAATGATATAAAAGTGAAATAAAAATAAAATAGTTTACTCATACGACGTGCTGGCTGTTAGTAAGAGCCTCAGCATTTAATAAAAACTGGCTTTGATGGGTTAACTATTTTATATGTTCTTCAATATGTTTCATGGGCGAGGGACGCTGGACAAATGGATGTCTATCTGAGTCCAAAAATATACGGGCAGCATGTGACCTGAAGCTGGTCTCTAATTGGTTTCTTAAAGATCCTCCTCCGAACGCAGGTCGCTGCGTCCCTGGCGAATCAGAATTGGATGCAGGGTCGGACTGGGACACAATTTCAGCCCGGGAAATCCTACACCCATCCAGGCCAAATTTAGAATTTAGAAACACGGACAACCCTATTTTTTCCCTAAATAATTAAAGGCGAACGGTACCCTCACTACCCTTTTCCTTTTCTTAGTTTTTCCTAATATCTCTGTCTCTCTTCCACCAGGATCATCAGCCTCATACACTAAGTTAAGAGGAGTACTAGTGTTATTGGAAATTTAAACTAAAACATTAATATAATAATAATAATAATAATAATAATAATAATAATGCATAATATATGTATGCATGTATAACGTGTGTATTTTTCTCGTACATGTCTCTTCTTCACCTGTCACTTTTTCTGGCCTCATGTTACAGGCCTCATGTATCAGAACTGAAAATCAACCACCTTATAATTAGTTTGCCCAGAATCTACATCTATTTTTAGTAAAAATCAAAGTATTATATTTAAGACAAAATGTTGTTTTTATGTTAAAATGTAATGAAATATCCCAAATTTAGCAACAATATATGGAAAAAAATATGTAAAATATGTAAAAAAAAAAAAAAAAAAAAAATTTTTTTTTTTTTTATCATTTTGTTTCTACTCCCTGTCTGGCTGAATCTGATGTGTGATCACTGCACCACAGCGAGTGATAGGTTGATTATCTTCACCTTCATTTGATTAAAAAAAGGGGGAAAAAGTTTTAAACATCACAAATGGGCAGACATAGGGTGCGTCTCAATCAGCTCCCTAGTTCAGTAGTCAGCCCACGGACTGATTCCCTGTCCAGTGTCCTGACTACTGAACTAGGGAGCTGATTGAGACGCACCCATCATTTTCTAAATAGTCTAAATGTCAAAAATGTATTCGGTAACACTTTATAATATAAGGTTAGTTAGTTAACTACATTCAGTAACATGAACTAATAATGAACTGCACTTATAAAGCATTTATTTATCTTTGTTAATGTTAATTTCAACATTTACTAATGCATATTCAAATCTTGCTAACGTTAGTTAATGCACTGTGAACTAACACGAACAAACCACGAACAGCTGGATTTTTATTCACTAACGTTAACAAAGATTAACTAATGCTGAACAGAGGTGTTGTTCATGGTTAGTTCATGTTGACTAATAAATTAACTAATGTTAACTAATACAATCTTTTTTTAAAGTGTTACCATGTATTCAATAATAAACTTCATTTGACTGTATCTATTTAGAAAAATCCTAATAAAATATTATTGCATTATTTTTTGTTGACGTCTGCACTATCACTTCTGTCTCCCTGCTCCCAGTACCTACCATATAATTGTGAATATTTGTCTGCTAAATTACTAATGTAACTTTACACTAAATAATATTAATCTCCTTTAGCATAGGCCTACAGTATTTTAAGTGATAGTAAGTAATAGGGCCGCTACCGCTAACATTCGCTAGCAGTCAATACTAATTTAACAAAGAAAAAAAGTACAGTATTTACAGATGAAACTGACCTGCACTTGAAGCCCTGAACAGGTCAGTAATTTTGCAACGTTTTGCTGCTGCTTCATGGAGAGCTTTCTTTTTCTTTGCCGTTTCCCTCTCTGCTCGACCTGGCCGCTTTCTATCCATCGTCGGGTGCTGCTCGCGTTTGGCTGAGGCATAAAGTCGAATTGTAGCCTTGCCAGTCTGGTCAAGACTAACAGATTCATGATTTATTTTTATTATTAATAATAATTTTATTTAATGCCGAATTCGAAAATTATCACTTTAGTAAAGGCCATAATATAAAATAATTATAATCATTAAAAAAATGAATAATAAAAAAAAAAACGCTGGCTGGCAGCAATTATCCCGGTGCTCCCGATGGCCAGTCCGGTACCTGATTGGATGCGTGTTATTTTATCCAATCTGATTGGTTCTCGTCACCTGTCATTCAACTTTACGCTCTTGGCCACCAAAGCTAAAGTGCGCGGGCGACATCGTCACTCCGACTCCGCCAAAACCTTGTTAGGACGATCACTTTCATAGAGATGGCAGCAGTTAAACCAAATTCTTTCACAAGGTGTTTGTTGGAAGAAAAAATAGGATAAAGTATCCCGACCGGACCAACGCGATTTACAAATCCAGCAGCAGGCCAGTGACAGGACGCAGCTGCACTCAAAGCTTCACACGCTTGTTATGAGAAACGTAGGTGGCTGGCTGGATGTGTTGTTAGCAATGCCCTTTATTGCTATCCCTGTCTTTTATTTCAAAGTGTCGGTACTGAAGTTTTGTGGACAACAACAACGGGGGTAAGAGACCTCAAATATCTAACTGAACAATGAACAACTGAACAATTGCTGGCCAGAAAGAAAGGAGAGCAAAATGTATGGTCAAGTAGTTAACATGCTAGACTGTTGTTGCTGTTTTCTTTTGTTTTTCCTTTCCTCATTCAATTATATGTGGGAAATGAATGTGTAAAAAGATAAAAGTGAAGACACTGTTTTCTCTTTAATGCTTGAATTTAGTCAACATGCATCTTGATACAACCCACCCCCTCCACCCCCGCGCGCCGAAAAAAACCGTCCCCCCAAAAATAATTATCACCAGCCGCCACTGGTTCTTATGCTGTCTGCATCTGCTCTGTTTGTACGTTGAAGTGTCAGTTTTGCCTAGGCTTTCCGTCATCTTTCTTCATCTCATCCATTGCTAGACATTATTGTCAGAGATTTGGTGGGGGGACATGGACAGCAATACAGAGGTGTGGAAACTGGTCCTCTCGTTTTTCCTACCTCCCTTCATCTACACCAAACTCCTCTGTTTCAAGTCAGTACCTAATATTTTTGGCCCAAATTGTGGCATGAAAAGTTTTCAAAGTTTTAATGCCATTTGATCTCTTAGGGAGCAGGAGATTGACGAAAAGCCAGATGACTTTAATCAGGGTAAAGAATTCGACAGTGTCGATGGAGCCGAGTCACTGGCTGAAGTCGTAAACACGTAATTCATGGTTTCTTAGTGCCATAAACAGTTTCACTAAATTAGAGATGTTGCTGATAAACTAAAGAGTGTCATATGTGTCCTTCGCAGGGATGAAGATGTGGAGGAATGTAATGCTTTAAAAGGAAACCCAAAAGGTGCGTCTAAATTGCGTCTACATATCCTGTTAAACTTTGACCTGATGTTGGATGTTTACATTTGATTTATTTTTTATGTATTGCAGCATCAAAGGCTGTCTCTCAAAGACGACCTTTTATATTCCATCGATGGCGGCAGTTCTGGTTTGCACCGGTCACTTCGTTTCTAGGCAATGTGTTGATGTACTTCCTCTTCCTCTTCCTGTTTGCTTATGTCCTATTGGTTGACTTCAAGCCTCCGCCTCCCCACGGACCCGCCCCTTCGGAGCTTGTGTTGTATTTCTGGGTTTTTACTCTGGTCTGTGAAGAAATTCGACAGGTATGAATCTCGATTGTGTTTCGTACAATTTGATGTACTCGTTCAGTCACTGAATCTTGATCTCTCTCAGACTTTTTTTGTAGGATCTACCACTGTATTTCAAAGGATGAAGCTGTACATCCAAGACATCTGGAACAAATGTGACATCACGGCCCTCGCACTCTTCATTGTTGGGCTTCTCTGCAGGTTACATTTGTGAAATCTGTTTTGTGTATTTAAGTGTGTGTGTGGTTGTATTGGTTAGTGCATGTGTGTTTTTGTTACAGGTTGTTTCCGTGGTCGTATAATTTTGGCCGTATGGTCCTGTGTGTCGACTATATGGTCTTCACACTCAGACTCATTCATATATTTGCAGTTCACAAACAACTTGGTCCTAAAATCATAATAGTTGGCAAAATGGTGAGAAGGAGTCTTTAATTTTGAATGTGCCCTAAAAAGTACATATAATCCTGCTCAAGATTGTTCATGTACTCCACAGGTGAAAGATGTGTTTTTCTTCCTGTTCTTTCTGGGGGTGTGGCTAATGGCATATGGAGTAGCCAATCAGGCACTGCTGTACTCCTACGACTCTCGTCCTGGTTGGGTAATTCGGCGTGTGTTCTACAGGCCATACATGCACATATATGGGCAGATACCATTGGATGAAATTGATGGTATGTATATGTCTTTGTCTAAATGTTTGTAACTGTGTTTTTCTTAGAATGATTCTTGCTATACAGTTCCATCACCACATATACATTTGTATAGTTTGGGGTCGGTAAGATTTTTTTAATGTTTTGGAAAGAAGCCTCTTATGTTTACCAAGGCTGGACTTATTTGATCAAAATACAGTATAAACAGTAATATTGTAAAATTGTATAAAAAAAATTAAATATTTTTTTATATTTTTTTTTATATACAAAATGTATTCCTGTGATGGCAAAGTTACATTTTCAGCATCATTACTTCAGTCTTTAGTGTCACATGATCCTTCTGAAATCAGTCTAATGTGATGATTTGCTGCTCAAGAAACATTTCTTATCATCAACGTTGAAACCGGAAATATTTTAAATAGAAATGTTCTATTTTAAGTATTTCATATTTCAACTAAAAACTTTTTATATGTTTTGGCCTCTAATTTACACAACAACAGCGTTTTGTGGGCCTGAAAATGCAAACGTTTGAAAACGTGTTTCAAAGTGCAAGATTTTTTAAAACTATACGAGTTGTTCATGTTAGTTCACAGTGCATTAACTAATGTTAACAAGATTTGAATAATGCATTAGTAAATGTTGAAATTAACATTAACAAAGATAAATAAATGCTTTATAAGTGCAGTTCATTATTAGTTCATGTTAACTAATGTTACTGTAATGTAACTAATTGTAACCTTATTGTAAAGTTTTACTAGTATTTCTTTACAAAGTGGAATCGCCAGCTACTGGCCTGGCATGCATGCGTTTTTAATAGTTTTTGCGGATCCATGTGAACAGGGATCATTTTGACAATGTTGTCATCTGTACACGAAAAATATAAAGGAATTTTTTTTTCTGTTTTTAGTACATTGTAGTTGTGTAAATGTACACTAATATCATAAATGTCTTTACTGTCATTTTCATCTATTTAATGCATACTTGCTAAATAAGACTATTCATTTCTTTTAAAAATCTTACTGGCCCCAAACTTTTGTACTTTTAGGTCATTTTATTGATTCTGTTGTGATAAGATTTTATTTATTTTTTTGTCTCTAGCTGACAAGAGACATGAGAAACAGTGTACAGACAATGTCACTCTCATCCATGACGGAGCGGAGCCCTGCCCACAGTCTGATGCTAACTGGCTGGTCCTTATTCTGCTGTCAGTCTACTTGTTGGTCACCAATATTCTATTGGTGAACCTGCTCATTGCAATGTTCAGGTAAAAAACTGTACCATCAACACTGATACAACATCAAGGTCTTCGTGTTTGTAATTAAAGCAATGATTTTACATGGATTTTAAAATATCTGGATAAATCTGCCAGATGTTAGATTACTAAATTTCCCCAAAAGTTGGTTCTCTGTTCAGTGGGCACTTAAGCAATGTATATTATGAAATTAATCATTTTAATCCTGAAAGCTAATGAACTTGCTTTGTTAAGTAACATTGGCTGATATTACAAATTGTTAGTTAATATACACAGTAATACACTACTGTTTAATAGTTTGGGGTCAATAGGATTTTTTTGAGAAAAAAAGAACTTTTATTAATTAAATTCATTATTTTATATTTTATTCATTTATTCATTATGCATTAAATTTGTCAAAAATGAAAGTAAAGACATTTATAATATTACAAAATATTATTTAAAATAAATGCTGTTCTTTTGAACTTTCTATTAAAAGTTCAATTTTTTTCTATTTCTATTTCTATTTTTTTCTATAAAAAAAATTCATCATGGTTTACAGAAAAATATAAAGCAGCAACTGTTTTTAACATTGATAGAAGAAATATTTCTTAAGTATCAAATCATCATTTTAGAATGATTTCTGAAAGATGTGACACTGAAGACTGGAATGATGCTGAAAATTCAGCTTTGCCATTACAGGAATAAACTATATATATATATATATATATACAGGTCCTTCTCAAAAAATTTGCATATTGTGATAAAGTTCATTATTTTCCATAATGTAATGATACAAATTAAACTTTCATATATTTTAGATTCATTGCACACCAACTGAAATATTTCAGGTCTTTTATTGTTTTAATACTGATGATTTTGGCATACAGCTCATGAAAACCCAAAATTCCTATCTCAATAAATTAGCATATTTCATCCGACCAATAAAAGAAAAGTGTTTTTAATACAAAAAAAAGTCAACCTTCAAATAATTATGTTCAGTTATGTACTCAATACTTGGTCGGGAATCCTTTTGCAGAAATGACTGCTTCAATGCGGCGTGGCATGGAGGCAATCAGCCTGTGGCACTGCTGAGGTGTTATGGAGGCCCAGGATGCTTCGATGGCGGCCTTAAGCTCATCCAGAGTGTTGGGTCTTGCGTCTCTCAACTTTCTCTTCACAATATCCCACAGATTCTCTATGGGGTTCAGGTCAGGAGAGTTGGCAGACCAATTGAGCACAGTAATACCATGGTCAATAAACCATTTACCAGTGGTTTTGGCACTGTGAGCAGGTGCCAGGTCGTGCTGAACAATGAAATCATCTCCATAAAGCTTTTCAGCAGATGGAAGCATGAAGTGCTCCAAAATCTCCTGATAGCTAGCTGCATTGACCCTGCCCTTGATAAAACACAGTGGACCAACACCAGCAGCTGACATGGCACCCCAGACCATCACTGACTGTGGGTACTTGACACTGGACTTCAGGCATTTTGGCATTTCCTTCTCCCTAGTCTTCCTCCAGACTCTGACACCTTGATTTCCGAATGACATGCAAAATTTGCTTTCATCCGAAAAAAGTACTTTGGACCACTGAGCAACAGTCCACTGCTGCTTCTCTGTAGCCCAGGTCAGGCGCTTCTGCCGCTGTTTCTGGTTCAAAAGTGGCTTGACCTGGGGAATGCGGCACCTGTAGCCCATTTCCTTCACACGCCTGTGCACGGTGGCTCTGGATGTTTCTACTCCAGACTCAGTCCACTGCTTCCGCAGGTCCCCCAAGGTCTGGAATCGGTCCTTCTCCAAAATCTTCCTCAGGGTCCGGTCACCTCTTCTCGTTATGCAGCGTTTTTTGCCACACTTTTTCCTTCCCACAGACTTCCCACTGAGGTGCCTTGATACAGCACTCTGGGAACAGCCTATTCGTTCATAAATTTCTTTCTGTGTCTTACCCTCTTGCTTGAGGGTGTCAATGATGGCCTTCTGGACAGCAGTCAGGTCGGCAGTCTTACCCATGATTGCGGTTTTGAATAATGAACCAGGCTGGGAGTTTTTAAAAGCCTCAGGAATCTTTTGCAGGTGTAATTTTGATTCAGATGATTAGGTTAATAGCTGGTTTAGAGAAACTTTTCATGATATGCTAATTTTTTGAGATGGGAATTTTGGGTTTTCATGAGCTGTATGCCAAAATCATCAGTATTAAAACTATAAAAGACCTGAAATATTTCAGTTGGTGTGCAATGAATCTAAAATATATGAAAGTTAAATTTTTATCATTACATTATGGAAAATAATGAACTTTATCACAATATGCTAATTTTTTTAGAAGGACCTGTATATTGGATATGTATATATATATCGGCTGATATTAGATATTCAATTTTTCATGCTAATTTCCCCTACTTGAGTTAATATTTAAAGACACAAAGTATTGAAAAAAGAAAAACGCTGTTAAATATAAATATTCTTAAACTGAATATCCATTATTCATACTGTACATTATAATTGCTAGATTACCTTTAGCATTTAATAAAATTCATTTTATTTTGAGACAAAATAATATTGAATTTTAATATGGGCCCTTTATTGTTTTTTTGTCCATACTATAAAAATAAATGACTGGCTTCAGTATCGGACAGCATTTTAATATTGCTTTATCCCTACCAATGAAACACTAGAGGCCATGCTCTACTGTGAAAATACTTACAGCTGAAGGGGATCCATTTCTGCAACTGCTTGATTCACAATACAGCAAAGCCTCTCCTGCCATATTGCTTAGTTTGATGGTGCGTTTGTGCTATCTGTCTACAGTTACACATTCAATAAGGTCCAGGAGCACAGCGATGTGCACTGGAAGTTCCAGCGCTACAACCTGATTGTGGAGTACCACTCCCGCCCCTGCCTCTCCCCGCCCTTCATCATCATCTCCCACCTGCATATTTTCGTCAAAAGGGTCATTCAGAGATTGCCTTCGGTTAAGAGCCAACACTTTAGTACGTTCTCCCTTCTAATTTTCATTTTACATGCACATGATCCTTTTTTTGCAAAGTTTGTCTTTAACCGTGGGTACATCTCTTAACTCAGTGCTGGACCTGACAAGCAAAGAGGCCAGTTTACTGAACACATGGGAGTCGACGCTGAAGGAGAACTTGCTTTCCACCCAAGGCAAGAAACAAAGAGAGAGCGACACGGAGCGGCTCAAACGCACCTCTACAAAGTCAGTCACTCCTATTACTGTTCTTTCGTTTTCTCAGATCAACAATTGGCAACTTATTTGAGTTCAAATATGAGCTTGAGAAAAAATGAGTGAGTGTGAAACATGTCTGTCCCTTACAAGTAGATCTGTATGTAATACACACCCGGGGGCATTTAGTAACCTCGCTGTGGCAGCTCTAGTTTCGTGTTTCTGTGCGTGTGAAGGGGGGAGACATAGAGACTGTCAACTCTTGCTGAATCAGGCACAGGAGTCTTGAATGACAGCATGTGTGTATTTGTGTCCATATGTGTACGTAGGGTGGACGGCGTCCTGAAGCAGATGGTGGAGATTCGTGATCACGATCGCAGGTTGAGAAAGCTGGAGTCAGAGGTTAGTGTCAGCTATACGCACCTGTCTACCTGTGGCTATCAAACACAGCGACAGGTGTTTTTCATTCCCATTAGCATCCCACAGAGCGCACGCATGCGTCTGTGGGTGCGAGACTATGGGTCTTGCCTTATTTTAGCTGCAGCTGTTGCGTTTGCTTGCTCAGCACAGACCAAGGACCATCCATCATCCTCCTTTAGAATGCAGATCCTCTTTGAGTATCTGCCAAGCTGTCAGCCAATCGATGTAATTAATGAAGCTGCGCTTTAAAGGGGACCTCAGGTTTTTGAATGATACTCTGTCTCTTTCTATTGGTTTATGACTCAGGTGGAGTACTGCTCTACTGCCCTCTCCTGGATAGTGGACGCGCTGTCTCAGAGTGATCTTGTAAAACAGACTCGTCCACCTCCTCTTCCTTCCAAAGGTGTGGTGTTCACTCTCCCCTGCCTTACCCCCCTCTTTGCAGCATCAACGTGTAGCTTATGTTTCTCAGGTTCCCTCTTAGTAACAGTGTTTACGGTGTTGGTTTGGCTGTAACATTTTAATGATCCGTAGTTACATATAAATATACAGTTACAGTAATTCATTATTGATGGAGACATAACGTCCTCACAAAATCTTTATGATCTTCCGTATTTTAGCGCACCATATACACAGTACCAGTAAAAATTTTGAAAACTTTACTGTTTTTGAAGAAGTCTCTTATGCTCATCAAGCCTGCATTTATTTGATCAAAAATACAGAAAAAAATTGTAATATTGTGAAATATTATTACAATTTAAAATAATATTTTTCTATTTTAATATACTTTAAAATAGAATTTATATATGTGATGGCAAAGCTGAATTTTCATCAGCCATTACTCCAGTATTCAGTGACACACTTCAGAAATCATTTTGATATGCTGATTTATTATCAATGTTGGACAGTTGCGCTGCTTGATTTTTTTTGGGGGGGGAACCTGTGAAATAACAGTCTTTATTTAAAACAGAAATCTTTTCTAACAATATGTATTTATCGCTTTTTATCAATTTAACACATTCTTGCTAAATAAAAGTACTAATTTCTTTTTTTTTTAAACGAAAAAAATGACTGACCTCAAACTTTCGAACGGTAGTGTATATTGTTACATTAGATTTTTATTTTAAATAAATGCTGTTCTTCTTTAACTTTTTATTCATCAAATAATCCTGAAAAAAGTATCGTTATACAAAAGTATCAAGGATCATTATAAAAAATACACATATCTATTGTGTGTTAGGAGGCCTTCATTTTAAAACAAATGTTTTAGTTTTTTCAAAAACCACGCATAAACATTATTCTCTCAAAAATACAAGCATGTACATACATGTTGCTTGGATATTATGGTAGCCCAGTTTGTGCTGAATACAGTGTAATTACACTTTTGCCATTAATATGTTTATAAGCAACTGAAAAAAGCACAAATGTCAGAGCATGTCAAAACTTCTAAAGGGCCCCAAAAGAGCTCAGACTCCTAGGGGTTAAGCAGCACAACTGTTTCCAACACTGATAATAAATCAGCATATTAGAATGATTTCTGAATTGTGTCACTGAATACTGGAGGAATGGCTCATGAAAATTCAGCTTTGCATCACAGAAATACATTTAAATATTTTAAAGTATATTAAACTATCAAAACATTTCAAAATAGTAATGTTTCCAAACTTTTGACCAACATCTTAGTGCACACCAACATCTTACACTAACATTATAAATGTCTTTACTGTCATTTTTGATCAATAAATATGCCCTTGCTAAATAAAAGTATTAATAAGTATTAAAATAAAAACTTTTGAACAATAGACACGCACGCACGGTGTGACAGAAATATATATGCACACTGTTCAAAATATTTTTTTTAAACTTTTCTTATGATATATAACTTTCATATCTCTTCTGTCTGTGTTTCAGGTATTGCTTCTAAACGTCCCACTTTTTCCAGATAAACATTACGCTGATAATGCAGATAAGCAAACGTGTGCTTTTTGTTTTTTTACTTGGCGATGTTTGAAGGTTTTTTTTTTTTGTATGTGTCATTTCAGCATCTTGACATATTTAATGTGATGATTGTATCAGTTCTTTTAACATTGCGTCAAGAAGAAGAATGTTTATTATTCAGAAAACAACACTAGTTAGCTTTAACAATTAAGATGCATGAAATAAATGAGCTGGGTGGAAGTAACATACAAATTACATTTTGTAGCAGGTTTCTCTAGTTGCCAATGATATATACAAATGTATTGTAATTGTGTATTCCTCTGTTAATACTGTATTTTCAGGTACCAAACAGGGTGCACATTTAATGCTTAAATTAGCTGCAGATTTGAGATGTGGCGTTTTGCTAGAGTCAAATAACTAAAAGTAACTGCAGTAATACACAGTAAAACCAAACATTATTCAGATACCAGATATATATTGTTTTTACTAGTGGAGTTAATTTATGTAAGTGAGGATAGCAAATTAAAGTAAACTGTGACATATTATACCCAAAAATTCTTCATACAGTGGGCTACCAGTAAAATTGATAAAAATGTAGGTCCAAAATTATTCAGACACTTTGACCTGACCATGTTTTGCGTAAGTGTTTTTTCTTTAATTGCTAATGCGACCTTTTAAACCACAGACTGAACAAAATTAAGCATTGCTTGGTCATTGGTTGACCTAAATTGGTATTATCTAATTGTGCACTTAAATTTAACAGCTGATTGGTTGATTGTAGTCCATATACCTTTCTATAGGGCTGCACCAGAATATTCAAATATTTGAATATCCGTTCGATGGGTTGGTATTCGATTTTCAAATTTGGGATTCGAATATTATCACAATATTTGGGATTTTTTTCCCCGCCCATCCCCCTTGAAACGGTTCTCATTTGCACTTGCATATGTTTACACTATAAAATCTGGTAAAATACAATACACATTTTTTTACAATTATTTTATAGCCTAGCAGTTTTTAATAGGATGGACAGTTGAATAGGATCTCAACCTCGTTATACTTAATAAATATATTTGCTTCTAATGTTCCCTTCAACGGAATATTCTCTGTCTAGCGCGCACAACTGCATGAGCTTATTTGGAAGAAGCGCAGGCCTGAGCTTGCATTTTGGGTTAAGCTGCGTTGGTTTGACATTGTGGAAAACAGAATAATAGAATCAAAATGTATTTTCCTTTTTACCCGTTAGGGATGTGACGGTGAGAAAACTTTCCCTCACCGTCACATTGCAGTGCTTGTGCACTGAGCGGCTGTGAACGGATGCAGCCGTGCGCAGTTTACTTTCGGTTTGCCAATTCGGGGGTGGGTTGCTTCAATTGTGGGTTCATTAGCCTTTTATTCTTAATGAAAAACACAACAAAACAGTACAATGACGAACTCCCTTAAATACGCACTTTTACATTTTGCTTGAAAACCAAATCTTCCGCGATCATCTTGTCTGTCAGCTGTTTGCTCTCGTGATGAATGAGATCTGACTCCTGTTGCAGTTTGTGCTGCGACTCTCGTTCGGCTCACGCGGCACGTTCAGTTTTTAATTGTAGTTCATCTGTTCACTAACTGAACAAAATGATTTTTACTACTATAATATATCAAAACTGGGACGTAACAGACCCGTGTGTTTTGGATCACTAGTGCCGTTCTCGGAGCATATAAGCCCGCTTCTCGAGATTCCTGCCTTTATTAGAGAGAATATGTTCCGCCCTTCCCTCCGAAGCTTTGAATATTCGATGTTGATTACTACCGAAGCTTCGAAGCTCAAAAAAGGGTATTCGGACCAGCCCTACCTTTCTATCAAAG